>OX456523.1:205355832-205841174 GCA_949748255.1 Eustalomyia histrio | reverse complement strand
ATTCTGTGACTATAACTTCTTTCATTGCTTCCTAAACTTCAGTTGACATTCTTTCATGATTTCTTGGTGTTATCCTAAGACACTTCCAAAAGAATTCATGCGTTCATATTTCAAATGCAGTGATCTGGATATAAACCCGATGCATATCTTAAAAAATCACTCTTCATTACTTCTAAAGCATAAGTTATAGTATATCGTATATTTTTTTAATCTTAAGCATTTATTCAAATTGAAAAAATAGTTCTGATGAACTTTTTTATTATGTTTATTAAATCATTTTTTATATTTAAGTTTAAAATTTCATGAGGGTTAGAATTTATGCAGTTTTGCACTTTTTATAAAAGTTTTGAAAAATCAAGAAAAACTGATTTTTTTAACCTTTTATTGAAACTAGCTGGCCTGTTATTTGCATTTTTTAACCTTAAATATTTATGACGTCGCAATCTGTGCATTTTTGCAATATGTATTTTATTTAACACTACATCATTTCTAGTTTTAATTCAGAATTTGCCAAAATAATTTTAAAATTGTGTAAAAATTATTTCAAATTGCCCAAAAATGTTTTAAAATTGTGCAAAAATTATTTAAAATTGTGCAAAAGTATTTTAAAATTGTCTAAAAATGTTTCAAAATTGTACAACCAGTTTTTAAATTATACAAAAATATTTTAAAATTTGTCTAAAAATTCTTTCAAATTTTTGAAAAATGTTTCAAAAATACTTTTTTACTAATGAAGAATTATTTATTTGTTTTAATAAAGATTATTTGTATATCAATGCACAAATTTCGCTTCTTTAAACTTATTTTTCTGCAATCTTATGATTTAAATTTTTATAAAATCTTAAATACTACAAAGTATATGAACATTTTCTACTAATACATCAGAATATCTAATCATTGTATTATCATTGCTTCCTTAGAGTAAAGTATAAGTAATGCTGGTAGCTACATTTGGATACTTCCATCCTATGACACGCTAATGTTAAATTCATCGATGAAACCATTAGAAAAGAAGTGATGCCTTTGCCATAGTAGTGATGCTTTTATTGCTTCTTTGGCAGCTTCATTTTTGCTGGGTATTTTATTATTTCGTGATTGCCACTTTCTATTTTATAACATTTATAGGCTGTAACCTAATAGTAGTATGATAACTATAGAACTATAAATTGCTGACAACAATCAATGAATATGTATAAATCAAATAAAACATGACTTTGACATTTACAGGCATACTACTGTCTTGTTTACATAAAAAAATTGTATCAGTTCCTGTCACCCATGTAAAAATGCTAACATATGATCATTTTCGCCTGGGGGGTTTTAGTTTCAAAAATGTCTTAAATATATAACATTATAATTTAGTTAAATTATTCCTTCAAATCGAGTTCAAGATATATATAAGTTTTAAATGTTGAAAAAAAAAAAATTATATTATTTCCCTGAAGAAGTCACCCAATGTGTAAACGATATATTGGAAGAAAATAATAAATAATCATTATTAGTTTTTGTAAAAAGATCTTGAACTCGATTTGAAGGAATAATATAATATAATATAATATTGAAAATCGAATAAAGGAAAATAAACATTATAATTTTTTAAAAATTCTTTAAGTTTTCTTCGATCTTCTTGATTTGTATATTATTTAATTGAGCTTAAGATCTCTTTTTATATAGCCGATGGCCTTTGTTGCTAGTGCTCGGTTAGGGTATTAGGATATAATTTGTAATTATATGATTAATATAAAATAAATAAATAATAAATAAATAAATAAATAAATAAATATATTAAAATTAATTATAAATTAAAATTAATTATAAATATTTATTTATCCCAATATTTCGTTACCACATTGGGTGACTTCTTCAGGGGAAATTTTTTTTTTATAAAAACAAGAGTTGTTTTGTACAAAAAGGTTTCTTATACAAAATACTAAATTTTTCTGGTAGAAAGAAACATTTTTAGATTGTATGGACTTTTCTTTGAAGTAAAATTCTCAGATTCTAAGAAACAGTTTTCTTAGATAAAAATTAATATATTCCTAAAAAAACTTAGATTCTAACGCCTTTCTTTGAATAAAAAATTTCCAAGCTTCTGAGGACTTTTTATCATGAAAAATACTTACATTCTCAGAAGTTTTTCTAGTAGAGATATTCTTAGATTCTAATGACTTTTTCGAAAAGACTATCTAAAAAAAAAATCCTAAAAATTTTCTTAAAATCTAAGAATTTGTCTATTAGAAAAATGTCCTTAGAATCTAATAATTTTTCTATTAGAAAAAGTCCTTAGAATTTAAAAAATTTTTTTGAAATATTTTTATTTATAAAAATCATAGAATCAAAAAAGTATTCTTGAAAAAGTCCTTAATATCAAATTTTTTTTTTAGATAAAACATTTCTTAAAGAAATATTTTTAAATTTAAAGAACTTTTTTATAGTTTTAAATCATAATATAACTGTATGAATCATATTATGTTAAAATTATGGTTATAATTTATTGTATTATAGTAGGACTATGATTGGCACAAACATAATCTCAGAAATATATGATGCTCTTCGAAAATGATTTCCCCAACCATGTTTTCTCTGCGTGTAACAATTTTTTTGTTTAAAATGTAAAAAAAATAAAAATTATTTGAAAATAAAAATTAGTTGCAAAAAATATATAAAAATTTTTTTTTATTTACAAATTCCACTCTCGGTGGCTTTTTAAAAAAATGTTGTATTTGTATATTTTATGAAATATGTTTAGTATTTCAAACAGAATTTTGTAATTTTATTCTGTGTATGGAAGATAAAGACATATTATTTAAAATACTCTTATTTTTTCATTTTGGACAAAGGAAATTTAAATTTTTTCAAATAACAAAAATAGCAAAACTACTAGTCAACCCTTTTTTCAATGGAAAAATTTTGGACCTTGCTTAGAACGACATTAGGTTAGGGTTTATTAACGGCCATTTCGGGTTAAACTACCATCTGTGGAAAATAAGGGAATATAATACAGAATTTAGTTTAGTTTTATGATCCTTGGAACAAAATATCCATATGGGTCGCAGTGCTTAATAAAAAAGAAAAAAAAATAACAAAAATTTGTGAAAAAAGGATAATTAATGCGGGGGAATTAACGAATCAATAGCACTGGTAAACCGCAGTCCAAATGACGTAGGTTAGGTTGAACAAGAGGGATCGGACGTAACGATATTCTTTACAACTGGCTCATGGCCAAAAATAGGACACAGCCCGAAAGTATCTTAGTTGCGCGACCTTAAGTAGATTAGAATTTTACTGAAGATCAAACCTAATTTATATTCCAGAGCCGATATTAAAGGTTTTAAAATGCCGTGACCTTATCTTCCACATTTTAATTTAATTTAGCAATAAAATATGTTTTAAAATGTCGTGGATTTACCTTATGACAATAATTAGGCGATACAAACTTTTTTAAAATGCCGCGGAATTATCTTCCGGATAATCATATTATCGATAGAAAATTCAATAAAATATCAGGGATTTATCTTCCAGCTAAAAATTTGGCGATAAAAGAAATGTTTAAAAAAGCGGGATTATCTTCCAGATGACAATTAGGTGATAATAAATGTCTAAAAATTTTGCGAACTTATCTTCCAAGAGATTATTTGGCGATAAAAAAGGTTTTAAAATGTCGGGGATTTATACTCCTGACGATAATTTGGCGATATAAATAATTTCTAAAATGTTGCACATTTATCTTCCGAATGATAATTTGGCGATAATTAATGTTTTAAAATATTGCGCATTTATCTTCGAGAAGTATTGTTCTAGAGCGAAAAAAACTCCCGTGGAGAGGGAGGGGGGGGGGGGGGGGAACTTCCGCATTAAGAATATGAATAATGCCACAATACAATTTTTCCTCTAGGCGATACGATTTGGAAACCGTTAACCTTTTGAAATGTTTGCAGGGAATTTTATTTAATACACACAAATATATATATAGTGTAAACTGTGTAAACTACAAATAAAATTTATATATATGCTTAAGTAAATGTTGAATATCTTCCTATACGGGATTGAATTGTATACACAGCACATTTGTGGTTTTAGCTTTAGCATTTATACGATTTCCTCCAACCAAAACATATACTCAAGTATCTCTATGGAGAAGAGGATACAATATTTTTTTAAACAAAATTCTAAACTCGTACACAAATAAGCCTCAAAAAATAAATTATTTATATAGACCGATTTATTAAGTAGAGCTACCAATAAAATTGAACAAACACCACTGTATTGGATCATATAAAATATAGAAATATTTTTAGTTATTGTTTTATCTGAAATTTATTTTTTTTTAATTGAATTAAAAACTATATCAATTACAAAATTTATGGTATTAACTGAATTGATTTAAATGGATTTTTGAGAGAATTATTTTTTTTATTAATTCAATTAAATATTTAATTGGTATTTCATAAAAATTTAAATTAATATGATTAATTTAATTATTTCATTTGATTAAATCTTGAACTGATTCAATAATAATTGCATTTTTTAAAACAATTTAATTAAAAACTAATCAAATCCATAAATATGTTAATTGAAATTATAAATTGGGTAATGGTTTAAAAATTTAAGTAAATTTTTAGTTAAATTAAATATTTATTTGTTAAACTCAACTTAATATTTTCCTTACAAGTTAACGAACATTATTAGCATTGAGCTGTCTTATGGTATCCGTTCAATTATGTGGGTAATTTTACATCCCAACACGTACATTTCATTCAGAAAAATAATAAGGTAAAAATGCAGAGACTAGAACTAAAAAAAAAAATAAAACATCTTAAAAGTACTAACAAGAAAAAACACGTACACTTTTTGTTATTTTAAATTATTTGGCAAAAAAAATACAAAACTACTTTACCTCTTTTCAAACATAATCCTTGAAATGAAAGGAATATATATATATATATATATATTTTTTTTTTTTTTAAATTGAAATGAGCTACAATTAAAACAAAAAAGTGCAAGAAACTAAATTGGATTTTACTTAAACATTAGAAAAGACATACAGCTTTTATTTACACAGTTAGTACTATTATGCACGTTCTTTGTGGTTGGTTGCTACTTCTAATATTAATTAGTGTTTCCAAACCGGTTAACTCAAAAACCGGAAGTTTCCTAATTTCGGATTTTTGCCAACCCGTTTAACTGAAAAACTGACATTTCGGTTAACCAAAAAAGCGTTACATTTTTCTCGGTAAAACAGGTTTTAATTTTCTTATTTTTATAGGAAAACAGTTTTTTATGTTTATTATAATTTTTTATGTACATTTTTGAAAATGTTTCATAAATTGTTTGTCATATTTTTGAAGTTTTCATAAATGTTTTATAAATTTTAAGAATTTTGTACTTAAAAAAGTTTGTAAGCTAAAATAACTAAAAATATCACAAGAAATTATATTTCATTTAAAAACCGGTCTACTTAGTTTTCATTTAAAACAAATGACTTTTGTTGTTTATTTTAAAATGTTGTTTAAACCAACTGACACATCCGTAAGAAACAAATGATATAATTATTTAAAATAAATGTTAAAATTTTACCTAACAATTCCTTAAAAAATAAATGATTTTATCATTTATTTGAAATTGTTTCCGTTTTTTTTTTATTTATTTTTTTTTTATTTGCTACAAAATGTATGTATGCATGTGTGTATGCGTGTTTATGAAGTTCTTATAATTTGAATTGAAATAATTTTATATAAAAGCAAATAATTTAAATAAAAAACAAATTGGAAATTTTTAAATTTTTTTTTTGAAATAAACAGCAAACAAAATTTAAATGTGAAACAAGTAAAAAAAATAAATGAAACAGAAAAAATCGGTAAATTATAGTACGAGGGCGGATCAATAAGTCCGTGACTTTTCGAACTTCCCTCGTAGTTATATAAAATGCAACACTGCTCGCATCAAGCACCACCTGTTAACTACTGTCAAATTTTGAGCAAGTTCCGTTATTTACTTGCTGTTCAAAACCTCGTGGATTTTTTTAAAAATGGAAAAAAGTGAATTTCGAATGCTCACTAAACATTATATTTTGCGAAAAAAACTGTCAATCAAACCAAGTAAAAGCTTGATAAATATTATGGGGACCTTGCATCGTCGATTTCAATGTTAAAAAATGGTTTACTGACTTTCGTTGTGGACGCACAAGTACATAAAAATTACGCTGAACGGCCAATTGAGGACAATACACCCGAAAATGTCGAAAAAATCCTCAATATGGTGTTGGCCGATCGTGATCTGCCCTCGTCAATTATTTCGAACAAATTAATAAAAAATTTAGTATTTCAAAAATCTCACTTAATATTTTTTAAAAATTTTTCATTTTATTTAAGAAATGTTTCATAAATATCATATCATCAATTTGTATTCGTATGAAACAGTTTCATCATATGTAGTATTAAGTAATTCATATTTAAATCTTGTGTGAGTGCTTTACCTTACTCAGAAGTGATCAACGCAATTCCATTTTAATATTTTCCTAGTCTCTTTTTTCGCAAATATTACCAGACTGACGTATGCCTTCGTCAGAATTTTATAGTTTTTTTTTTTTAATTTTGTATATTATTCGATCTATTTGTTTTAATTATATATTTTTAATTTTATCAGGCTCGAGATCATAATTTAATGTTACTTACGAATAGTTAACACTAATTTTTTTATTAAATGGAAAAAATGGTAGGCTCAGCGCTAGAGGTCGTGCACACTTTTGACCCGAGCGACCAGGTCATCTTCAGCCTCCTTATGAACCACCCAACCCACAAATAACTCATGATCCTTACAATTTTTTCCATTTAATAAAAAAAAAGTTAGTGTTTACTATTCGTAAGTAACATTAAATTATGATCTCGAGCCTGATAAAATTAAAAAAAAAAAATTTTTTAACTTTTTTAATTTTTTTGTTAACTTTAGTGCCATTTTAGGGAGGTTAAACATTTAAATCGGGGTTTTCACAAACGGTTAACTGCAAAACCGTCTTTTCATTTAACAGACAAACCGGTTTTTAAAAAATTGGGTTTTTTTTGGAAACACTTATATTAATGCTTGATTAAATTAATTATGACTAACAAGGAAAGTATTCCAAGCTAAATTTAACGATTCGTGTGAAACTGAAATATGTGATACGAGATCAGAAATTTAAGGAGAATCCGTCTCACTTTTTTAGCTAGCTCATGGATTAAGCAGATGAAAAAAACGGAAAGAAAATCCGCTACTTTTTTAGAAAGCATATCAAAAACTTACAAATTTCGAGAGAAAAAAATCTGCATAACAATATGTAATCTTTGAAAGTGGAAGTTTGACGTACGCATTGCCTATGTTTTAGCACAGAGTTGTCACAGAGTTCGATGAAACTCGGTTATGTAATAGAGAATCTAAATTCACAATCATCTCCGATGAATATATAAATATGCTGGTATAAACATAAATTTTAATATGAATATTGCCAATGTTTTGGCAAAGTCCTGTTAAACAAAAAATAGCAAAAAATAGTTTCGATGAAAGTTCGTTAAAATCGGAGAAATTACGAAGAAATCGAAGAAATACATAATTGATGAAATTGAATAAGGAAAAGTATATGTGAATTAGACAGTCTTTGGGGCGCATACATTTCCATATAAAGTACAATATCATCAATTTAATATGTGTTTTACAACATCAACTAAACAACAACAAAAATAATACAAAACTATAGTACCAGCAAGTATCTGGTTCTTATAAATAAATTTACATAGGGTCAGTTCCCTTAGAAGAGATGTTAAAATCAGTAAAAAGAAAACAAAAAAAGTACCAAGTTTTAGTAACATATTTTACCTCCTAAGACTTTTTGTTCTATCAAATATTCCGGTATTATTCAAATCAGCATGTAAGAGTTGGGAGGATTCCCTTGTTAGTTCCTTTTACAATAAATTTTTCTTTGTTGATTTTATCTTCTTTTATTAAACTCATCTTTGCAAATTATCAAAAGAAAGAAATTTTTTGTGATGTGTGTTCTTTTTTTCGCTTCAAAAGAAATTCAAAGCAATTAATTATAATTTAAGCGAAAGGCGACAATAACAAATAATTTTTTTATATCATCCGATGAAATGCAAAACAAGGTAACTAACATTTTAATTTTTTTCCTTCATACAGGAGAAGTAAAAAAAATGTTGGTAGACATTTTAACAAATTCGTTTGCAAAACTAATAGCTTTGAGTGTAGATTGAGAAAAATTTTAAGAGACATGTAGTTCAATGCAGAGCTTTATGAAAACTATTGATGGTACTATCAATAGTATTGATAGTTTACACCTTATTTCATTGATGAATTTTACAGACGATAAGCCTCAAGATAAAGTAAGTGGTTACTTATATGGTTACGAGGTTAAAAAAAGTAATGTATTAAAAAATATTTCTTTATTTATTTCAGTACTAAATATAACGTGGTCATGATGAGAATTGAACCTGGCAACTCTGGTTGACAGTCGAGAACTTTAACCACTGAGCTATCGACGCATTTAATACTTTGATTGCTTTGAACTTAAATTAATAGTTTTGCTTCGTGTTTTCGTTCGTGATATCGAAACGAACATACATTACCCAACCTTTTGCTTACAAGAAAACACAAAGTAATGAGTCTTAGAATAGGTTTTTAAAAATGTTTTAATTTACTTTACATTAATAAATCCTGCAATACGTTTTCAATGATTCCTAATTCATTACTTTATGATTGCAAATAATGCAACGAGATATTATTATATAATGAGTATATCGCAACCTCCGCATTAAAGTTTTGATGGGATGCACCGATTTTAGCCAAAATCAATAGACTACATAAAACAATCATAAGACCCAATTGTTGGGGGCCCTAACCCTACATTTTTGTGGGGCACTACCCAGCAAAAACAATGTATCAACTACTTACCAGGCTATTTACTCGCTTAAATACTATGTTCGGGATGTCCCAAAAGTAATGAGTGGTCATTATCTTCTCACTTACAAAAACAAAAACAATGTAATGGGTGGTCATTACCCTCTCGCTCACAAACAGCCAAAAAATAATGAGTACCCATTAAATTTTGGACATCGCGAACAAAAGTAATTAAGCGAGTAAATAGCCTGGTAAGTAGTTGATACAATGTTTTTTCTGAGTAGGCCTATGCATAGACCGATTTTATCCAAAATCAGTAGGCTTTTCCCTTCAGCCGATATAAGTGCATCAAAAATCATTAGAATAATTTTATGCTTGCGACCTGTAGCGTACGAATAAATATAATAACCGATTTTTTAAGGACACTAGGTCTAAATATGGACCGAATCCAATAAATCTAATAGGCTTGAGTTATTTTCGAGATGTAGCTGCGAACAAGAACAGACGAACGGATAGATAGACGGATGTGGCTAAATCGAATCAAAAAGTTAATCCCAGTCGATTTATATACTAAATGTGTATATATTCTTTTTTACAAACATCATCACAAACTCTGTTTCCCTCTCCACATATTTTAATGAATGCAGTTTCCAATCATCTGAATTTTTCCCAATAGCAGATTTTTGTAGTTGGATTTTTATGTATTATTATCGACTAAACTTTCTGACAGTTTTAAAGACTATTCACTAAATTGTGCTAAATTTATATAAAAACGTTTAGCCAATTACATAAATACATGTGAATATATGTATGTAAGGTACTGTAATTATATCATACGATACACGTACCTTACACTAATTAAGTTTATTACGGAAATTTGCCTTTTTATATAAATTTACTTATTACCTTAGTAAGTTATATGGGGCAATTTATATCAATGGGGGACCTATTGCTTGGTAATATTGAGCTTGACGTACAAGACTGTAACATTACTAAGTGACGGAACTTGAAAGAAATTGCTGGCGAAATCAATATGGAGACGGGAGTTAAGATACTACTATCGGACACACTTGCAACATACAGTGGACGAATTTGCTTGGAATTTGGCATTTAGGGGTTTAAAATATGATTCTGACATTTTGACGGAAGATAATTTTTAAAAGCTGAGAAATTTGCTTAGAATTTGATACGGTGGATCCAATATGGCAGATTATTTTTTTCTGAAAAGTTATCAGTTTTGTTGTAAATTATTTTTCGAAATATGAGTATTTCGGGCATAGATAAATACGAATATGATATCAGGTTTTCGAAATAACATATAACGGATTCTATATGATGGATGATTTTGTGAGATCGGTTTGATATAAAATTATTTATCAGAGTATTTTTTATTTTTTTTTTGGAGTGGGAGTTTACAGAATACGAAACTGATTGGGGATTTGTTAAACCCGAAACGGCGCATCCAGAATGATGGATATTTTTTTTTCATAGGCGATTTACGTTAAAATTGTTATAAAAAAACGATACAATTTTTTTAAAAAATTATCTGCGATATTAGTTCCGTCATTCAGTTTTAAAATATTTGATTAAATCCCATTTTCAAAAAAATAAACACCATTTATATTTCGAAAACTTAAAATTTTTGAAGATTTGATATAAACCCCAAATAATCTCCCAAAAATAATTTTAAAAGCAATTAATTGCTTAAAAAAATCATCTGTAATATTGGATTCGCAATTTTAGCTATAACATATATATACTTCGTTTCCGTATTTGTCGCATCGACAAAGTTTTCTCAAAAAAAATGTGAAATGCAACCTTGTACTGATTTCAATAGGGTGAGTCACAAGCAATAAAATATATGTTAATCTAAATAAGATAACAAGGCGCTGTATTCATGTTATTTCTGCATCTAATCAGAAACTTTACAAAATTAAATGTGTTCACAGCCCCATAAAAATTATCATTTATGAAGTCACCCCTCTTTGTGAAAACTTCTCGCATTATATACAAAAAAGGGGGTGCGTGCAATTATTAGATATATATTTAGCGATTCCAAAACTATAAAATATTCATTTTAGAGTAATCTCCCAATTATTTAGTTTAATTTTGTCAACCTTTTTAATATAAATTCTAATTTTTTTAAAATTTGTTTTAAATTAAAATGACCTATAACCCCTGAAGAAGCTATCCATTGAGATAGCGAAATATTGCATAAAAAATAAATATTTTTTACAAAATTGACCTTGAGCTTGAATATTTAAACCTCTAATCTCTAAAAAAGAGACGCCATATTGGATTTGACATTGCTAATTTTAAAAATCTTATGAAAAATTGGTATTTAGAGAATCTTAAAATGCAGTAGCTAATAAGTTTTAAGTGTGTCCGCTTTTATTACTTTTAAATTTCCCCCCTCCATTTTTTAAATTAGAGATAATAATCAACTACATTTTAAAGTCATGTTTGTAGCATAAAGCTCAGGGAATCTCTCTTTGCTATGAACTGCCACATATGCTAAACTAATTTTTACATTTGTTTTTCCGTAGTAAATGTTAAATACATTTCAACTTCTTATATTTATCCTTCCAACCTTAAGCACATTTTCCATATAATTAATGGTTGCTTCTAATTACAAAAAAAAAAAACCTTAACAAACATTAAGGTAAATAAATATACATTTATTGTTTAGTTGTGTACCTTTAGAAGCCCTTTTGGTTTTAAAACCATTTCCGATTTTATTTTAAAAAATATACTAGTACCTACCCTGCGGAAAAATGACCTATCCCAGGACACGTCATGTTGCCGGTTTATTGTGCTAGGGACCGGCCACGGGACCGGTTACTTTAACATGGGCTTGTCCTAGGAGGGGGTACTTTAGGAACCGGTCCTGTTTTCACTTATCTCGTGATATGTATTTTCGGAACCGGTCCAGTTTTTACCTATCACGGAACAGGTCCCCATTCCAAACTGACTAAATTTTTTCGGCAGGATATTTTCAAAGGATTAATAGTCAGAACTGATATTTTTTTAAGTAAAACTGCCACTAAAGCTGGCCACAGACGATTGATTTGTCCATGTGATTTGTTCGCGTACCATTTCTCTACTCACGACGAACAAATCACAACAACCTTAAACTTCAAAAAGAAAACATAAAATGAGAAGCGGATGGTGCAATTGCTTTGACAATTTAATTCTGTAGGAAACAAAAAAGTAAAATTAAAAAGAGCAAGTGGACTAATTTTAAAAAGAAATAGACGTTATCATGTAATATTATTAAAAAATATAAAAATTACAACTCCAGAACATTATAAACTTTTTTTTAGCTTGCTACCCATCTTCGCAATACATACATACACTTTTACGTCTCATTGTAAACTAAAATATAAAAATTGTCTAATGTTCGTGCACAGCCCCGTTAACATGTAACAAGATGTGGAGCACGAACAAATCACACGCACAAATTTACCGTGTGTGGCCAGCTTAACCAGATGCTATATTTGTTGTACCAGGTTATCCATTCAGTGGTTTCAAAACCGCCAGTCTGTATATAGTGAAAATGTGGCGAAAAAACCGAATTTGCTGGTTCGGTATTTTGCATTTGGATTTGCACCTCCATCCATATAAACTCCAACTGACGCAACAATTAAAGCCGCCTGACCATTCATAATGACGTTTATATGTGGTTCTAGAGCAACAGGCTTTTAATGCTGATTTTTCGAACAACGTCAATTGGCCACCAAGATCATGCGATTTTAACGCCGAAATGTGTGAAAATGTGGTCGAAAAATACCGCAAAAGAGCCGGTCATTTAAATTACATTGTTTTTTGTACGTAATGGCAAGGTCCAAGCATTATAATGAAATACATGTCTCATCGAAATCATAGCTTTATGTTTCACCTTACTTTTGAAACCGAAAAATGGATAACCCAGTATTAAAATATGGATAAAAATCCATTTGTCATTCCCTCGATATCCGGAATTTGATCCAGAAATCCCGTGATTTCAAAAATACACAGTTTAACAAGCAAACAAGTTAAATATTTGATATTTTAAATGCTGCAAATCAACAACTTTTTTCTTAGCACTTTTTAAAAAGTTTTTGAATTATAAAAAATGTATGTAACTTTGGGTACTCAAAAAAGAGGTCTGCTAAACCTGTTTCCCAGATATTGAGTGAAAACAAAACCAAGGGAATCTGGGAGACCTACCTTGCCGATTGGATTTCAACCGTTTTTAGCGGCCAAATTATATATTTCAAGCTGGATTCACAATTATGAAGTAATCAACACTGTAGAATGGATTTTGTTCTTTTTTCGCACTTAATTGTTTTTTTGTTTGTATTATTAGTAGAAAACACCAAACAAGCAAAATTCAATGTATTTAAAATATTAAATTCAATTATATCTTAAAACCCTAACCGAGCACTAGCAACAAAGGCTTTTGGCTCGTTGTAGCGAAAACAGACCAGAGCCTCTGGTGCTAATCGAACCCACGACCCCCGCACTGATAAGCTAGCACGCTACCAACAAGCCTACCGGGGCTTGTTGGTAGCAGAAGTATTTTTTTTTTTTAGAACAAAGCACTTTGTGGAATAAAATTAATAAAGCAATTTAAAGCTGAAAAATCAAAAAAAAAAAAAAAAAACAGAATAAATCAAATATGCAAAAAAAAAAGCAAATATGTGTTCTCTGATCATGGCATCTCTTTTTTAGTACACTCCACACTGCAGAGTGAAGTACTCACTGTAAGTCTAGTGTAATGGTTCATAAATTTTTTTCAAAGCAACTATAAAATATTGGGTATCAAAAGAAATGTATCTGGCAATTTATCCAATTAAACAAAGAAGTTGAAACAAACTACACCCTCCAAATATCAATTATATTTCCTTTTGAAAGTTCCCATATACTGTAAAAATATTTTGAGTGCTTATCAGAAAGTTCAAATAAAATTACTAATACTAAAAAACCGAAAAAGAAGAATTCTTTTTCTTTCGATAAATTTGTCAGTGTAAAACAAGTAAGCGTTTGAACACACAAGCGTAAATGTGATATCAGGCCTTGAATAAGATAAATCTCTATTGAATTAATTCGCGAAAAAAATATCCTTTTTGTGAATCAGAGAGTTGATTCAATATTTTATAAGTCGGTTAATTTAATCAGATTTAAAATCATAATTGCTTAATCAATTTTCTTTGAATCTATTTTGATTCAATTGAATCATATCATTTCAAACATATTTCTTTTTTAATACACGATTTACAAAAATATTGATTTGATTTACGAATTGAAACAAAGATATCCCGAGGTATTTTTTTTTTATAAAATAGCCACAGGATGACCCATTTTTATACGAACAAAATTGAACGGAAAACGAAATTTGTGTTATCGAAGTGTGTTAATTTATATTATCGTATAAATTGATAAAAAAAAAAATATTCACCCTGTGGCTGTTTTATAAAAGTTCCATGGACCTACCGAATCTGTTTCATCGAAACGTAAAATTTCGTCCGTTTTGCGCGATCTCGCTTAGTATCCGAGGGCAAAACGGAAAAAATTTTTGTAAAGCTCGATAGAACAGATTCGTTAGGTCTCCGAAGAGTTTAATGGAATTTAAAAAAAAAAGCCACGGGCTAACTATTTTTTTTATTAATTTATATGATAATAAAAATATGCTACATCCGGCAAACATTCCGAAGAATTCATTTTTATGAAACAGCCACGGGGTGACCAAAATTTCAATGCCAATGAAAAAATCCCATGTATGGTTAACACACTAAAATATAAATTAATCGTTATTTAAACAAAATTATTTAAATTCGCGCATCAAATCTTTTTATTTTTAATTCGATAATCAAAATAATTCTTTTTTTGATTCGCGAATCAAATCAAAATTGATTTGATTTAAAATTGAATCATTCAAATTAACAAAAAAAATTATTTAAATCAATTTAATTCTTCCAATAAGATACAAGATTGGTAGCAAATAAATTAATCATAAAAATGAATTCGCGAATTAATTCGTCAAAATTTATATCTGATTTGAAAATTCATGTAAGGAATTATGTTTTTAAAGGTCTGTGTGATGTTGTTTTAAAACAACAATTTACATTCCTCTGCAATTTTGTTTTTAATATTGTCGGTAATAAAATTTGGAAATGGTGTACAGTTCATTATATCTCTTTTGCATTCCGAAAGCATGATACTCGTAAACAACAACAGAAATAATGTAACCATTAACAGCAACAATATACTTATTTAAATACCTTTAACTGTAAAGCTTAAAACCTTTAAATTACACAGTGCAACAAGAAAGAAATTTTAGCTTCAATAATGGTTGCAAGATAAATTGAAAATTTCCCATTAGTTATACAAACTTAACTTGGATGGCCATTTTAATGGCGAAGACCTTTGGCACGTTCCTTATTTTCACATTATTCACTAAACAGTTTTGTGTCAAAAAATAATTAAACATGGTCCAGCGCTTTAAAAGTTATAGGCAAAAATGTCAGAACACCTCTAAAATCTCTGTACAAAATAGTATATTTAAACAATCATAAATCTGATTTTGTATGAAAAATTTCTAGCTGTTCTCACATTTTCACTTCTATGCCGCTACTGATAACGATAACTTTTAACACCAAACTGTTTAGGAGAATAAGAAATAAAACTTAGCAGCGGTCATTAAACAAGTGGACATCATTCTAAAATCTAAGCCAACTTTGCAAATACGATCGCGGATCAATAAGTCCGTGACTTTTTGATTGAAACACAGATTTTTTTTGCACAAAAAAAAATATTTTTCAACATAATCTCCTTTTAGTTCAATACATTTAATCAAACGTTTCTCGAATTTTTGTATTGTTTCCAAAAAATAGGATTTTTTTAGGTCCATAAAATTTGCATTTGTTTAATCAATAATTTCATCGTTGGAGCTAAATCTCTTTCCACCGAGCTATTTCTTTAGGTTTGGAAATAGGAAGGAGTCACTGGCGGATGAGGTTCTAATTCGTAGCCCAATTCATGGAATTTTGCCATTGAGACTACACACGTGTGCATTATCTTGATGAAAAATAACTTTTTTCTTGGCCATATGGGGTGGTTTTTTTAAAATCTTCGTTAAATCGGTCTAATAAGTTGGCATAATATTAGCGGTTTATTGTTTTTCCCTTTCGAAGGTAGTCGATGTGGATTATCCCGCGTGCATCCCAAAAAAAACTGTTGCTATTACCTTATTGGCCGACAAACTTACCTTGGCCTTCTTCGGAGCCGGTTCACCCGGAAAAACCTATTGGTTAGACTGCTGCTTGGTCTCCGGTTGTAATGAATCTATGTTTCAACCATAGTTACAAAACGCCGGAAAAACTCATTCAAATTGCAGTTAAACAACTCCAAATAATCATTAAAAGTTGTCAAACGATTACGTTTATGATCAATTGAGAGCAAACGTGGCACCCATCTTGCAGAAAGCTTTCTTAAAGTCAACTGATCATTTAAAATCGAAACCACACTACCATATGAAATGCCTATGTCATCATCAATCTCATGCACTTTTACTCTTCGATCGGTCAACACCATATCGTGGATTTTTTTGACATCGATGGTGCCGAGTCCCCATAGCATTTATTAAGCTCTTCCTTGGTTTGATTGTCGTTTTTTTTCGCAAAAAATAATGTTAAATGAGCACTCGAAATTCACTTTGTCCATTTAAAAAAAAAAATCCACGAGGTTGTATGTTTTGAACAGCTGTTAAACGCAAAGGAAATGACGGAACTTGCTCAAAATTTGACAGTAGTCTATTAAAAGGTGGTTCTTGATGGGAGCATTGTTGCATTTCATATAACTACGAGGGAAGTTCGAAAAGTCACGGACTTATTGATCCGCCCTCGTATCCTTTGAGGTTTTGTTCCAGGAACCATTGAGGGTAACGGCGACGGCATATAATTTGTTGCACAGTGTTATAAGGTAACAAAATAACAACAACAAAAACTAAACATTATTGTGTAAACGTGTATTTAACTTAACTCTAACTGAATTTACAATAACTTACACATTAAGAGTGGGAAGAATAAAAAAAATCGTAAAAGTAAGCGAAAGGTTATTGAAAAGATTTTTTTTTTTTAATTCGGAATAATGATCGCCGATTTCAGAAAATCAGTCCCCTCTACTATATACAATAATGAAATGTGTCGTTAATTCTTTGTTAAGGGGGAGTGGTGGAACAGAAGGTTATTGCTTCTTTATTTGAGGTTTGGCCATATAAACGCCCATATTACAAAATTGTAAATGTCATTTGATCGGAAATATACATTAAAACATGTATTTTGTATCCTACAAATATAGAATGTGGTGGATGGATGAATGAGTGGATGGATGGATGGATGGGCTGAGTTGAGATGAGTATTAAGGGCATATCGAGTATGCTAACAATGGTTTTTGGCATTTTGAAATAAAGATCCAATACTGATTGTTGAATAATTGAGCAGCAGCCAAACGTAATAATGTTTAACATACGCAACGTATTTATTGTAATGTTGTGTGTAAATATTTTACTATTTAAATCTGTACGCGTACAAATAAAGAATTAAGCGAGTTGGGATTTTTATTCAGAATTTTTGGTTTGCTTTGTTTTCGTTTCGATGTGTTTTTTTTTTTTTTGTTCTTTTTTTGTTTTGCGAGTTCTGCATACGTAATGTGTTTCGATGTTATTAAAAGCTTAAAAATTAAACGATTTTGAAATTGTCATTGAAAACAAGTTGACCTATTCACACTGCAAAAGAGCCGCCCAAATACAAGTATGTTTTTAAAAATAAAATAAAATTAACTGAACTTAACATAATTTCTTTAAGTTTATTATGGCTTTATTAGAAATATCAAAATATTATTTATGGAACACGATTTTAGTCATGTGGCTGCCGCGGCTAGCTTCGCAGTAGCTTAACCTGTCAGCCTAACTTTCTAAGACTTTCTAAGGGTGTGGATCGTTTCTGGATTATTCGCATAGCAAGAAAAACTCTAAAGGGGTCAAAACGCAGCTCCGAGGCGGCCAATTGGCATCACCAAAATGGCTGATAACACGATTATCGAACTTAATGTGCAAAAAATCAATTGTTTGATGAGCTGTGTGACATGGTGGATGGATGGCATCCTGCTAAAAACAAAGATTATCCAAGTTCTTGCCTTCCATTTCATACAAAGTCCGTACTCATGGCGCTATAGCGCAAGCTTTGACTTAAATGGTTCAATGATGCCACCACTCCAAAATACACACCTCCGTGGGTGTATTTGCCTCTCGACAAGGACGGGTGGGTCTTCCGATCTATAGATGTGGAAATTTTGTTCGTTAACATAGCCACCGAGATGAAAATGCGCCTTGTCAGAAAATATGATTTTTCAGCCTAATTCAGTGACAGATTTGAGCTCCTGTAATGCATAAACTAAGTCAATTTGACCTTTTTTTCTCATCATGCTGGAGCGCGAAATGGCGATTCGATATTACTAAATTAAGTTGCACACTTTTGGCCACAGTAGCCACATTCTTATCGGTAGCACCGTGCGACGACGGGGTTCCCACTAGCAAGCCAGTCTCAATATTTCGAAAAGCCAGAATCTGCCCTTAAAATAGTTTGTAAGTTAAAATAACAGAAAATGCCACTTAAATCAAATTGAAATTCATTTAAAAACCGTTCTACTTACGTTTCATTTTAATCAAAAGATTTTTGTTATTTATTTTTAAATGGTATTTAAACAATTAGCACATCAGTTAAAAATATATGTCAAAATTTGATCCACCATTTCCGTAAAAATAAATGATTTTTCATTTATTTGAAATTGTTTTAGTATTTTGTATTTTTGTTTCTTTTTTAGTATGCAAAATGTAAACTCACACAATATATAAATACATTTTGTGTAAATGGCCTTATATGTGTGTGTGTATATGAAGTTTTTGTAATTCGTGTTGGAATAATTTTGTATATAAACAAACAATTTATATAAAAAATAATATTGGAATTTTTTAAATATTTTTTTTTTTTTTTAATTTTATGTTTGTAATAACTGTTTTAAAAACAAAAAACACAAATATTCGTTTTGTGGGAAAATTTGTATTAAATTTCAAACAAATAAAAAAAAAATTGAAGCTAACAATAAATTAGATAATGACAGTAAATCATTTTGAACTTAGCTGACAACTTTTAAATTAAATTAGACAAAATATTCTGAGTGTATCAGTGTCAAATTAACATATGATTTAAAAAGATACCTGTATTTGAACCACCCTGTACTAACTCTTTTCTCAAAATTGGTTATAAGAATGCTTCTATTGGAAAGAAAACACAGTGTTGTGTAATAAAACTAAAATGTATTTTGTTTTAATTTATCTCTTAATCATACTTGGGACTAATTAATTGATTGATGTCAATTGTAATGAAATTATTTTCATAACCATTTGTTTAAAATTATAATGATTATATTTGTGTGATTTCATTGCATTGCAATTAATAATTATTTAATAAAATAACTGCAATTTACAGGTAAGATTTTTAAAAATCGTTTAAATGGAAATAAATTTTTGAAATCGAGAAAATTGCTTGCTCGGTCTCGTGATCATTATAAAAAATGAGGAACGAAATGTAATTAAACAGGAAAAAAGTGAAACTGGAACACTAAGCCCTGCGACCAAATTGAATGAAACGGGGAACGAAATTTGTATTATGTTTTTTAAAATCGCCGGTATCTCGAAAATTAAGCAAAGTTGTTGATCCAATATAGTATTAAAACACTTCGATAATAAAACAAGCCCGGGTCCGGGAGACGTCCCGAGGGGTTTATTTTATAAAACACGACAAGTAAAGCAATTCATACATCTCCTTTTTTGTAAACTAATGGTTTTTTCACAATTGTAATTAGTTTTTGATGCATAAGTACGATTTCATTAGCATTAGTAGGAAAAATGCTAATGCCAGAAAATAGAAAATTTTGTCCCAAATGTTTTGGACAATTTTTTTCAATCTTTAAAAAAAAATATATATAAAAAAACAATTTTGACTTCTTTTTGGCAGAGTCAAAAATGTTTTTGACTCTTTTTTGCAATCAAATTTGTTGACTTTTTTGCAAAATGAGATTTATTATTGTGTCCACTTAGTGGGATGCGACTTGTTTATCTATCAAAATAAACGTTGAGTAACTCGAAACATAGATTTTTATTAAATTTTTGATATATGCGTCATTTTGGCTGAAATGCACTTTTTCGGGCGATGCTTAAACAAAAAAAAAAAATATGAGCCCCTCTGGAATAAAAAAGAAAATATTTTTCTATATTGCGCCCTCACGCCCCAAAAACCTGCACAAGTAGTAACATACTCAATTGTTAGGAAATTTCCTCAGTATCTCAAAAATGAATTTTGTTTCATGATCCGTGTAATGTGGCTCCCTCTAGATCCATTTAAGACCTCTTCGGGGGTTCCAATCTCAAATGGATCTAGAGGGAGCCACATTTTATGGATCATTTGACGAAATGCATTTTTGAAATACTGAGGAAATTTCATTTTAGAAATCTTCAATAACATTGTGTGCAGTGTTAAGCGTATCATTAAATTATTTTCAGTTTCACAAAAATTTTTTTAAGTTTATAAATAATATATAAATAAATGTATCATTTTTCAACCCAAAATAAAAAGTATGACTAAAAGGTAACTTTATTTGTTCTTTTTTCACATGAAACTCCTGCTGTTCCATAAAAATCTTGTACATCTCTGTTTTTTTGGTTGTCATGGTTAAATAAATGTTGTTTGTTGTTTTCCCTATGTATGTATTTTATGTGTTGTTATTTTTTTTTTCAGCAATTTAGCTTGAGTGTGTGTTAAGTTGCTGGTTTAAATGTTTGTAAATGTTTTGGTTAAACAAACCACATTATGTACAGTTTATGTTTATTTTTTTTAGGCACAGACAGAAGACCATTTCAAAACGTTAGACTAAACAACAACTTAATTTAAAAAAAAAAAAAATAGAAAATGTTGTTAAAAACACACATATAAACAGACAAGTTTTGAAATATATTTTCTTTTTAAAGCCTAAATTAAGTTACACAGCAATAATTTTGTAACCAAATATAAATAAAAGGAGCTACTCCTTGTTGAGTCGTTAAGGGATTTGTGTGGGTAAACAATTTTTAGTGTTCTTAAGCAGGAATATACAATAAAGGTTATTGTTGTTGTTGTTGTTGTTGGCAATAATGTTCAAAATAATGACATAAATTTTTACAATACAAAATAAACTGCCAGAATATTTAAGGAGAAGTTGTTCAGGTTGACAAAACAAAATTGTTTATTTTCTTTAACCCATTTTTGAAATTATTATTTGAAACATACAATAGCTACTAAAGAAATTTCTTCATCATTTATTACCTCTTTAAATATGAACAATCATAAAATTCCATAAATAAAATTTATGATATTCACTAAAAATTTTGCAGTTTATTAAATATTAAACAGTTTCTTTTTCATGGTTTGCAAACTGGGTTTATATGAAAAGTTTGGTAAAAAGTTTAAAAGATTAAATGCATATAAAAAACCTTGTTAAAAAGTTTTATTCAAGGTAACTAACAATGTTATAAAACAAAATTAAATATAAAATTATTAAAATTTAACAAATGGAGATTTTAAACTTCTAAGAACACTTATAATAATAGTTAGTTTATAAAAAAGACCTACATCACTAGGTCGTGGTCAGGATGGAATAAATTTAAGGCGATGTTTGTCATCGACTGTATATCGATAGACTCCGAATCACTTTCTTAGACGGTTTATCTATATCCGTCTGTCTGTTCAAATATTCTTGTTTGCCCTTTACAGGTCACAAATACAAAAACAATTTTAACAAGTTTGGTACCATGTCGATCTTGTCCTGAAAAAAAGGATACTGCCATCGTATGTCAGTTTGGTTTTGACATTCGTGTAGAAAACACTTGCGAAATTTATAGTAACAGTGATCGCTACACGACTAAGTCGTAAGATTTTGGAACGTAACGAAGAAGTGGATGATTTTCCATCAAAGTTTATCAGTAGCGACGAGATTTTTTTTTATTTCAGCGGCCTCCTCAATAAGTAAAATTTTTAGTTTGGGGGTTGGAAAATCCAAGCATATTTCACCATTACGCACCTTCAAAGTCACCGTGTGGTGTGCAATTACACCGAAAAAGCTTATTGTACCTTTTTTTAAAGAAGCCGAAGGTAACTCTATTACGGTGAACGGCGACCACTATAGAATCATGCTGAATGAATTTTTCTTAACGAAAATTGACGATGGACATTTGAAGGACATAAGGTTCCAATTGAACGGTAACATTTGTCATACTGCAAGCGACACAATGCGTATTTTGAAGGATGCATTCCCAAGGCGTGTAATCACGCGTTTCGTTGATATGTCTTGGCCAGCCATATTTACCGATTTGACTATCCCAGGCTTCTTTCTCTGGGTATATTTAAAGTCGTTGGTGTACTCGAACAAGTCCAACAACATTCGAGCCAAAATTGACAAAGTGACACCAAAAATGCTGCGCATTTTATTGATTTTGCCAGTTAACTGGTTAAGGCATCATTCGAAAAATTACGAAAATTGATTAATCAGTTATTCGAGTAGAGTAATCGAAAAAAATTCCGATTAATCGATTACTCGTTTCATGCGGATTAAATACATTTTAATAAGAGCACAAAAATCTGATATTTTGGGGAATATTAAGTTAAGTCTACTGCATTTGGTTTATAAAGAGTTTGTTGAAAACTCTTTACAAAGAAAACGTTGTCCGCACAAACAAATTATTGCCAAAAAAAATTATTTAATTTTTTTGATTTTTTGTTCATTTTCAATTAAAAGTTTAATCATATCGATTAAATTTTTAACTGATAATGAAGTTGATGTTAAAAAAATATTCTAGTTTACAATAAACACTATTGACAACATATAAAAATCATATAATTTTAATTTATTTGTAACTAAACTTTTAAAACAGTTATTTAAATTGATTCAGATTTGCCTTCAGATTTGAAAATTTATTTAGCTATTTCTGCTAAATTAATGACGTATTGATTTTAATGCAGTGCTGGATAATTCATTTTATTTCATATTACTAATTTTATGAATCTATTAATAAATTATAATCACTTCATATCGATGATTCAATTTTGACTCGATTCAATAATTTTTTTTTTATGATTCTGTTCGCGAACAAATTTTGGTTATTTGATTTGTTAAAATTTAATCAAAATAAAGTAGAAATTTATTCAAACAATGAACAGAATTTTGCAAGTCGATTCGTTGAAAATTGAATCAGTTTTAAAAATTAAATCTAGGAATCATGTTTTAAAGGTCTATTTTAAAAGCTAAAAAAAGTCTTACAATTTGAATTTCTTAAAATTTGAATTCTTTTATGAGGCCACCCTTTTTTCTAGAACATTTATTTTTAATTTTTAACAAACAAAATCTTTGAAAAATCATTTAAAAAAAAAGGAAAATTTAATTATTTAACAATTTTTTAAGGATTTTTTGGTTATTTCAACTTTGAAAATTGGAACATGAGAAAAAACATTTTTGGTAACACTGCGAATACGCATGCACCAGTTATGATAAAGTTGGTACCATAGTATTTTTTGTGGTGCTATTGGAACCTCAAAAGTACTCCTATGAATTATTTGGTACAAAGTATTTAGAAATTTGCATGCATTGATAAATTACACACAAACATATGTGTATTTGATAAAAAAAAATATTGCAAATTTGATTATAATTTTAATAGATTTGACTCTGGAATTTCAATAAAAAATATTATTAAAATTTTAATTCATTTGATGTTGGAATTTTAATAAAAAATTTTATTAAAATTTTAATTGGTTTTTGGTTAGAAATAAAATTAATATTTTAATTGATGTAATCAAAACTTTAATTGAAAATGTTAACGGTTGTTGATTAAAAATTTAATTGATATGATTAAAAAAATAATTGAAAAATTTCAATTAATTTCAACAAAAAAAAAAAATAAATTGATATAACAATTTTTTTTGCTGGTCCAAATTAAATAAAATTTTTAATTGTATTTACTAATACTTTAATTGAAACACAATTTTAATTTTTTCTGTATGATATGTCGTCTGCTTATTATTGGTTTGCCTCACAGACCAATTTAAAAAAAAAAATTGAGTAAAGAATATATTATTTATAATTTCAGATTGGGAAATCTATTTTTTAGATTTGCATACAAAAATTCAAAAATGTAAAACTTGCTTATTGTTTTTCTCGATAACTACTTTTTGGCGTATGGGTCAAACCAATAATAAGCTGACAATGATCAGTGCAAATAAAAAATTCAGCATTAAACAGATAAATGTAGTGCACGATTGACGAATTTAACAGCAAAAAGTTAAGTGTATTGGAAACTTTCATTTGTCATATGAACACATGTTAAATTTCGTTTTGATCTGGCAAATCATTCGTATAGTAACATCTGTTCAAAAGAGATGCTTCATTATTTTTATACCCTCCACCATATATGGTGAGGGTATATATCAGTTTGTCATTCCGTTTGTAATATGTCGAAATATAGGTTTAAGACCCCATAAAATATATATATTCGTGATCCTTATGCAATTTTAAGTCGATTTAGCGATGTCTGTCTGTCTGTCTGTTGAAATCACGATCACGACGCGAAGACGCAAGCGGGGGTGCCTATTTTTAACCAGATTATTGAACATCCTCCCGAGCAGTTTGGTATTTAAAATGCGCAAAATCGGTCAAGCGGTTAAAATGTGAAGGTACCTCTAAATTTTCCATACAAATTTGTACAATTTTTCTGTATCTATTTTTTTTTCTGTTAAGTAAGTAAAAATGTTCGATTACATTTATTGTCTTACATACTATGATAACTAAGTTAACGTAAAAATAAACAATGTTAAAGTCGCTAACAGAGCAGAGCTCTGTAAATAACATTGCTAAAACTAAATAACAAAAGTTCGTTACATAAATTGACAAAACATATTCAAATTACAGTTCATGAAAAATTTAGTATATACGTATATCATCTCCATCCCCTTTGGTGGAGGGTATTCAAAGATTCGGCACAGCCGAATTTAGCCATTTTTTACTTGTTTTAATAATGGAAAAATTACAAATTCGTGGTGTCATTCAATATTTACAAAAGGATGTAAATATAATTTTAAAAATCTAATTTTTTCGTTGTTATGCTAAAAACATTTCGAACGACCCGTAGTGCGGCATTTTGTCAATAAATACGGTTTTTTGTATTTTTTTTATTTTCGAGTAATTAGAAAAATTTCTTAATAAACAAGAGCTGCCTTTAAACAAAACTCGATAAGAAATTCTTTAAATTATTGCGAAATTCACAAACAAAGTTTGACAGAACTGTCACTGTTCACTGAAACATTTACCATCTAATTTGAGCTTTAAAATTCAGTCGACTTAAGAGAATTTTCTAAGATTTTTGTATAGACATTAAAATTTTTTAATACCCATATTCCTTTCAGGTACTCACCTAGTAAATTGTACAATTCATAATGCTAATATTCTTAAATATTTTTACATAACAATTTGTTTCTACTTAAGATCTTAAAATTTTTAAAAATTTTTTAACAAATCATCTTAAGTCAAATAAGCTCCAAAATTCCATGCTCTTGTTTTTCTTTTTTTTTTTTGATTTTAAACTTTTTTTATGTAATTGAAATAAAATTTTAAAATTGAAAGCAATTTTCCATTTTTATTGTGTTATAAAAACAAGTAACGTCATAGTGCTTGTTAGGAAAATACCTATAACGTATTTGATTACCAAGAAGACAAAACTGAAGCAAAATATACTTAAAACTTTGGATTTTGATAAGATCTTTTGACAGATCGAAACTAATTCGAACTATTTCTTTCAGACTAGTGGAGGGTGTCTTAGGGTCGGTCTTGATAAACTATAATTTTTGTATGTTGTTTTTTAACTATCAAACTATAAGTCCAACGAAATAGCTATTCCCTTCTAATGGGTGTAAATCTAACAAACTTTGCTTGTCTGTATTAACAATTTTTACAAGTGTAACGTGTGCTTAAATATTTATAATTTTTAATAAACCTTCAGTTGTTTTTTATACAGTACAATATTTTTGCAAACTAATAGCACTGCTGCCACTCATTCCACTTCCTGTTAAAGTTAAAAACAAAATATTTTTTTTTTGGTAAACATTCCCTTAAGACCATATAAAACCGCTAAAACCTGTATGTAACCAAATTTACCAACCAACCTCGAAATATATTAATATTTTACAAAACTATATAAAATATTTAAATTAAATGTGAAAAAGTTTCTTTTTGGTTTTTTTGTAAAATATAATAACATTTGTGGAAAATTGCGTTTGTGTACAATACTTGTATGCGTTAAAAAAATATTCATAAATGGGGAATTATGTGTAAACAGGTTATGTGAAAAATTTTAGTGTTGTGATTTTAAGAACTTTGTACAAAATGCTAAACAATATTTTTCTTTTTGCGTCAGAAATAATTTTTTTTTTTAAATATTTCAGAATAGAATTTTAAAATTACAATTAGACGTAAATATGCGTCAAAATTAAGACATAAAAAAAATACAATTAAAAAAAAATTACATTTCATTTAAATACCGTTCTACTTATTTTTAATTTCAATCAAATGGTTTTTGTTAGTTATTATTAAATGTTGTTTAAACAACTGACATCAGTAAAAACAACTGATTAATCAGTAAAAAATAAATGTTAAAATTTTTCATACCAATTCCTTATTTGAATTTGTTCATTTATTTGAATTTGTTTTGGTTTTTTGTATTTTTATTTGCTTCTTAATCTGCAAAATGTAGACTCACACAGTCTATATACACATGTTGTGCTAATGGCCTTATGTGTGGGTGTGTATATGAAATTCTTGTAATTCGAATTGAAATAATTGTGTATAAAAACCCACAATTTAAATAAAAAACAAAATGGACAAAATAAATAAAACTGAAAAATATCGGTAAATGACAGTAAATCATTTTGAACAAATGTATAAAAAATTAAAATAAATATTTCTTTGAAAAAATAAATGTATGCTCCTATAGTTTTAACTCAACTGAAAATTTTTTTATTTTTTTTTATTTAGAAAACCATAATAATTTGAGTATATGATTCCTTATGTCTACATAATCTGTTATGCCATTATATCATATAAGTAATATTGTATAGTAAATAAAAAATTTATGTAAAAAATTGGTTTTTAACAATTAAGAAAAATATTTACACCCAAAAAAAATTCATCAATTTTCCGGTAGAAAAATACAAAGAAGCCAGTAGCCTAAAATTATCCATATTCCTTAATTGGTATGGTTGAGCCTTTCTAACGTATATTATTTGTTCCTTTAGATATTCCGGTGCAGCTCCATTTTTTATCTTCTGAATAAACTTTAAGGTATTTAATTCAAGCCGTTGTTTAATATTAATAGGTGTATACCGATTGCCTTTTAAAATCGCACGCATTGCTTTATTTTGGAACTTTTACAGTCGTTCAATTTGGGTAGTTGGACAGAACGAATATAATATTGTTGACCCAAATTCAAAGTGGGGTTTAACGATCGTGTTATATATGTTTATTGCTGTCAATGTCGACATTTGCTTCCTTAAACGTTTAAAAAAGCCAATTTTTCCAATTTTTTTACAAATTTAATCGATATGGCTTATAAAATTTAAGTTTTTCTCAATTACAAAGTCCAAATACTTAATTTGTTCTACTGTTTCAATTATTTCGTTATTCATTTTAAAGATTATATTGCTATTGGTGTTTATTTCCATAATTTTTGCTTTACTCTCGTTAAGCTTCAGTTTATTCATTTTTAACCAATTGTTCACATTATCTATGTCCTGGTTCAGATGCTCATAACATTGACAGTCCCAGTCCCCTTCAGCAAATATTAGTGTATCATCTGCATTTAGTATTATTTCACATTTGTCTACTACATTGACCATGTCATTTATGTATATAATAAAAAGTAAGGCTCCCAATGTTGATCCCTGTGGTACTCCAAATTCATTATCTATTTTATTGGATTTGACATTATTCACTTTTGTAATTTGCTTTCTATTTGTAAAATATAATTTAAACCATTTTAGTTCGATATCCTGCATGCCGTAGTTATATAGTTTTTGCAGAAGTATAGTTCTGTCTATAGTTTCAAATGCCCCTTTGAAATCTAAGAATATTGCAATAATTTTTCTATTTCTTTCTATTTTCATTATATTTGTTATGTACACTTAAAAAAGTTTGTAAGTTAAAATAACTGAAAATATCATTTAAAAGAAATGATATTTCATTTAAAAACCGGTCTACTTAATTTTCATTAAAATTAAATACCATTTGTTATTTATTTTTAAATGTTGATTAAACAACTGACACATCCGTAAGAAACAAATGATATAATCAGTTGAAATAAATATCAAAATTTTACCTACCAATCCTTAAAAAATAAATGTTTTTTTCATTTATTTGAAATTATTTCCGTTTTTTGTATTTTTTGTTTTTTTTTAACATACTCGTACAATACAAAATGTATGTATGCATATGAAGCTATAAACACTTTTTGTATGAATGTGTTTGTATATGTATGTGTGTTTATGAAATTCTTGCAATTTGTATTGAAAACTTTTGTATATATACAACCAATTTAAATAAAAAAACAAATTGAAATTTGTTAAATATTTTTTTTTTGAAACAGACAGCAAACAAAATTAAAATTTGTAATAACTGTTACGGACACAAATAAACCACAAGTTTCCGTTTTGTGGGTAAATTTTTATTAAATTTTAAACAAATGAAAAAAATAAATGAAACTGAAAATGGTAAATGATAGTAAATTATTTCGAATAAATGTATAAAAAAGTTAATAGAGATATTTCTTTGAAAAATAAATGTATGTTCCTTTATTTTTAAATGAAATGGAAAACTTTTTTATCAAACTTCAACCAGTTAACTACATAATATTCTGAGTGTAGTTTACTGTTGTTTCACATGAATAACTTTTCCTGAATCCCGATTGATATTTTGATAATAAATTTTTTGATTCTATATAATACTCCAATTGATCTTTTACCACTTTTTCGATAACTTTCTCACATGTCTTTAGTGTGTGTATTGGTCTAAATTCTTCGCCATTTTTTTGTTTTGGCAATCTTCTCAATAGGTGTTACCATCGACTCTTTCCAATTTTCAGGAAATATTCCAGTTGATAGTGACATATTTATCATATCTAGCATGGGTTTTCCTATAATATTCCAGCCATTAAGTATCATTTTACTAGAGACTTTATTATAGTCCGGCTTATTTTTCACATTTTTACATATAATTCTTAATTCGCCTAAAGTTATTGCACGAAATTTAAAGTTTATCACAGGTACTGCAAATCAATTCCTACCCCCCCCCCCCCCCCCTACAGAGAAGGGGTCTGCTGTGTGGTTCACTCTGATTTAAGGAATAAAAAGGGAGTTACATATTAAAAACTTTGCGATTTTTTTTAGGTTTTTTGTCTATGATAGAATTTATTTTGATAAAATCTTAACCACTTAAAGCATTATAATTTGAAATTTTATTATGTATATCACCACTAGAGGGCGCAATAAAAGCATAAACGGATTCACTGAGTGGTTTGTCTGTCTTTCATAATTTTTGCAAATTTTTTAAAAATTTTACTTTTTTTTTAGAAAATTTTTCAAACATTTTTTTTGACAGCACTGGCTTTTAAATTTTTGAAACTATTTTTTTGAACAAAATATCTTATTATTTACGTTAAAAATGAAAGTGGGTTAATTTAAAAAATCTTTCATCATTTAATATTCAAATTATTTTTTAAAAAAAACTTTATCAAAAAATGTAAAAAATTGATTTTTTAAAAAGCCTGGGATTTTAAAAAATCATTCTTCTTTCACTGTATATTTAATAATTTTTTTAAAAAATTATTATAAAAAATGCCAAAATATAATTTTTTTTTAAATTTGTTATGGCAACCCTGAGAAAATAAACAATTTTTTTTATTTACTTGTATAGCTTAGACTTAAATATATCACAGTGCTTTTTATTGCATAAAACGGTCTTATATAAAAATTTATTTGGCCTTGAGCGTAGGTATTGCTATAACCTATTAAGGCCCTGCGTGGATTTTCACAACGTTCGCATCGACCATCCCATCCCGGGCTTATCCAGATTAATCTACATTTAAATAAGGAATAAAGATTGTTTCAATATTTTATCGTTAGTTTTACGATTTTTTTGACGTTATAAATAATTTTTTCAAAAAATTAATTTTTTGACAAGACAGACGTTTGTGGTGTCGCAGTCAAACTATTAATAAATCTAGCAGTGCATTTCAAGAATTTTTTATTTTTTTTTTCAATAATGTCAGTAATATATGTTTAGTTTACTTCGATCTTCTTGATTAATATTTTCGTTTGAAATCAGCTTAATTTATTTTTTATAAAAATACTTTATTATAATTATATATTTATCCCAATATTTCGTCACAACATTGGGTAACTTCTGCAGTGTTTTTGTACCGTAGTTACAGTTGTTTTTAACCGTTTTACCATGAAAATACAAAATACAGTAAACAGTTTTTTTTTTAATATTTTTGTCATTTATTTTTACAACATTTTTAATTATTTTTACTGCATTTGTTAGTTGTTTTTTAATAGATAAACTTAACTAAATTCTTAGTTATTTTAAAGGTAAATACCTTTGTCGCCTTATTAACCTGTCTTAACTATGCCATTTTTAGTAGTTTTTATCTACAAAACAGTTTTGAGTGTACCCTTAAAAGCCATCCTGATGTGATTCTGTTTTTTATATTATTTTTTTTTTTATTATGCAAACTAGGCTTTAGAGTACAATTTTGTTAAAATATAAATTTGTTCATTTTACATATTGTGTTTTTTTACAATAATGGAAAGTGATTATAATTTGTCAAAAATATAAATATAAATCTACTTAACATATAGTGTGTTTAGAATATGTACTTTTGAAATTGATACGCTAAAAAAAGTTTCAAAATTAAAAGGCTTGCTGCATACTTTTAAGCAAATTATGCTTTGTTGTATACTGTAAAATCTATAAATTTGCTAGATTTTCTTGAGATTTCTTACAAATTTAATCAATTTGTGGGATTTCATTTGTAAGGAAAGTTTTGAGATTTTACACGAGATTTTCACTGAACAGTCGCAGTCTCTTGATTTGAATGCAAAGGTAAACAAGACATTGAGTTAATGCTTTATATCAAAAAAAAAAAAAAAAAAAAACAAATTATTTGATAAATGTTACCCAAATTTTTGTTGTCAAATCCGAAACTTCCAAATTTTGTTTTGCGACAACCAATATTATGTTGTCACAGTCATATTTTTGCTGTGTTGGTTGCTGAATTTGGCAAGCAAATTCTTTTCTCACAATGAATATTTTTTCTGTACATCTAAAGAACTTCGTTATTTAGAAGAAAACTTGCAATCATAAATTAATTTTATATTTCGCAAAAAAATAAAAAAATACTTTACAAAATAATACTTGCATTCCAGCACCTTTATTTTCTTGGCTCTACATGCTTTTATATTCTTAACAATATGTTGCTTGACTGGTTATTGTCGTTGGCAGCAAAACACATTGTTGTGTACACTGGCTTGCCAGATACTTTTTTCTGTTGTCCCCAAACACTTTAAAAATATTCCCAAAAAATCCCCACTTTCAGAAAATAAAAACTTTACCCTTAAATTTTAGGGAAAAAATTTATCATATCAAGCATATTAATTCTTTTAAAAAACTCAGGGAATTCCAACTATTTTTTACTTTTTAATTTCCAAGATTTTCACAATTTTTTTAATTTGTGCTTGTAAAATTTTTATTAATTTATTTATTTATTTTCCATTTTATAGTCCATCCTTTAAAATTTATATGAAATGTATTTTGGTCTGTTTCCAGATCTTGGAAAAATTTTAAAATGAAAAAATTTTTGTTATTAGATTTTCTAATCATGGAGAATACACAGAAAAAAGTTATATAGAAACTAGCTGAATGGAATGCAATTTCTGGTCAACTACGACCTTCCTAAATTTTTAGAATTTTTTTACTTAAGAACGCTCTCTAGTACGATTTTGTAGTTTTTTAACAACAAAATTCGATAGTTACATTGTCAAAATTCGGTAATTAACAACAATATTCTTGAAAAGTTATTTTTTAACTTTATTCTACCGAGAAATGGTCAACTTATCTAAAGAAATGGTTTTTTTTTGTCGTTTTTCTTTGAATTTCAAAAACCTTTGTCGGTTTAAATTCGTTAAAAACGAAATGTTGGAGAATCTTATTACTGATCCGTAGTTTACAAATATTTGTATTGAAATAATAAGACTCTTAAGACTTTTATCTGCACCCAGAGAAAAGATTGGTTGCAATTCTATCAAAACGATTTACATTTATTTGTAAGGATTTTATTTTATTTGGAATAACCTATAATCCATTATTATACCAAAAATATGGAATTGGGAATTAAAAAGAGGGAAAATGAACAAAAAAAAGGATACTATTATCCAATTATTGATATTTCCAATCAACTTTAGAAATTGCGTACAGTAGAAGCAACGATTTATTTAGTGAATGTACTAGAAAATTAGCACAAAATATCAAATTTATTAAAAAATTTCGATATTCGAAAGTGGTGACTTCAAATACAGTTATCCTGATCAAATATATCATTAAATTAGGATTTCAGTTAAACCAACCGAATTGTGGATTGTATTGATTATAGAAGCCACTAAAGATTGGTATTTCTTTATGAATTTTCTACTATATAATTTTTCCTAAAAAATTATTTAAATTCAAAATTATGTAGTCATTAAAATATATAAGTGTTTGTAGGCTAGGGGGTAGAGAGCTAACCTAGTACTACTAATTTCCGAGTTCAAATCACGGTAAAGGCAAACATTAAAAAATTATATATTTTTTTTAATTAAAATGAAATATTCAAATGTTTAAATAACAAATATATCAAAGAGAATTAAATTAAATTGTGGTGCAGTAAGTAAGAGTGTGAATTATGAATCTGAATGCCTAGGTTCGATACCGGAAAAATCTAAAAATATATTTTTTTTAAATAAAATTTTGTGGAACATAATAATATTTATGTGGAATATAAATACTAAATTAGACAACTTAATATTGGCTTTTACAACTAAATAAAAAGACAGTTGTCGTAACCGCCAGAATTCGATTTGCAACAAATTTGATGGCCACAACTTAACTGTTTTCTGGGTGTGCAATTAACATGATATTTTTTTCTATAAAAGTCAGTGTAAACTTTTTAAAAAATAGAAGATTAAAGAAATTTTTAAAAAATAGTGCCCTTTAAAAAAAAAAAACAATTAAAAAAGTACCTATTCCAAACAGTTCTCTTTCACAATTTTTTTAAAGTAATTTTAGTAAAAATAAGTATTTTTTGCAAAAAAAAGGACTTCTTGTAAAAAAAAGTAGTCTTCAAAAAAGTACTTTTTATAAAAAAAGTAGGAGCATTTTGTTAAAAAAAAAAATAATTTTTCCAAAAACTTTTTCACAAAAAAGTCCTTTTTTAAATAAGTTTTTTTTTTAAAGTAACTTTTTCAGAAAATAATTTTTTTTTTTTCAAACACTCCCAAAAGCCCTTTAACGAAATAAAATTTTACCTAACTTAAATATCTCATAAACTACTCATGCTAGAGCAAAAATATCGTTTATTTGGTTTTTCGCTTATAACTGAAAAACTAAGGGAGATAGAGCAAAATCGTTAAAAAAAAATGTCCCTGATATTTTCGTTTAAGTAAGCAGTACTTTCGGCATTCTATGGCGTTTTTCGGAACATTTTTGTTTCACGACCTGCAGTAATTTCTATAGTTCTTGCTTAAATTTATGTCTAAACTACTTCCGCAAAGTTTTAATCCATTTGGAGCTGCGGTGTAAAAACGCGTGAGTTGTTGTGAGTTTTATTGTGTTTTTCTAAACATTTTTATTCCACGACCTGCAAAAATTTTTATACTTCTTGGTCTAATATATGTCTATACTTTTTCTGCAAAGTTTTGACCTATTTAAAGCTTAGGTGTAAAAACACCATACTACTAGCCGAAAAAGACCGTGACAAGTATTTATTTTTACAAAAAGTACTTTTTTAAACTTTTTTATGAAAATAGAACTAAAAAAGCTATTTTTTCTGGCAAAAAAAAATTGAACGGCACTATTTTTGAATACATTCTTTAATTTTGGAAAAATTATTTAATAAGTATTTTTTTTTTTAACTTCTTACGTGTAGGCCGGTTAAGCCGGAACCCGAGTAATGGGGGGCTCTACTTTTAATTATTGACAGTAGACACGTACTTTGGAAAAAGATTTGACGTAATAAAATTCATTAAAAATCTGACAATACCTCATTTCGCAGTATTGTACTCTTCTTTAAAGGTATTTGTGCCAACGTAAATAAATTTCATTAAAGTAATTAAATGTGGGATTTTAGCACATTTAATTACAATACTTTAATGCAATTATTGTTTTTCCCGATAAATATAACTTCAAATTAAATAAATTTGCCGAAATTAATATAACTTTTATCAGAAATTTTAAATATATCCTAAAAATTTTCAAAATGTTTTTATTAAAACCCCAAAAAATTTCTCCTGTTCCCAATAGAAAATTTTTGTTTTAAAGATTAACAAAAAAATCTGCAAATCTGGGGACATAACCCCAAGTCCGGCAAGCTTGTGTGTATGTTGCATGCTATCTTTTCGCTGCAGTTCCAGACAATTGTCGTTTTCTTGTTTTAATTCAAAAAGCGTTCGTTTTTTGTTTTATTAAGTGTCCCATATAAAAAAGGTCACCAAACGAGTTTTTTTTTAAGTTTATTTAGTATTCTTTTTTATTTTGGCGCCGTTTTTTATAGTTGAACTAAATTTAAATAAAGAAAGTTTTAAAAGATTTTTTGTACGATGGCAATAAATGAACGAGTTTTTGTAGAGAATTTGTTAAAAAGTAATTCGATAACATCAATGAGAAAGAAAATTAAAGTAAATATTTGCAAAATAAAGTTTTTATACTGTGAAGTTATTTGAGAATAGAGAATTAATTTTGATAACAAATTAAAATATTGATCTAACAAAGTAAAATTACACATAACTTGTATCAACATTTAGGGTTGCAGATTCGTAATTGCAGACAAATTTTTCGCTAATCGAATTTTTGTAGTTACAGGTACAATTATTTTTATTTCTAATACTGTTATAATTAACGAAATTTATTGAAAAATTCCGAATTTTCAATGTTATAGTTAATTGTTGTTCTATTTATGTATTATAATATTTCCCCCTTTTGAAAAATATTATATCTGATGAGATCTGTTTAGATATAACTTGATATAATTGAAAGTTATTAGATAAGGTCCCAGATATGGCATATGTGATACACTTTACGATTACATTCGATCAGATGAATTGGCAGATCTATTCATATATAGAGAAGTTGTAATTTTTTTACATATATAAGCAGATTTCTAAATATCTAAAACCACACTTATGCCATTTGAGCCTTTTTAAAAAAAATGAAAATAAAATTTTTTGTTAATTTCATATTTTCTTATTGAATATGATTTCATATTATATGTCCAGCTCAAATTGGATCTGATTATATATCTGCCAGATTTGATAAATTCTAATTAGATTTCGTTAGTTAAAATAACAGAAAATAACATTTAAAAGAAATGATATTTTATTTAAAACCGGTTTTACTTATTTTTCGTTTAAATCAAATGATTTTTGACATTTATTTTTAAATGATATTTCAACAACAGATACATCACTAAAAACAAATGTTTATTCAGTTAAAAGTAAATGTTAAAATTTTACCTATTAATTCCGTAAAAATAAATGTTTATTCACTTATTTATTTCAAATTGTTTCGGTTTTTATATTTTTTTAATCTGCAAAATGTATACTCACACTGTCTATAAACACATGTTGTGTAAATGGGCTTATGTGTGGGTGTGTATGTTTATGAAGTTATTTAAAATGAACTAAACAAAAAAATTTATTTGAAACAGACAGCAAACAAAAACTGTAACGCAAATAAATAAATCACAAATTTCCATTTTGTGGGTAAATTTTTATTAAATTTCAAACAATAGAAAAAAAATAAATAAAACTGAAAAAATCACTAAATCCCAGTAAATCATTTTGAACAAATGTATAGAATAGTTTAATAAAATATTTCTTTGAAAAATTTATATATCTTAATCTACTTTTAACTGAACTGAAAACTTTTTTCTACTAAACTACAAACAGTAAACTACATAATATTCTAAGTTCATAAAAAAGACTTTCTACTAATTGACACGCATTCTACAAAATTTATTTTAAAAACTAAAAATTTGTATAACTAAGGCCCATTATTATAACTTGCCTTTAAAGTGCGTGTTAGTTAAAGGTAACTTTAGCTAAAGTGAGGAATAAAGTGACCTTTAACTTTTTTTGGTTATTACAACTTCCTTATAAAATAAAATGAAGTTTTTTGAAAATATGGCATTACCAGAGCAAAAACCGATTACTTTTGACAAATAAAATGGTTCTTAAAAAAACGTAGTGGCAAAGACGTACTTTTATTTATTTATTTACAGGTTGGTTGAAAAGTTCCTGCGCTCGAAATGAAAGAATACTGTTTTTGTTACGAAGTATATTTTTTTATTCAATATAATCTCCTAGAAACTCAATACACTTGTTCCAATGATCTTCCAATAATTTTATCCCATCCTTATAATGGTTTTCCGGAAGCTCTGCAAAATAACCGTCTACGGCTGCTATGGCCTCTTCATTCGACGAAAAATGCTTTCCACGAAGGAATTGTTTGAGATTTCTGAAGAGATATTAGTCACTGGGTGCCAATACTGGTGAATACGGTGGATGTTCAAGCAATTCGTACTTTAATTCTTTGAATTTAGCCATTGTCAAAACACTTTTGTGAGCAGGTGCATTATCTTGATGAAAAATGATCCAAAGCTGATCCAAAAGGCTGCAATAATATTCAGAGTTGATTGTTTTACCTTTTTGAAGATAATCAATCAACAAAATTCCTTTTGCATCCCAAAAAACTGATGCCATAACCTTCTTTGCTGATCGTTGTGACTTCACCTCAATGATTTCTGCTGTGGTTGCAGTTTTTGGTCGTCCTTCGCGTGGCTCGTCTTCAAGGCTGGTACGACCACGTTTAAATTCACCAGCCCAAAATTCAACGGTGCGTTTTGAAGGTGAGGACTCCTTATACACTTCTAACAATTGTTCCTTTGCTTTTAAACCCTTCAAAAAAAATCTAATGACTGCACGATATTCAATTTTTTCCACATTAAAAAAAATCAATGGCACGTCAACTTCAAATGGCTTGTAAACAAATAAAGAATTGACAGAATGACTTGCAACTTTGCATGTGTTCTCAGGACAGTTATACCAACTTCAGAAAAAAACAAAAGTTTGGAGCTAGCAGTGCCATCTCTTGGTGAGCGTAGGAACTTTTCAACCAACCTGTACTTACAAAAAACAAATAAAACAAACGAAAAACAAAATTTCTTCGAACTGTGTAAAAAATAAAAATGTTTGTTGTAAAAAATTTACATTGTCCACGCCGAACACAGTAATAAAACAAACAGTAAAGATACGGTCAAAAAACTATACGGCAACTGCACTGCAGAGCAGCAAATGTGGCAACTCAAATACTTAAACCTTACGTTAAAAGTTAAAGGTAGGATGAACTTATGTACCTTTAGCTTATCGGTCACTTTTAGGTTAAAGTATACTTATATTAACGAAAAACTAATAATAAATTTAGCTATCGGCAAGTTATAATAATGGGCCTAAGAGAAGTTTTTCTATCAGCTTGTGTCTCTACCCATTGCACCACAGACATTTTATATATAAATTGTAGAAATTAATGGTTCATTGGACTAATGTAAATAAAAAAAAATTGGCATTATATTAAAATTGATTGGAAAAATTAATATGTAAGATACATTTTATTAATATAAGATTTTTAATCTTAATATTTTATTCAAATGACAAAATCTTCTATAAATTGTTGGTGGTTCCGATAGAACTCCAACTAATTTATTTTCTGTGTGTTATGATATATCATGATTTTTTTCAAATGGCAGTTTAATTTTTGGCAATTTAAAAATTATAAAAGCCACATTTAAGAAATAAAAAAATTGGTGAATTTTAGTGAAAATCATGGCAAAATTATACCAGGTAAAGTCAGGGTTTTTTTATTTGACATTCTAGGATTTTTTGTATACTTTTTGTGTAAATTTGAGACATTTGTTGTTGTAATCGAGAGAACATATTTCTTAATGTATCTAACAGGTATAATTTTGCCATGAGTGAAAATTAAATTCCAAAAACCCTTTGACCAAATTTTATCGGTTAATTTGTAATTTAAGCTACAGTCTACAATGTATGCATATAAATTTAAATTTAGTGACGTTTTAATAAAGTGAGAGTAAATAAACTACGAATGTCGTATTAATAAATAAAATAGCAATCTGAATTTTTTTTTCAATCCAGGTATAAATTTAAATGATATTATTTAATTAAAAATAGCATGCATATACAAATGGTAGATAGCTTAATGTAGAAAGGCCCTAACTACAGTTTTTTGTATTTCTTTAGAGGAGAAGGAATACATACACTTAAATAAAACTGAAAAACTTTAGATATTAAATTTCTTAAAATGCTATTTTTATACCCTTCACCATATATGGTATATCAGATCGTCATTCCGTTTGTAACATGTCGAAATATAGGTCTGAGACCCCATAAAGTATATATATTCGTGATCCTTATGCAATTTTAAGTCGATTTAGCGATGTCCGTCTGTCAGTCTGTAGAAATGGCGATCACGGCGCGAAGACGCAAGCGGAGGTGGCTATTTTTACCCAGTTCATTGGACATCCTCCCGAGCAGTTTGGTATTGAAAATGAGCAAAATCTGTCAAGCGGTTAAAAAGTTATGAGTGAAAATATGAAGATACCTCTAAATTTTTCATACAAATTGGTGTATTTTAGTACAAGTTCATAGTAGCGACTGGTAAAAAATAATATTTTTTCTTATATTTATTCACCAGTCGCTTGGAAATTAATAATATTTAGTATTCACTTCAAATATTTTTCACTTAAAAAAATTTTTTTACCACTAAAATTAATTTTTACCACAAAAAATTTTTTTCACCTCAAAAAATATTTTTTCACCTCAAAAGTTTTTTTCCACCAAAACTTTTTTTTTGCATCCAAAAAGTTTTTCACCTCAAAAATTTTTTTTCACCTCCATATTTTTACTTCAAAATGTTTTTACATTATTTGGATAAAAAAGAGTAGAGAAAATTTTTTTAAGATATTGGTGGAGGGTATTCAAAGATTTGGCACAGCCGAACTTAAGCCTTTTTTTACTTGTTTTTATTCTATTGTTTTTATTGTACTGATGAAAAATTGCATTAAAAGAAATTTGATATCCAAAATTATTTCAGATTTAATTAAGTTTATTTTTTTTTCCATAAAGAAATAAAAGAATGTAGTTAGGACCTTTCTACATTAAGCCATCTATGTATATGTGCATATAAAAAATACATTAAAGTTATTAAATTTTATAATTGCGTTGTTGGATTCCATTTGTTGACATTATTAAAAACTAATTTACATAAAAATACAAAATAATTATAATTCTTTTTTGTTTTATTGAACTCTTGAAAATTGATCTTTAATAATTTGACAAATACATTAATTGGAAATCAAAAAGCATAATGGTTTTTTTTTTTAATTATTACATTAAAAGAATTTGTGATTGCTTTAGGCGTGACAGTTCGTAAATAAACAATTAAATTTAAAAATTTAATTTAAATTTCACAGAAACTTAAATAGATAAAAAACTTTTCATATGTTTTTGATATATTCAGAAATGGAGAAGTCATTGGCAGATGGTGCTTCATATTAAACCAAAATCATAAAACAAAAAAAAAATAATTTTTGATTTAACAATATATTGCACCTATACCTGAATACGCCTAATATTAAAATTAAACATTCATATTTAATTTATTTGTTGTTCTTTTATCCATCATGCACGATATTTAATTAATTGATTAAGAAATCCTTTCAATTATATCTTTTCGATGTTATTTAAGTGTTTTAAAAAGAAACGAAATTGCAATTGTAGCATTAAATTGTGAATACATAAATATGCTAATTTATTTGTTGTTATTTAATATTTTAAATGTATGAAAATTGGTCATGTTAAATGAATGAAATGGTTGGTAACCGACCCAATGAGGTTATCGGTAAGGTTTTTGCTATTTTAGATTATTTCGGTATCGGTATTTCCAGGATAACTGTTTTTTATGGGTATCGACTTATCGATATCGATGTTTTAAGCATAACGGTATTTAAGTTATTTCGGTAACGGGTTCCTAATTTAATAAGGCAACCATTGATAGATTTGTTTTTACGACATCAATGAATTCTTAAGCGAAAATTGGTGTGGACCAGTGGCGTGTCCAGGCCCCCCCCCCCCGAAATTATTTTCAAAATAAATGTTTCTAGGTTTAGTATACATATAAAAAATAGCTTATATTTTTATACCCTCCGCCATATATGGTGAGGGTATATATCAGTTTGTCATTCCGTTTGTAATATGTCGAAATATAGGTTTAAGACCCCATAAAGTATATATATTCGTGATCCTTATGCAATTTTAAGTCGATTTAGCGATGTCCGTCTGTCTGTCTGTTGAAATGGCGATCACGACGCAAATACGCCAGCGGGGGTGCCAATTTTTACCCAGATTATTGAACATCCTACCGCGCAGTTTGGTATTTAAAATGAGCGAAATCGGTTTAGCGGTTCAAAAGTTATGAGTGAAAATGTGAAGGTACCTCTAAATTTTCCATACAAATTTTCTGTTAAGTAAAAATGTTATTAAGTCTTCTTCTTGTTCGACTACATTTATTGTCTTTCATACTATGAGAATGATAACATTCTTAGAGCTATATGTGTGTTACTGTAATAACTAAGTTAACGTAAAAAGCAACATTGTTAAAGTCGCTAACAGAGCAGACTCTGTAAATAACATTACTTATACTAAGTAAATAACATTACTAAAACTAATTAACAAAAGTTCTGTTACATAAATAGACAAAACATATTCATATTACAGTTCATCCAAAATTTAGTATATGTATACGTATATCATATTCAGCCCCTATGATTGCTGGAGGCTGGGCTCATATAGAATCAGGTAAGGTCCAGAGGAGCTGGATTGTCGTTTATACGTCCATTGATGGTGTTTTTCTCGTTTTCGTATATTTGGCTGACAAGCTAATTATCGTGTAGCTCAAGTTTCTCAACAAATCTGGCTTGCAACGGCATGGCGTACCTACAGAAGGGTAGAACATCGGCATTTTCATAGACGTAACTATTTAAAAATCGTTTTATGAAATTTTCATAATTTTTCCCGATGCATTTTCTTAGGATTTTCCGTTTAAAATATTTCCAATTCTTTGGCTACTATAGAAGATATAGTAAACCTGATTGGGTTTTTCTGTTAAGCTTTGTTGGTTTTTCGTTTCATTCCATAAAATGTATTTTTTGTTTTTGTAACTAAAGACATTTATATCTAGCTCTGCAGCAAAATATGCCTAATGGAGAGAATGCACCTTCTGATGGGCCATCTATTGACAAATAGTTACAACTCATGTTCTTTCTTTAACAAATTAATTTATTTGCTGTATTCTCTCCATTAGACAAACACACTTCAATTTTTTAAAGAAATAATATTCGTTGCAACTATTTATAAATGCGTGGCGCATCAGAAAGTACATTCTCTCCATTAGGCATATTCAGCTGCAGAGCTAGTCCTAAAATGTTTTTTTTTATTCAGTCAATGGTTAAAAAAACTAGTGAAAGTGTAAAGGTGCCTCTAAGTTGCCCATACAAATTTAGTACAATTTCATAGTAGCGACTGGTACATAACATATTTTCTCATATTTTTTTTCACCAGTCGCTTAGCAGTTAATATTTTGTATTCACCTCACACATTTTTTCACCACTTAAAATTTTTTTTCACAACAAAAAATTTTTTCACCACAAAAATTTTTTTCACCTCTAAATTTTTTTTTCTTCCAAAAAAGTTCTTTTCACATCTAAAAAAGTTTTTCACCTCAAAAAATTTTTTCACCTACATAATTTTACTTTAAAAGTTTTCTTATATTATTTGTATCAAAAACAGTAGAGAACATCTTTTTAGGATGTTGGTGGAGGGCATTTAAAGATTCGGCACAGCCGAATTTAGCCCTTTTTTACTTGTTTTGTTTCAAATTGATTTTCTTTGCAAGGCCAATTGATTTTTTTGCAAGTCCAATTGGGTTTTACCAGATTTCAGCAGATATTTGTGCATTAAGGAAAAAAATTTTCTCTCAGTTACCTTACCTTGTTTTATGTACAAAATTTGATTTGGCCGCTGCTTACGATGAAATCTTTATACTAATCCTTCCTCTAATATTAATTATTTCCACACTGGTAATATACAACCAAAAATACACTTCTAATTTTTCAAAACCCGGTCAGTTGCATCTTTTATTTACTCTTAGCTGCTATTACTCAGTACAACAAAATAATAAAAACGTTAGAAAAAATATATGTAGTTTATTGTTTTTAAATATTGTACTTTGTGTGGGTGTGAGCTGGCTAAATAAAATTTTAACTAAATTCAGGTATTCAAACTTTTATAAAATTTTAAAATTGTTAAAATATTTTGTCAAAGAAATTTTAAAATCTTTTGTCAATTTGTACTTAGTTTAGAAATTATTTAGCTACCTCGTACAGGTCTTAAGTGGAATTATTAAATTTGTATATTTTCTTTTAAAACAAAAAAAAATTATTTCCAATTGTATTACTTTTTTTAATTAAAACTCTGAGATTCAAAGTCTTAAATGGAATCCCCAAAATTTCAGATTTATGAGTTTATTTTTATATCAAAACATATAAAATTGAAAATATTTAATTAACAACACTTATACGTATAGACTTTCAAAATAGTTACAGTAATCAAAAAGTAAGATTATATAAAAATGCTGACAAGTCTTGAGAATTCTTGTCTTTTCTCTTTTGAATGTAAACAAAAATATTTGTCATAAAAATATTTGAAATTTTTCTATTTGTTATTTGATAAAATATTAAAAACAACAAAAGCTAACAAATAAATTATGTGATTGTTAGTAAATATAGAGCAGGGCATACAATATAATTGCTATATTTCGTATTCCCTTGAAGTCCATATATGAAAACATGTATTTATAGATATACAGATATAAAATAAAGCTTTTTTTTTAAAAAAAATCGACAAAAATGCCCCAAAATTACAATTAAATTAAAAAAAAATCCGAAATAAAACAACAACATTTAAATTCAAAAAGTTACAAATAAAATTAAAAATAGATCAAATAAAATTAAAAAATAGCAAACGCAGTTAAACAAATTATTGAAATTCAACAAATATTTATTTTATTTAATTTGGTGTTTTTGAATTTCAATTTATGCTTTATAAATTACATTTGAAGTCATTCCAAAAGCTTTTGAAACAATCTAATCGGCTATTCCACGTTCCCTTGATATCTGCTCTATTTTTTTTTTTTTAATTCGATGTAGTTCACGGTGTCGTTGTGCAAAATGGCTCCAAGAAATATGACTCCAATCATAAAATGTAATTAAGCCCCATTTTTTAGGGCGAAATTTCATAATGAAAATTAACACAAAAAATACAATAAAAACCCAAATGAAAATTAAGTTTGGGCATATTTGCATTAATTAGATTGAGGCTTTTATTCATTATGTAAAATAACACCAGTTTGAGAAATTAAAAAATGACCACAAATACGATAAAACGAAAAATCACCCCAAAATATACAAAGCAAAGAAATGTTGTCCACTCTGCGGAAAAAAGGGTCAGTTGGGAATTGGAACCGAAAATACATATCACGAGATAGGTGAAAATAGGCCCGGTTCCTAAAGTACCTACCACGTTACCGGTTCAAAAGTCATGACATGTTGCTTTAGACCAGTCCTGTGACATGTCACAGAGGGCAATTGACCGCCTCCTAGGACAAGACCATGTTAAAGTGACCAGTCTCGTGTCCGGCCTCTATTACAATGAACCGGTCACGTAAAGTGTCCTGGTATAGGTCCTTTTCCCGCAGGGAATGTACCCCTTATAAACATTAAAGTTACTTGAAATATTTTAAAGAATTAGAATAAAAATCATTGTATATAATAGTTCAAAATTAAGTAAATTTATGCTCTCCGTCCATGAGTGTGTCCTCCCAGCCAATTCCTATTAAATTTGCTGGTAACAATGGAAGAGCCTTCAATTTCCGATATGCGGTTTTTGCAACATCCGAAGATCTTATTAAAATTTAGAGCGAATGGTTTTATGAGTGTATTAGAGCTCGGAAATTTTAAAGCTTGTTAAGAATTATTAATGTATGAAAAACAAAATGAAAATATTTTACCAAAATTCGCATGATTTTCGCCAGACAAATAGATTTTCCGGTCACGATAATGTGTTAAAGAATTTATAATATATTGCACAAAGCCGAGTCTTTGACATTTCATCAAAAGAATTTTGTAGCATGACAGATTTTTACCAAACTGCTCTTAAAGCGGAGAGAAACTTTACAACACAAAAACAATCAAAATGTACTTAATATTAAACGTTTACATTAGATCTCAGTCAATGTAATAAATAAGTTTTAAATAAAACTTATTAAGGAATTTAAAAGCTGTAAATTTTGTTTTAAATGCTTTAAAAAGGTCAAAAGATATTGGTTTATAAATTTCCAACTTTTAAAAAAAATTTTTAGAAAATTGTTATATCTCAAATATTAGATTTATATGTTATATAATTATAAATGGTTCTGTATAAGCCATATATAAATATAAACAGTCCGTGTAACCCATATATAATTATATATAGTGTTATATACAATTTAATATGATAAAGTATTATATGCCATATCTTATCATATAAAACATATATAATTTTATAAAGACCAATATAAAACCAGATACGGTTATAATAAAGGGTGGTTAAATGGCATGGAACAAAATATCGGCCAAATGGCCGCCGCGACCTCGGCGGCACACCTCCAGCCGATGGTCCAAATTTTCGATGACGCTGAGGCATAATTGAGGTTCTATGCCGTTAATGTGCCGAATTATCTCATCCTTTAGCTCTTGAATTGTTGCTGGCTTATCGACGTATACCTTTTCTCTCAAATAACCCCAAAGAAAGAAGTCCAACGGTGTCAAATCACATGATCTTGGCGGCCAATTGACATCGTTACAACGTAAGATAGCACGACCATTGAATTTGTCGCGCAAAAGAGCCATTTTTTTCGTTAGCTGTGTGGCAAATGGCACCGTCCTGTTGGAACCACATATCGTCCAGAGTCATATCATCAATTCCTGAGGGTCAATTCTCGTTCTGTGATAATGTGAAGTGAAAAAAAACTTTTCATTTTCGTTTTCATAAGCACTTTTCACTCGCACTTTTCACAAGTACATAATTTGCGATTCTCGTTTGTATTGTGAAAAAAATGTTTCATTCGCACTGTACCCACGAAAATTTTGTAACTGTGTTATCCAAAATTTAAAGTAAATGTCAAAACAGAGAAAAACGTAAACAAAAGTGAATTAAGTTCGTAAAATTTATTTTAAATAATTATATAAAAATATCTGGATTAATTGTATTTTTGGATATTACTCAAATAATTCCGGGTGAACAAAGGTAAGGCAATAACGTTACAAGCATTTCATTGCAGTAAATAATTTAATCATTTATAGGAATTTTTTGAGAGTGCTGAGACGCATACTTCGTGCTGACCACAATCCATTCGAGATGACAACCGACAAGCCCTTCATGGATTTATATCGGCTTACTTTAAGTGAACTATATTTGGTGCGCGTATGAAGTCTAATATTACTTAAAGAAAAAAAAATTTCATAAAGAATATAAATAAACTATAAATAAATATGCCATACTTTTGCCATTTTTCACTGTCCTTTTGGGTCCCACTAAAACTGTTAAGGCTCGCCGCTAATTCGTTACACTTTTCGTCTCTAAATTTGGCACCATCTGCAGTTACAAATCTGTAAATATGGGTTTAATAAAAGTGTGATTATGGTTATTAAGCTACTTACTTATCGTTTTCAATGTTCACATGCTTTTCTTAATAATTAATTAAATACTCCTTTTGGCTTTCGCTGGCACGCTTTCCTCTTGCAATCTTCTTCATGTTTATTTCACTTATAAATAGCCTGTGTAAACAATTTTTTCATATGAAAATATTTTGACAGTTTTTTGCACTGTTACACAAAACAAGAATCGCCAGTGCTGTGCAATCGTGAAAAAATCTTGTTTCGTTCCACTTTTTTTTTCATATGAAAACGTTTTGATATTTCTTTACATTTTTTCACAGAACGCGAATCAAAAGTACTATAAAAACGTGAAAAAACTTTTCATTTCACCGTTTCACAGAACGAGAATTGACCCTCTGGCCACAATAAGTTCGTTATCATCTCGCGATAGCGAACACCATTCACGGTAAATGCTTGGCCGACCTCATGACACACTATCGCGAACAACAGTAATGTTTTCGGCAGAACGAGCTGGGCGAGCACGCACAGCTGTTTTCACAGGCCCGGTTTGCCTAAATTTTCCCACAATTCTCCCGGTTATGGAAACACTTGGTCGATTATGCTGACCAAAAAAAAAAATCACGAAGTGCACGAAATGCATTTTGATTTTATCGCCCATTTTCATAATTAGCCTGTATAACTTTAACATGTTGCTCGATTGTGTTTCTTTCCATAGTTCAAATTGAGTTAGTCTGAAATTGAGAAATGTCAAATGAAATGCAGAAAAAAACTTGACGTTTAGGTGTGGTTCACAATCAACATTGGCCCTTAAAATTTAACCAACCTTTAAAACAAAATATACAGCTTGGCTGAAAAGTTCCTGCGCTCGAAATGAAAGAATACTGTTTTTGTTACGAAATATATTTTTTTATTCAATATAATCTCCTAGAAGCTCAATACACTTGTTCCAATGATCTTCCAATAATTTTATCCCATCCTTATAATGGTTTTCCGGAAGCTCTGCAAAATAACCGTCTACGGCTGCTATGGACTCTTCATTCGATGAAAAATGCTTTCCACGAAGGAATTGTTTGAGATTTCTGAAGAGATATTAGTCACTGGGAGCCAATACTGGTGAAAACGGTGGATGTTCAAGCAATTCGTACTTTAATTCTTTGAATTTAGCCATCGTCAAAACACTTTTGTGAGCAGGTGCATTGTCTTGATGAAAAATGATTTTTTTTCTTCTTTAAACCAGGTCTTTTCTCACCAATTTTTTCATCCAACTGATCCAAAAGGCTACAATAATATTCAGAGTTGATTGTTTTACCTTTCTGAAGATAATCAATCAACAAAATTCCTTTTGCATCCCAATTTAGGATCATGGTGGTAGATCCAAGTCTCATCCATAGTTATAAAACGACGCAAGAAGTCGGTTTTATTCCGCTTAAAACGCTCCAAATTACGCTGAGAAATTTGTTTTCGATCCAGTTTTTGTTGAATTGTTAGTGTGTGTGCGGCACTAACTTTCCAAACAGTTTTTTCATACGTAATTCTTCATGTAAAATATGGAGTACTCGTTCGTCTGAGATGCCTATGGCATTAGCAATTTCACGCTTAGTCAAACTTGGATCTTCACTAACCATATTATGAACCTGCTCAATGATTTCTGCTGTGGTTGCAGTTTTTCGTCGTCCTTCGCGTGGATCGTCTTTAAGGCTGGTACGACCACCTTTAAATTCATCAGCCCAAAATTCAACGGTGCGTTTTGAAGGTGAGGACTCCTTATACACTTCTAACAATTGTTCCTAAATTTCTTTGCTTTTAAACCCTTCAAAACAAAGAATCTAATGACTGATCGATATTAAATTTTTTCCATATTAAAAAAAATCAATGACACGTCAACTTCAAATGGCTTGTAAACAAAGAAGTAATTGACAGAATGACTTGTAACTTCGCATGTGTTCTCAGGACAGTTATAACAACTTGAGAAAAAAAAAGTTTGGAGCTAGCAGTGCCATCTCTTGTTGAGCGCAGGAACTTTTCAACCAACCTGTAAGGTAATTTAACTGACATGTATTTATATATGATAACATTATTAGATAATGCCACATATGATTATATCTAAACTTTTTTACTAGGAATGATATATACCATATAAGGCATCTGAATTTTTATAAAGAACAATATATAGTGTGGATATAACTATATAGCACAAAATAAAATAATTTTATAAAAATATATGTAATATAAAATTATATATGGTTATACATATCCACATATATATCTATATAGAATAATGTTAAATATTATTAGATAAGACCACATGTGATTATATATAAACTGTTTTACACAGATACTATTTTTTTTTAAGTAATCAATTTTTCTTATATATTTTTGTTAAACTAAATCAAACTCTGTCATATCATAAAGGTTTTCTTTCTATTTTTTTTTAAATTTTTGTAAAATGCGTGGGAAACCATATGTCATATTATCAAAATACACAAAACTTTAATGTGGTTTAAAAACAAATAAAATATATATGTCATATATACATCTATGTATATTTTTGTTAAAGCTGTCACATGTTATTTTTCCATTTTTCCATGTTATATTGATATATAGGTATAATATTTTTACAGTATTATTTTATATTTTCATATGCAGTTGTTGTAATATTTATCATCATTTTCATAACAAACAAAAAAAAAAAAAAAAACAAAAAAAAAGCTAGAGAAATGTGTCAATAAATTTATTTGAATATTTTTTATAAATTGTAAAGATTTTTCGCCAACACTTATAACGGAAATCATGAATAATATTACACAAATATAAAAACTGTCAAAGATTAATTTTTTACAGGTAAATTCAAAAAAAAAACTATTTTGTTTAAATAACAGAAAAAAATTTTAGTTAATATATTTTGTATGAAAGCCATCTTAATAGGTCGGATGTATAATTTGAAATGTTGAAAAATCCAATATTGACAAAACAATCTAGTGTGAAGTTGGCTGCAACTGAACTATATAACCAACAAAAAGTATGGTTTTCGTTTGTATCACAAAATCAAAATAAAGAAAGTAAGTTTTGAAAAATTAAGGAATTCTTTATTAGACTATTTTAGAAATAATTTTATCTTTAATATATTATTGTTGCTCTGGTTTATATTTTTTTTTTATAGGACAATTTATAAAAATGTTGTTACCAAACATATAAAATTTGTTGCCAAACCAAATTTATTTAATAAAGACCACCAACAATTAGCTACAAATAATGTCCAGCAAAGCTTTGGTTATGGGTGCGATATATTGTAATGACAACTCCTTACCTTCTGGATTATTTAAAAAATTAAAGTAATAAAGTAAGAAAAATGATTGCATGATTTATAAAATTTTTATATTTTTTTTTTTTTTTTAATATTACACTCACAATATTATCTCCTTGAATACAATTTTAAATACATTTTAAAATAATCGAAAATATGAGAGGACTACTGATTTTTGTTTTTTATTTTCAATCATTGTTTAATTATCTACAAAAGTAGTAAAAACAATCAAAAGTCGTTTAAAATAACCAACAATTTTTTACTGACAAAACGTTAGAAAAAACAAGTAAGAGCGGCTGAATTCGGCTCTGCCGAATCTTATATACCATTCACCATGGTTGGGAAACTAGTGAAGTTTATATATGGACATATATCGAATGGACAGATTTATATACGGACATCTTTAAGTGGAAATTTACCATTTAGTTATTTTAGTTCCCGAAAATAGGTATTTAAAAAATTTATGTTTTGGTCATAACTATTTTCAGCAAATAGTTTTTAGTTTTTATAAAAATTTTGATGTTTTTAGCCCATTTATGAAGTATTTAATTACGGTCTTACCATTCTTAAGATATAAATTAATCTATTTTGTGCCACGCCCAATTCAAGGATCCCGTCCACATTTGCTCAGATGTTGTGTTTTGATAACCAAGATGCTTGCAGCTTATTTGGAAACTTTTCCTCTTTCCGTTCTCCAATTATACAGAAAAGATGACCGACATCGTTAAGCAAACTGTGCTGAACGTACTTGTTTTGTTTAAAAGTAAAAAAATAAAAAAATAACAAAAAAAAGTCTTAAGAAAATAAAAAAAAAGTGTTAAAAAATATAAAATATAAAAAAAGTTGAATATACGGGGCTAAAGTTGAATAGACGACTAAAGGAAAAAAAAGTATTTGTGACAAAGCGCTTAAACCACTGGGCCATTGAAGGACATAAGCAAACGTCGTTAATAGAAGTAAATAAAGAGTTTTCGTTTAAAACAGATTTGTTTGGGTTTTATTTAAATGACAAACCATAGTATGGATTTGTTGTTTATGGGTAAAAGGTGAGGAGGTGAAAGAAAAGAATTTCAACAAATAAATGTGTTTGTTATGCGTAATATTCAACATACATATAAAAACAAAGGGATTTTACGGAAAAAAATAGAGGTAGTCGTGGTTTTTTTGCTAATATCTCAGCCATTTATTAACCGATCTGTCTGATTTTCAATAGCAAATTCAAATGGATCACATGTTACAGAAATATAAAACCCATTTCAACACACAGACGGACAGACGGACATCGTTAAATCAACTTCGCTCTTTATAAGGGCCCAGAATATATATACTTTATAGGGTCTAGGATCAATATTGTAGAAATTACAAACGGAATGACAAACTTATATATACCCTTTCACTCACAATATTATTTCGTTAAAAATAATCGAAAATACAATCAAAAGGAGGACTACTGATTTTTCATTATATTCAGCCCATTTTGTTGTTTATTTTCAATCATTGTTTAATAATCGACAAAAGTAGTAAAAACAATACAAAGTTGTTTAAAATAACCATAAATTTTTAACTGACAAAAAGTAGAAAAAAACGATTTTTGGGTTTGTTTTTTAAATTGAAAATATTTTTTTTTTATTTGTATGAAATTTAACAAAACACAACACACACAGATGTATACATTTTTTTATTTTCTTGTGTGTATTTATATTTGAATAATTTCTTGTAATTTTTATTGAAATAATTTTGTATATACAAACTATTTTGGTAAAAAAACAAAAAAGAATTATATCAAACAGAAAACATAAAATATTAACTCCTACTGAAAGTCTGTAAATTTTTATAGTTTGTTTTAGGAATAAGTGCTTCAAATAGTTAAAAAAATATATTTCTACGAATTTCAATTGATTCTTCATTTAAAAACAAACTCTACGTATTACTTTTTAATAAACTACAGTCGGTAACGTAAAACATATTGTGAGTGTACTTTTTCCATCCTCGTAACCATATTAGCAGCCTTCAAGTTAAAGAGTCCATACATAACTTTGGGGCTCCAGACCTGTACAATTTATCAGTGATGCTTTCTTTATACATTATTTGCTAATGTCAGCTTTTGCTGGGTGATTATTTTTAAATAAAAAAAAAATCATACAAATTGGTTTCACACTATAATTTATATTATAATGGAAATATTTAACACGTTTTATTTTGCTATATTGGCAACAATATAAATAATTTGTTTATAAAATAAACTTAAATTTTATACAATATATAAATATAAATAATATCCTGCTGATGTTATTTGTTGTACAATAAAACGGATATTATTAAAAATGCATTTATTGCAATTGAAAGTCAAACCATTATAGATTTTTTTATAATTATTTTCCCGGAATAAATGTAAAAGGACACTAAATTTTAATGAAAAATAAAAGAGGTTTTTTTTTGTATAATGATTTTATTTCATTAAACAAATACTTAATTTATACAATTCAATTAAAAGCCATTAGCTATTTTTACTTATACACTGTTAAAAATGCCACTTCGAACAAAATTATTAAAAATTGAGTGCATTTTCAGTTAAAAGTTTGAATATCTTTAAAAATTTTATATAATATTAATAAACATTTATTTTACAAAAATTTTGTTATATTTTTTTTTACTAAAATTTTAAAACTTTATCAATTTTTTTGTTTCAAAATCATTTAACCTTATAATGCTCTTTCTGATATCTATAATTTTTGTAATATATATTTGGCATTGAAAACTTACTATGGCAAAGATATTTAAATTTTGATTTATTGTTTTATTTAGTCGATGCACTCACAATATTATTTCGTTAAAAACAACTTAAAATACATATTTAAATAATCAGTCAAAAAGAGGACTATATATTTTTCATTATATTCAACACATTTTGTTGTTTTTTTTTCAATCATAGTTAAATAATCGACAAAAGTAGTAAAAACAACAGAAAGTCGTTTAAAATAGCTATCAATTTTTAACTAACAAAAGTAAGAAAAAACTACTTTTGTGGTTTGTTTTTCAAATTGAATTTTTTTTTAATTGTATGCAATTTTACAAAACACACACAGATGTAAATATTTTAATTTTCTATGTGTGTATCTATCTATATTTGAATAATTTCTTGTAATTTTTATTGAAATAATTTTGTATATATACAAACTATTTTGGTAAAAAAAAAACAAAAAGGAATTATATGAATTTCTTTTTTGAAGCAGAAAACATAAAATTTTACATTTAACTGAAAATAACAACTCCTACTGAATGTCTGTAATATTTTTTTTTTGCAAAAAAAAACTGTGTTTCATTCAAAAAGTCACGGACTTAATGATCCGCCTTCGTATCTCATTTCAAAAATTCCTATTCAACTGATTTACAATTATAGATCTATTTAACAACCAAAATGGACAAATTAAACCATGGTCCAGGTTGAAACACCAACGGAAATTTTCACATAAAATAAATACAAAAAAATATTTTTTGAACTCAAAATAGATATAAAGCGGTAAAATGTAATTGATACTAACGTTATAACCAATAAATTTAATTCGTAGTCTTTGTTTCATTTTTGTATTTGAAATTTTGCAGTGTCCAAGTTTTTTTTTTTTTGCCTGAATAATTATTGAATTTTTGAGGTTATGTTATGAGATTGAAATAAACAGCCAAAGTTATTCAGAACATTTTATTTACATTTTGGTTGGCTGTGCTCACTTAATGAGTTACAGAAATAATGTGTTTCAAAATTTGTTAATATAAGTGTACAAGTTTTTTTTTTTTAACTGTATTATGTTGTGTGTACTAAAGGTTAAATTTTGTTTAGGTTAAATTTGGTGTTTGTGGATTTTTGCCACAAAGCATGTTGAAACATGTGGTTTGTTTTACAAACATTTGAAAATTCGTACATTTTCTCTGTAAAATGCCGCATTTGATATTTGACATAAAATGTCATTGACATGATTTTCTGTTTTTTTTTTCAAACACAATCGTTTTGCTTTATGTTTTATTTTGATTAAGGATTTTTGTTTTGAGTTTAAAATATAAAAAAAAGTATTTTGGTACAACACAGTGAATGCTAAATATATTCTTTATACAAATTGCCGCAGAAAAATTAGTGGATTTCAGCAATTACAACTTAAAAAACAGACATATGTATATTTTTTTCAAATAACTTTGACATGTCACAGAACTATTCTATGAAGTTGCACTGATATATACGTCACTGAATAAACCCAAAACATATCACAAACAATGCTTGTTTTTTGGGTTAGATTCTGTCACTAAAACTTAATTATTACTCTGCCATGATAATGCTCTTTCCTTGAAAGAAATCTGTCCTGTGCCAGCTCGTAAAAACTTTCCACAATAAATAAAATTTTGTACACTCTTTGAATTTAGTTAGAATCTATCCATATTTAGATCCACCTGCTATAGAAATATGCTTTCTGAATTGGGCTTAAGTGGTGTTTTAACACACAAAACCGTATATATCTGATTGACATTTGGTTTGTGAATGTTGTACACACTTCTAAATTTAAAAAAAATCGGACCATATTCGAAGCTAGAATCCATAAAAAATACACACACACAAAAAAATAAATTTTAAATTCCATACAATTAAAAATGTTGCTGAATAAAAATCCATCCACAATCAATTAATTTTGTAATTGATTTGACTATATAATAAACAATATTAGAACTTTACAACGTTATGGACTGCATTGATCATTTTTATTTAATTGATCTAATTATACATTATTGAATATAATTAGATTTGGTAATAATATTCATGTACTATATATGTATTATACAATCTATGGCCAGATTTGGTACCAGATATGTTCATATTTAAATGGATGTGAAAAATTAGGTGACTTTTATGGCCAGATATGAGCAGATATATAGAATCTTAGCTGGTGCCAAATCTTTTCGTCTCTGAAAAGATATCTAATTTGATCTGATGTCATATCAGATCATATATGATTAGATATGCCATATATGATACACTTTGTGACACATATCTCATCAGATATTGTGCCAGATTTGTTCATATCTAAATAGATCTACAAATTTTATTAATTTTCGTGGTCAGACATGGACAAATATTCTTATATGGGTTCATATCTAATATCAGATCTAAAGGGTGGTCCAACCATAATGCACGATGTTAGTTGTGAGTCACACCTAAACGTCAAGTTTTTTGCCCAACTTAATTTGACATTTCTTTGTTGCAATGTTTGACAAATTCAACCATGGAGAGGTACACAATTGAACAGCGCGTTAAGATTTTTGAAGCCTTTTACGAAAAAGGGCGTTCAAATCAAAATGCACTTCGTGATTTTTGTCAGCATAATCGAACAAATGTGTCCACAATGCGCAAATTTTAGCAAACCGGGTCTATAGGAAGTGTGAAATCACCTATGCATATGCTCGCTCAGTTCGTTCTGCGGAAAACATAATTTTATCTGCCATTTTTCGGAATAAATAAAATCAGCCAGATATTACAGCAATATTAAAGAATATCAGATTGGATAAGATTAGATATTGCGTCAAATAAATTTTTTTTTTACTTGGGACAATAAAAATAGTTGTGATAAGGCATTACATATTATTGTACCTCAAATATGTGATATCATATATAAATATATATGGTTTTGCATAAGCTATATATAAGTATATATGATTCTTTAAAAGCCATATAATTTTTTATAATGTTATATATATTATTTTATATGATAAATAATATATCAAATCTTATCATATAAAGCATATCGAATTGTATAAAGATCAATATAGAACTTGATGGCATAATATAAGATAATTTAAAAAAAAATCATGTAATATATAATTATATATGTTTACACATACTGACATATGTATTTATGTATGATAATATATTATTAGATAAAGCCACATATGATAAGATCTGACCAGGCATGTTTAGATCTAATTAGATATGATTAAATCTAATTAGAGCGGGTGCCAGATCTTATCATGAATAATTAAATTATATATTTATAATTTTTTTATCAGGCTCAAGATCATAATTTTTAATGTTACTAACGAATAGTAATCTAATATAACAAACAACACTTAAATATGTTCCCAATTCGTTCCCAGAAATGGAAACATTAACAATTGGAATGGCAACCCTGTCAATTTGTGCTTCGAGAATCGAGGATGATTGCCAAAGGGTATTCTATAAATAGATGGAAAAAAGCTCATTTGTACGGGTAATCATTCACTAATGAAAAATTTAATTTCACATAGTCATTTTCCTTAGAGTGTGTGATATAAATGCCTGTTCAAAACCATGAGTTATTTGTGTTGGGTGGTTCAGAAGGAGGCTGAAGATGACCTGGTCGTTCGGGTCGAAAGTGTGCACTCCCTCTAGCGCTGATCCTTACAATTTTTTTCCATTTAATAAAATAAATTAGTGTTTACTATTCGTTAGTAACATTAAAAATTATGATCTTGAGCCTGATAAAAAATTATAAATATATAATTAAAACAGATAGATCAAATAATGTACAAAATTTACATGAATAATTAAATATATGTGTGATACACACAATGGCCAGATCTGATGAGATCTATTTACAGATCTGTTTATATCTCAAGGGTTTTGGTAAATTTTGTGATTTTTGTGGCCAGTTATGATATAATTTCATATTTGGTTTCAGATATGTTGAAATCTGATACCAGATCTATACCAATTGAGTGGTTTTAAAGGCTCTAAAATAATTAATTATAAAGTGGAATCTGATTATATAAGGTGCGCAAGATCTATCTAGATTTGATTAAATGTAATTATAACTCAAATTTGTTCCCAATTTTGACATCTATTAGATTTGGAACAATCAGACCTAATGAAATCTGGTCAGTTCTGATATTATTTTAGACGGGTTTACTTAAATAAACTTTAATCAAACTACAGGAGGATATCCGATTGAAATTTGGGTTGTTTTATAGAATTGCAAGTCATGGAAATTAAAAAAAAAAATCGGTTAATATTTGTAACCTGTGAGCATATAAACCTATCCTTTCCCTATTTGCTGAAATAAACTTTTTCGTCACTTTTTGTGTAGATTTTCTCTACACAGAGTAACATAGTTAGGACCATCGAATTTTCACCCTGACTAGCATAATATAGTTCGGAATTTTAATTGGACCAGGCTTAATTTCATTATCGCAGTGTGTTATTACTACACTGGACTAAAAACGTGCCCGTTTTGTCCTATTTCTTTCAGTCTGTTTGATACCCAGCAAAACCACACATTACCAAATAATGGGTAAAGTAATGTATAGCCATAGGGGCCGATGGATTACTTTACACCTTACTTCATTGATGAATTTCACAGGCGATGAGCCTCAAAGTAATGTATATACCCATTATTTTAGAGGTGATAATGTAAGTGGTTTCTTATATGGTTACGAGAATGGAAAAAGTAATGTGTCTTAAAATAGATTTAAAAAAAAAAGAAATTTTTATTTAAAAAAATATTACAAATATTTTATTTAAAATATTTGTAAATAAAAGTAATGTGGTCAAGATGGGAATCGAACCAGGGAAATCTGGTTGCCAGCCAAGAACTCTACCCACTGAGCTATCGACGAATATAGTATTTGATTGCTTTAAACTTAAATGAATTCTTGCGCTTCGTTTTTTCGCTAGTGTTGTCAAAACAAAAAACATAAAGTAATGAAACTAAAAATATATTTTCAAGAATATTTAAATTATTACTTTACATTTATAAATCATATATTACGTAACGCATGATAATATCGCACCCATTACCAAAGTTTTGCTGGGTATGGACAATTTTGGAAACAAAAAGTATTGAGTATTGATGAAATTTTCTATGAACTGATGTTTTGTAAAAATTTAATAAAAAGTTTTGGTATATTTATGAAAACTTTTTAAATATAACAATTCTTTATTGATTTCCGTCCAATTTAACTGTTTCATAAACATGATGAAGCTTTTCTCCGGAGTGATTTTTACATATTCTGATTATTTCGCCTCCACTGTAAACTCTTATGAAAAGTATCCACACAATAACTATTTGTTTAAGACATAAATTTTATGTTGTATGTAACATTGAAAAGAAAACTAGATACTTTACCATAAAATCTTTATTATTAACCCCTTTTTTTTCTCAAAAAGTGACTTCAAAGTTGAGCTTCTTTGTTGTTGTAGGCCTCTTATCTTTTAATACAAATCTATCTCTATTGAATAGTGAAAGTAAAATGTCATCAGATTAATGAAGGTTTTTAAGATTACACAAGAATATCACCTACCAGAAAAAAGAAATATGAACAAATTTAAACCAAGTTGTTTTTTTTTTCAACTATAAAAGAGAAAAGGTTATTATCATTTACTTATATAAGTAAATGTCAATAGACTGTCATTTATAAGACCAAAATTGATTACACTACTCAACGGGATTTTTACAAAGAATTTTACTAAATTAAGGTCTCCTTATATCGAATTTTAAATCAAAAAATTACAATCTAATTGCTTTGTAAAAAAGTAAACTTTTATAAAATAATGTTATGTGAAAACTGTTTAATATACAGAGAAAGCATATTCATTGTGACAACCGAATTTCTTTCTTGTCAACTGCACACAAAAAAAATAATAAACTAGAATTTAGAAAAATTAACTTATTTGGAGGAAACATAAAAACTAAAACGGCGCCAAAGACACTTTTTACCAAAATTTAATACAATTTTCCTTGAAATAAAGAAACAAATTTTACTTAAAATTTAGTAAAAATTTCTAATTTATACACTTAAAAAAGTTTGTAAGTTAAAATAACTGAAAATATCATTTAAAAAAATGATATTTCATTTAAAAACCGGTCTACTTAATTTTCATTTAAATTAAATAACATTTGTTATTTATTTTTAAATGTTGATTAATCAACTGACACATCCGTAAGAAACAAATGATATAATCAGTTAAAATAAATATCAAAATTTGACCTACCAATCCTTAAAAAATAAATGTTTTTTTTTCATTTATTTGAAATTATTTCCGTTTTTGATTTTTTTTTTTAATATACTCGTACAATACAAAATGTATGTATGCATATGAAGCTATAGAAACTTTTTGTGTGAATGTTTTTGTGTATGGATGTGTGTTTATGAAGTTATTGTAATTTGTATTGAAAAATTTTGTATATATACAACCAATTTAAATAAAAAAACAAATTGAAATTTTTTGAATATTTTTTTTTTTTTGAAACAAAATTTAAATTTGTAATAACTGTTACGGACACAAATAAACCACAATTTTCCGTTTTGTGGGTAAATTTTTATTAAATTTTAAACAAATGAAAAAAATTAATGAAACTGAAAATGATAGTGAATTATTTCGAATAAATGTATAAAAAAGTTAATATAGATATTTCTTTGAAAAATAAATGTATGTTCCTTAATTTTGAAATGGAACGGAAAACTTTTTTATTAAACTACAAACAGTTAACTACATAATATTCTGAGTGTAGACAAATTTTACTGTTGAGAACTAAATTTTTTTATATTATCTTAAGTTTTACTGATTTTTTAGGAAAAAAAATCCTATACCTATTATTTTAAAAAATTAGAAAACTTTTACTTGAAAAAAAAAAATATTTTATTAAAATTTTTAAAAATTATCTGAACTAAGTTGCTTGAAAATTTTCCCTAGAAATAGTTCATCAGTTTCAAAATTAAATAAGCTTTTAGGAAAAAATTTATAAATTTTTGTTTTTAATCTCCTGAACTAATTTTTTGAAAACAATTCTTAAAAATTAGAATTTAGAAATAATTTTTCAAAAATTTTGTTAATTTTACAACTCGCGAAGAAAAAATTGACACACTGAAGTTTAAGTACTTTCTCATTTTAAGTTAGACACATTTTTAAACTAAATGGGAGTATATTATGTCCTATTTTTTTTTTAACTAAACTTAATTTTATTACATTTGAGTAATAAAAATTCAAATTTCTTAAAAGTAAGATGTTTTTTCGTAAAATTAATAAATTTTTTTTTTTTGAATCAACTTATTTTTTTCCTAAAATCAAGAGATATTACTTAGGAAAAATATGAACTATTTCTGAGTAAATAAACTATTTTGTTTTTCCTCAAACTTAGGAATTCTTGTTTTTTTAAAGAAAATTTTTCTAATTTTGAGAATTTTTTTTTTTTAAGAAAACTTTTCTAATTTTACTTAAATTGAGGACAATTTATAAACTATTTTGATGAAAATTTTTGATTACATTGTAGTTCATGTCTTTTTTTTTTTTTGAGTGTATAAAGTTTAATATTGCGATATTTTGTTTTGTAGTCAGGAAACAAAATTATTATATAAAAGCGCAAATTCAAAATTTTTCACCTTTTGCTAACAAAATTTTTAATTATATATTAAGCTACTTTAAGTTCAATTTGTAAGACTGTTAAGATTAGAGATGGGCACGTGAGCGATTTTTAACTAACGAAACAAAAATTACAATCGTAAACGACAATTCTTTTTAATGGATACTTTTAAATTTTTTCCTTTAATAATATTTTTTCTTTAAAATAAAAAAAAATTAACTAGTTTATTATAAATTTATTTTTTGTTTTTTTTTCCTCGATTTAAGAAAAAATTTTCCTCGATTTAAGAAAAATTTACTAAAGTTTTTTTTTATTTACCTGAAGAAATTTTAAGGAAAAATTTTTGGAAAAAAAAAATATTTTATCAAAATTTTAAAATTTATCTGAACTAAGTTGCATGGAATTCTTCCTTAGAAATAGTTAATCAGTTTCTAAAATCAAATAAAGTTATTATTACATAGGAAAAAATTTATAACCTTTTGTTTTTAATCGCCTGAACTAATTTTTAAAAAACAATTCTTAAAAATCAGAAAGTGGTAGACTTAAAAACGGAATTTAAATATGAAAAACTTTATTTTAACTAGAATCATATTTAATTTAATAAAATTCATACTTAATAGAAAAACGTTCGTAAAAAATAAGCTGTTACTTCAAATAAATAACTATGATTTAACTATGAGTTTTTCTCTGTGTGTAGATATCTTACATTTTTTGACATCTGTTGTCAGTGGGCACTTAACTCGTGAGAATGTGTTGGAAATACTATACAAACCTATACAAAATAAAAAATATTGTGTATGTGTGTGTAAAAGTTTGTCGTTAAAAGAAGAAGAAGAATATGAAGAAAAATAAGAATAAGAGATTTATGTAACCTATGGTTTATAAATCATTTAAAATAAAACAAATAATATCTATTAAACGCCCCTAAATAAATTAAAACATAAAACTGCTTCAAGTGTTGTATAATAAATTATGTATATTTTTTTGTTGTCTTTTTGGAATACATGGAATGATTTGAAACAGAAATTAACTTTAAAAATTAAATTTCTGCAATATTAATAAATGATATGATTATAAATTGAATTGACTTTCATGCATAAAAAAAATCAAAAATATACGCTTCCCCCAAAAATCCAAAAATGTAATTTTGAGAATTATGCATGAGAATCGATTTACTAAAAACTACACTAGTTTACAAATTCCGGTCAACTTTTGGATCAGAGCCGATTAGAACAAATCTTAAAGTTATTTGAGACCCTGAATTCGAATTCTGGTTTCGTTTTTCAAGATTGGTTCTAATTTTCGAGTTCTCTCATGTACCTTCTCAAAATCTTCGTCAAAGCGCTCAACCCTGAAGGACCGGCTTTAAAGAAATTGACCAAGTTGTTTCTCAAATTGTCAAACGCCAAAGTCAAAGAAGGAATATATGTCGGATTCGATATTCGAAAATTAATGGCTGACGGAAATTTTATAAAATATTTAACGCCCTTTGAAGAAGCAGCATGGACATCACTTCAAGATTTTGTTCACAACTTTCTCGTTAACCGCAAATCACTGGATTTTATGCAAATAATTGACAGTTTGTTGAAAAATTTACAGCAAGATTGGCATTTGAATGTCTCTCAAAAGACATTTTCTTTATTCTCATCTCGATTTTTTTCTGAAAATATAGGTGATACTAGCGACGAGCAAGAAGAGCCACTACACCAAGATTTGGCGAAAATCGAAAGACGATATCCAAGATTTTTAAGAAAAGGACATGGTGAGCGGCTAATGTTGCACTCTCAAACTATTCAAACCACTCAGACAGCTCTTCATTTCTATATTTTCACTTTTTAATAAATAAAATGGACATAAATTGTAAAAAATTATTTTATTTAATACATTGAAAACTAAAACCAATGTTCAAAAACGGTGTGCATAATTGAATTCAGCGCCCCAAATACACTTAGAAAAAACTTTTAGTTGATCTGATCCAAAACCATGTATACGTGTGCTAATAATATTTGGGATTTTGCAACTCTTAGAGCGCAATATGAATTTTGACGACTTAAAAAGTCGATTTCTCATGAAAAAAACTTCAAGTAAAAAGATTAAAGTCACACCCTACTTTAAGTACAATTTGGGCCAAATTTCAGGAAGCCATCCATATTCCAGAAAAGGGTCCATAAACAGGGCAAACATTATTGAGATAAATCTGAACAAAATTGCTAAAAGGTTCATTTAAACAAATACCAGGAAGTTCAGTTTATGTATATTCCTATTTTAATTAAATTTGGTGGCATAATCATGTCTCCTAATAACATGGTCCCAGAATACCCAGAAAGCCCAACTTAGATAGGTCCCTTATATGAGTCGAGATCTAACCAATGAATCAATTCTAGCAAAACTCAACAGGACTCGTCCTTGAGCCAATAGAAACTGTACCAAATTTTATTCATTTGCGACCTGTAGTACACAGAGACACCAAAGGCGGTGACAGGTTATAATCCCCAAAGGCATTATCCCCATTTTAGCAAGTTGATACACAACGCTTAGGCACCTACATGGGTAAAAGAAAATAACAAAAAAAAAAATATAATAAAAAACAGTTGATTTTGACAACATTAGCATATTAGAAAAAGAACAGAATGAGAAAAAACAGCAAAACGATGAACCACAAAGAAGACATACACACAACATAAACTGCAGCTACAGTGCAGGTATGGGAAAAAAAATTAAAATTACGCAATGTTTAAATTAATATAAATGATTGTACTGTACTGTAATATAGTATAGTTTAACAAATATAACAATACACATCGGCTGAAAAGTCCATAGGATAACCAATAAAACAACAACTTTTTTTTTGGAAAAATTCGACTTTATTCATACACATAGTCTCCTTCAAGAGCGACACAATCACGCGCACGCCTTTCTAACTAACATTTCGATACCTTTTTATACCCTCCAACATATGTGATGAGGGTATATATCAGTTTGTAACACGTCGAAATATAGGATTAAGACCCCATAAAGTATATATATTCGTGATCCTTATGCAATTTCAAGTCGATTTAGCGATGTCCGTGTGTCTGTTGAAATGGCGATCACGACGCGAAGACGCTAGCGGGGGTGCCTATTTTTACCCAGATTATTGTACATCCTCCCGAGCAGTTTGGTATTGAAAATGAGCAAACTCGGTCCAGCCGTTAAAAAGTTATGAGTGAAAATGTGAAGATACATCTAAATTTTCCATACAAATTGGTATATAATATATTTTCTCATATTTTTTTTACCAATCGCTTAGAATATTTTGTACACCTCAAATATTTTTCACCTCAAAATATTTTTTTCACCTCAAAATATTTTTTTCACCTCTAAAATTTTTTTTCACCACAAAAAATTTTTTCACCTGAAAAATTTTTTTCACCTCAAAATTTTTTTCACGTAAAAAAAATCGTTTCCGCACCCAAGAAAGTTTTTCACTTTAAAATTTTTTTTTCACCTCCATAATTTTACTTCAAAAGTTTTTTACATTGTTTGTATCAAAACAATAGAGAACATTGGTGGAGGGTATTCAAAGAATCGGCACAGCCGAATTTAAGCCTTTTTTGTTTATAGAATGATTTATCTTTGGCCTCAAAAAAGGCCTCTGTTTCGGCAATCACCTCTTCATTCAAAGCAAATCTCTTTCCAGTAAGCATTTTTTGAGGCCTGAAAGCGGGTAAAAACCGCTAGGAGCCAAATCTGTCGAATAAGGTGGGTGCGAAAGCAATCGAATAAGGTGGGTGCGAAAGCAATTGAATGTAATTCATGCAATTTGACCATGGTAGCCAACGACTTGTGATACGGCGCATTGTACTAGTGAAGAGCAAACGCGGCACCCATTTCGAAAACAGCTTTTTCATGGACAAATGTTCATGCAAAATAAAGCCAACAGATTCTTTCGATAGCTTTAAGATATCAGCTATCTCCTGCAACTTCACTTTACGGTCTGCCAAAACGCTTTTGTGAACTTTTTTTCCCATTTAAAAGCAATGATAAATCAACACGCGAAATTACTTTGAATCCACTGTTTTCAAAATCGCAAAAGTAGCGTCACTAAAACAGGCATCATCTGAAGGTTGGTAGTTCCAAAAAATTATATGGATTTTTCATTAGTGGCGCTACCTATGTGTCATTCAACGAATTTTTATTTCCAGTTTGGGATTCTTATTTCTAGTACGGTCATTATCCCCTAACCAGAATGGGGAAAATGACTATCGGACATAATTCCCAGGTAAAAATAGACATATTCCCCAAGGTAAGTGCACAAATAACTTATGATTTTGAACGGGCTTATATATCACCCACTCTAAGGAAAATGACTATGCGAAATATCATTTTTCAGTTAGTGAATGATTACCCGTACAAATGAGCTTTTTTCATCTATTTATAGAAATACCCTTTGGCAACCATCTTCGATTTTCGAAGCACAAATTGACAGGGTTGCCAAATGTTAATGTTTCCATTTCTGGGAACGAATATACACAAATTAACATAACATTATAGTTTTCATTTGCAGAAAAAAAAATTATTTTGCGAAATTTTTTTTATTTTATAAATTTTTTTTTTAAACTCATAAATTTTTTTAATAAAAAAAATTTTTTTTTTTTTATCAGGCTCAAGATCATAATTTTTAATGTTACTAACGAATAGTAAACACTAATTTATTTTATTAAATGGAAAAAAATTGTAAGGATCAGCGCTAGAGGGAGTGCACACTTTCGACCCGAACGACCAGGTCATCTTCAGCCTCCTTCTGAACCACCCAACACAAATAACTCATGAAATATATAATTTAAACAAATAAATCAAATAATATACAAAATTTACAAAAAAAAATTCGGTTAAACATTTTTTTCTGCAAATAAAAACAATAATGTTATATCATTTTGTGTAAATTCAATAGGGTTTCGGAAAATATTCAATAGAGTTAGGAAAAAAAAATTTCTTTGGAAAAAAATATCGCGAAAAAAAATTTTCCACGAAAAAATAAATAGCGAAAAACTTTATTTAACAGAGTTGTATTGATTTAAAATCAAATATGATCCCAAAAGTATAAAAACTATCGTTTTATGGATCCTCAGTATTGAAATTTTACATCGCGAATTTCGCGAATACGGCGAATCAAGCGCTAACTTCGAAAAACGACTAGCACCATTGAATTCACCGTACTCGAATAAGGTTTACCAGTAGAGTATCCAGCTTGTTAAAATTGACTGATCCAATCGGAAAAAGCGTTTACAAAAAGTGAGGACTATTTATGCTTTCAGAAAATTATTATTATAGTTACCCGTTTAAAAAGATCTGATCAAATATGTCTAGATCATATCTTGCGCCGCTTTTAAAGGCACTAAAATACATTTCTATTTTAGTGCCTTTAAAAGCACTAAGTATATAAAGATTAAGTTGTTTTCATTTCTTTTTTATTTCTTATTGAATCTCATTAGATATTATATGTCTGATCTACCTCGATTTGAAGTTGAAATTACTCCAATTTCTTATCAATTTTGAGATTAAATTAGATCTGGTACAATTAGGTCCAGTGAGATCTGTTTAAATGTGGTTTACACATGCTGATTGAACATAAAAATTAGCAGTTAAGAAGATTCATAATTTTAAATTTTTTTTTTGTTATGCATCGGTCTACCCTGTTAAGCGAGCTATAAAATTTAAAAAAAAAATCGATAGCTTATTGCACAATTGGTAATAACGTATCTTCAGTTTATAAATGCTGTCCGGTTTTAGAACCGGTCTGACCGGGTAGAACGGTCGACCGCAAACCCGGGCTCTAGGAAAAATATTAATTCTATGAAAAAAAAAAAAATAATATTAATCTTAAACACAAATCACCCACCTAACATTAAAACTTATTGATGAAATTTCATGACATACACCATTTATCACTCATACATTCATAGGACAACAACATAAGGCCAATTTAAGCGTATACAAATGAATTCCAACAAAAACTCCACATTTTTGATCTACCCTATTAGCTTTATTAAGCAATAATATAAAATTTGCTTCAAATGTTATAAAGAATATAACGATCTTTGTTATAAAACTGCCTAAGCTTTCAAATACTACACTCAGGAAAAAAAGTAAGTAGAAAAATTTGTAAACGGTTTTCAATCCCTCTTTACGATTTTTGTACTGATTTTTAGTAAAAAAAAAAATTAGCAAGTCTTTTAGCTGTTTACATTTTACAAATTACAGAATTTATACAAAATATTTACAATTTTTTGTTGCTAATTTCAGAAATCATTTTACAAATTTTTGAAAACCGATTTGCTAAAATTAGCAAAAAAAAAAAATTACTAATTTTAAAAAAGTAGATATTGGAGGAAATGTTATTTCTAATTAAAACTAACACTTATAAACTTAAATTGCCTTAAAATGTTACATAGATTGAAAAAGAGATCAAAAGTGAACACACCGACTCATGTCTGAAAATAGGACATTTACTTATGTTTAACAATTTTTAAGTCATTAATTTTTTATACCCTTCACCACAGGTGGAAGGGTATATATAAGTTTGTCATTCCGTTTGTAATTTCTACAATATTGATCTTAGACCCTATAAAGAATATATATTCTGGGTCCTTATGAAGAGAGAAGTTGATTTAACGATGTCCGTCTATCCGTCTGTGTGTTGAAATGGGTTTTCCGAAGACCCCAGACTTGTTTGTTATATATTTCTGTTAAATGTGATCCATTTCTGCTTGCTATTAAAAATCAGCCAGATCGGTTGATAAATGGCTGAGATATTAGCAAAAACCCAGGACTACCTCTAATTTTTCCCGTAAAATTCCTTTGTTTTTATATGTATGTTGAATATTACGCATTACAAAACATCAATCAATTTCTTTTCTTTCTTCACCTCTTCACCTTTGATACACAAACAACAAACACATACAAAGATTTATCATTTAAATAAAAACCAAACAAATCCCTATTGAACGAAAACTGTTCATTTAATTCTACAAACGATGATTTCATATACCTTTCATAGCCGAGTCGTCTAAACGCTATGTCATAAATGCTTTTTTTCTCTAAGAACGCGAGTTCGAATCTTGCTCAAGACACAATTCAACTTTTTTTTTGTATATTTTTTTTTTTATTTTCTTGTGACTTTTTTTATTTTTTTGTTTTTTTTTTTAACATTAAATAATTAATTTAAATAAAATTTTAAATTAATAATTAAATAATCCATAAATAGGCTAAATACATCAAAATTTGTATAAAAACCCTCTGATACAAACAAAATACAAACGGTTTTATTTCTATTTTTTGCTCCGATTTTAAAGTATTTATAAACAGATTTTTAAACCATTTTCTCGTATATTAAGAAAATTTTATACATAATTTTCCTTTGAAAGCAACTATTTTACGTCATAACTTATAATAATTTATAAAAAAAATTAGAAACTATTTTCCTTCAAATTTTTAAAATTAAGCTAAATAAAATATTTTGTAATAAAAAAGCGAAATAAAATCCCAAATACAAGGTTGCCAGCTAAATCAAACTTTTTTGTAGAAATAAAACACATGCAGTTCTAGTGATTTCTTTTAACGATTTGTAAAAAAAATATTTTTTTGGTCGAAAAAAGCTTTTTTTAGAACTAAAAAATATCCAAAGATCGAAAATCTTTAGTAAAACATATTTGCTGAAAGTAGTTATGACCAAAACCTAAAAAAATACCTATTTTCGGGAACCATAAATCAGAGTCCAAGTTTTATCACTAAACTAAATGGTAAATTTCCACTTAAAGATGTCCGTATATAAATCTGCCCATTCCATATATGTCCATATATAAACTTCACTATTTTCCCAACCATGGTGAAGGGTATATAAGATTCGGCATAGCCGAATTTAGCCGCTCTTACTTGTTTTTTTTTTAATTTTGTCTGAAATATTTTTTGAAAAAATAATATAAAATTAAAAAAAATTTGATGCTCGATAAACAAACTAAATTTTAAATTTTGTATTAATATAAATAATATTTAGTAAATTTTTTTGCTGATTTTAGCAAACTGATTTTAAATTCCACTTTACAAAAAGTTTACTAAAATTTAATAGCGGCAACTTATTTTATCTACAAATTTCATTGTACTACAAGTCAGCAGACATGAGTTGCTAAGATTAGCAAAAAATACCGCTGTTCTCAAATTAGCAAAATTTCCCGTTATAACAGCAAAATTTTTTAGTTGCCATTACAGACTTTTTTTGAAGAGTGTATGTATTTTATTATTTATTAATGTTTTTTTCTTCATTTATAAAATCTAAAACTCAAACATATTCTAAGATTTACCACAATAGAACATGAATTATAAAAGAATAAAATTGAAAATATAATTTCAAACAAATGTTTAGTGTTGTCTGCCTACATTAGATTTTCAAGTAACAAGTTGGGCTACAGAGAACATTGTACAGAAAAGTACTTTCAACAGAAGACAAAAACTTATTTCTTTGTCTTCTTCAGCCATTTTGTCATATTTTTATGCCTGTTAGCATGTCACGTGCATTTTGCTACAAGTGTTTTATAACAATTTTTATGACTATTTAAGATTTTGGGCGTTTAAGAAAATTTCATGCTGACTTTACGGGTTTGTGTAACAACATATTACTTGGAATTTTATTTATTTATTTTTTTTTTAATTTTTTGTTAAAGTTTTTCTTCTAGGAATAGAGAAGAAAAATTGTCCAGAATATTTGTGGGATTTTGTGGCAAGCAAGAAAGACATGGTTAGAGATTTGTGGTTGCTATATTAGCGTTTAATATGACATTTTGTAAAATTTATTTTCTTTTTAACAACTAATATAATTTAATTTAAGTTATATATTTTTCATATTTTTCATATTATTTATTTATTTTCTTTTCAGCTTACAATTGAATATTCTGGATTTGTTTTTCTTTTTACACAAAAAGCATTAAATGCTTAGAGAGGATTTACAATAAGAAATTTAAAAGAGAAAAACTTCAACTATTTAAAAGGTATTTAAAAACAATATTTATTAAGTATTCGTTTGTTTGTTTGTTGAAAATCCATTTACACTTTACATACAATTTTATAAATAATTCATTATGCCAGAATGACAAAGGGAGGCTGTGTTGTACGATACCAGAAACATCAACGCGAGCACCTAAGCGTATGATTTGTATTGAACATCGTAGCGTATACTTAATATTGAATAACAAAGAACTCGTTTATAAAAATACACAAAAACAATGACTAAAAAGGTTAAAAAACAAGTAGAAAACTTATAATGAACTTTTACAAATTTAATGCATACATTTTAAGAGGTTCGTTATTTTTTTTTTAATTTATACTAAAAAAAATAAAGAAATAATTGTAGGGTTACGATGTTAAAATATAATTTTCATAAAAGGAATTAATAGCAAAACAAAATAATGTTTCAATTTATTTAAGATTTTTTTTTTTAAATTATACTAAAACATATTTAATTAATTAAAATTCATAGTTAGGTCATGTGCGAAATAAAATCTAAACTAAAAATTTAAACTCTTTTACCAATTAAAATTAAATTTAGAGTTTATTTAACCACTTTGCACATGGCCTTACACTCAAAAAAAAAATTAACTAGAATTTAGAAAAATTAACTTATTTAGAGGAAAAATTGAAATGCAAACGGCGCCAAAGATACTTTTTACCAATATTTAATAAAATTTTCCTTGAAATTAAGAAACAAATTTTACTTAAAATTTGGTCAAAATTTCTAAATTATAGAAAAACTTTACTGCTGAGAAGTAAATTTTTATTAGAAAACAGTAAAATTTCCTCCTAATTAGTTCATACATCATCTGGGGGTCCTTTGTCTTCTTAAATTAGCTAATTTAAGGAAATTGTTGCAAAAATGCAAAATATAAAAATTGAAAAAGTCATAAGTTTATTTTATGGGATTTTTAGCTTAAACTTTATTTGACATATACAAATCTTATCTTCTTATACCCTTCACCACAGGTGGAAGGGTATATATAAGTTTGTCATTCCGTTTGTAATTTCTACAATATTGATCTTAGACCCTATAAAGTATATATATTCTGGGTCCTTATGAAAAGCGAAGTTGATTTAACGCACGCAGAGAAAAAACATAGTTGGGACAATCATATTCGAAGAGCATCAAATATTTTTGTGTTTATGATTGTGCCAACCATAGTCGTACTATAATATGGTTATCATATTATGATTATAAAATAACCATAATTTTCCATAATATTGTCCCTACAGTTATATTATGATTAAAAAATTACCATATTATCATTTTAATAAACATATTATGATCTTGAATTTATCATAATATAATCGCATGTAATCATAGTATACTCAAAATGTTATCATATTATAGTCCCCATAACTATATTATATCATCCTTCTTATTATATTACGATTGTTAATATACATAATATGACTAATATCATGTTATGGCACATTCTCTGATTCTCATATATATATATTATAAATATAAAATCGCAGCATTTAACAATATATGATTGTTTTTTTAAGACATTTTGTAGTAAAAACAAACTGACTGAACTGATAAAGTTTTGGTTTTTATGAAAACAAGACAATATTATGACTGTAAATCTCAAAGTCATGTTTTATTTAATGTATAATTATTTATTGATTGTTACCAGCATTTTATGATTGCATAATTATCTTATTTTTTTCATAATCAGAGTTTTTGTTACCACAATATGGTTACAGCCAATCATGTTATGAAATAGAAGGTCTCAATCATAAAATAGTAAAATATTTACTATAATAATGATGGTAGCGACCATGTTGATTGTTAGAAAACCAGTAACATGGTTGTGACAACCATACTAGATTGCAGCAAGCACAATATATTAGCAGTGATCATGTCGCAACCATGTTTTTTCTCTGCGTGCGATATCCGTCTGTCCGTCTGTGTGTTGAAATGGGTTTTTCGAAGAACCCAGACATGATGAGGACTTGATTGTTATTTATTTCTGTTACATGTGATCCATTTCTGTTTGCTATTAAAAACCAGACAGATCGGTTAATAAATGGCTGAGATATTAGCAAAAAACCAGGACTACCTCTAATTTTTTCCGTAAAATCCCTTTTGTTTTATATGTATGTAGAATTTAACGCATAACAAACACATTCATGTGTTTTAATTCTTTTCTTTTATCTCCACCTTTTATACACAAACAACACACATACAAAGATTTGTCATTTAAATAAAAAGTAAACAAATCTCTAATGAACGAAGACTTTTATATATGTACCTCTATTGACGATAATTTTGTGTGAGCTTCAATAGCTCAGTTGTCTAGACACTATGTCACAAATACTTTTTTTCCCTAAGGCCGCAGGTTCGAATCCCGGTCAATTCACTTTTTTTTGTATTTTTTTTTATTTTCTTAAGACTTTTTTTTTGTTTATTTTTTGCTTTTTTTAACATTTAATAATTAATTTATATAAAATTTTATATTAATAATTAAATAATCCATTAATAGGCTAAAAACACCAAAATTTTATAAAAATCCTCTGATACAAACAAAATACAAACGGTTTTATTTTTATTTTTTGTTCCGATTTAAAAGAATTTATAAAAAGATTCTTAAACCATTTTATTTCTCACATATTAAGAAAATTTTATACATAATTTCCCTTTGAGTGCAATTATTTTAGGTCATAACTTATAATAATTTATAAAAAAAAAATATAAACTATTTTCCTTCAAATTTTTAAAATTAAGCTAAAGAAATTAAAAATATTTTTAATAAAAAAGCGAAATAAAATCCCAAATGCAAATTTGCCAGCTAAATCAAACGTTTTTGTAGAAATAAAACACATGCAGTTCTAGTGATTTCTTTTAACGATTTGTTGAAATTCTTTTCTTTCACCTCTTCACCTTTTATACACAAACAACAAACACTATTCTAGAGCTGTAATATGACCTATGGATACGTCTTATATAGCAAAAGATCGAAAATCTTTAGTATAACATATTTGCTGAAAAACTCGGAAATATCGGTTCAGATATAAAAAAGTTATGCCCAAAACATACATTTTTTTTAAATATAAATCCCGAGTTCAAGTTTTATCACCAAACTAAATGGTTAATTTTCTCTTAAAGGCGTCCGTATATAAATCCGTCCATTCCATATATGTCCATATATAAACTTCAGTTTTTTCCCAACCATGGTGAAGGGTATACAAGATTCGGCATAGCCGAATTTAGCCGCTCTTACTTGTTTATTATTAAGTTCGATAAATATAAAGTTTAGTAAGCGAAAGTCATTATGACGTAATGTATAAAATGTGCCTGCGATATTTTGTTTTGTAGTCAACAAATAAATTTACTACATAAAAGCACAAATTCGAAATTTTTTACCCTTTGCTAACAAAATTTTGAAATATATTTTAAGCCACTTTTAGTTCAATATTTAAGACTGTTAAGATTAGAGATGGACACGTGAAAGATTTTTGACCTCACGCACGATCACGAACCAAAAATTACAATCATGCACGATAGTTTTTTTAAATGGTTACTTTAATTTCTTTTATTTAATAATATTTTTTCTTGAAAATTAGGAAAACTAACTCGTTTGTAATTGATTGTTTTTTTGGAATAGAATATTAAAAAAAATTTAAACTTGATTAAATTTGATTATTTTTTAAAAATTAGAAAACTTTTACTTAAAAATAGTATATTTTATTAAAATTTTTAAAATTTATCTAAACTAAGTTGCATGAAAATTTTCCTTAGAAATAGTTCATCAGTTTCTAAAATCAAGTAAATTTTTTATTGTTACATAGAAAAATATTTATTACTTTTTGTTTTTAATTGTTTGAACTTATTTTTAGAAAACAATTCTTCAAAATTAGAAAGTGCTATACTTAAAAACTGAATTTGAAAATGGCTTTCTAAAATTTAGTTAAATTTACTACTCGCGAACAAAAAATGAACACACATTTAGTTTAAGTACTTTCTCATTTTATACATTTTTTGAACTAAATGGGAGTAAATTATGTCCTATTTTTTTTTCGAACTAAACTCAATTTTATTACATTTGAGTATGCAATTTTCTTAAAACTAAGAAGCGTTTTCTTAAAACTAATAATTTTTTATTTAATTGGCTTGTTTTTTCCTAAAATCAAGAAATATTACTTAGGAAAAATATGAACTATTTCGTTTTTCCTCAAACTTAGGAATTTTCATTCTTTTAAAGAAACTTTTTCTAAATTTTAATAAAATTTTACTTAAATTGAGGACAATTTATAAACTATTTTGAAGGAAAGTTTTGATTTCATTTTAGTTCATGTCTTTTTTTTTTTTTTTTTTTTGAGTGTAATATAACATTTTTCTGTGCTCAAATAATTTTTTTTTTTTTAATTTAAAAAAAAAAATACCATTCTATTTATTTCCTTATTTAGTCCTAAATTACATGACGAATTGTAAATTTCTCAATTTGCAAATACAGTACAAAGTGTTAATAGAATAATACACTGTAGTATTTGATTAGTTTGTCTATTAACTAGTTTAAGAAGTTTTGTAAAGAATTTTTCTTTTTTTTTTTGCCAAATTGAAACTCAACATCTAAAGACAACAAACAGTAGAGGACTTAAATATAATGAAATAAAACCCTTCAAACTGCAACAGTTTTTTTTTATTTCATTTCCTGCAAAAAGGTACTCTTTAAGTACTTGAAATTAATGAGTATAAAGAGTTTATTATGCTTTCATTAAGTAGATAATCGGATTTAAAACTACAAGAAAAATACACTGACAATTATTGCAATAAAGAAAAATATAGAAATTTAAGTGAATGAGAGAAAATAAAAGGAAATAATTTAAATCTTATGTAGGTCTTCAAGCTACGAGGGCGGATCAATAAGTTCGTGACTTTTTGAACTTCCCTCGTAGTTATATGAAATGCAACACTGCTCCCATCAAGTACCACTTGTTAATAGACTACTGTCAAATTTTGAGCAAGTTCTGTCATTTACTTTGCGTTTTACAGCAGGAATTTTCGAGGTCCATAAAATAGGCGAGTCATTTCTTTAGGTTTGGAAATAGGAAATTGTCACTGGGGGCTAAATCCGGAGAATAAGGCGAATGAGGGGGCAATTCGTAGTCTACTTCATGGATTTTTGCCATGAAATGTAAGCCGTCACACGATTCCGTTGGTGGTCGATTGTGAGCAAACGCGGCAGCCATCTTGCGAAAAGCTTTCTCATTCCCAAGTGATCGTTCAAAATTGAACCCACGGAGCCATGTGAGAGGCCTATGTCTTCTACAATCTATCGCACATTCAATCTCCGATCGTGGATTTTTTCGACATTTTCGGGTGTATTGATTTCAATTGGCCGTCCAGAACGTTCAGCGTCATTTGTACTTGTGCGACCACAACGAAAGTCAGTAAACCACTTTTTTAGCATTTAAATCATTGGTATCAAGCTTATCCTTGGTTTGATTGACGTTTTATTTTTTGCAAAAAATAATGTTTAATGAGCACTCGAAATTCACTTTTTACCATTTTTAAAAAAATCTACGAGGTTGTATGTTTTGAACAGCTGTTAAACGCAAAGTAAATGACGGTACTTGCTTAAAATGTTACAATAATCTTTTAAAAGGTGGTACTTGATGGGAACAGTGTTGCATTTCATATAACTACGAGGTAAGTTCGAAAAGTCATGGACTTATTGATCCGCCCTCGAAGGAACACTTTTGAAGTGGTCAGAAATTGTTTTTTAATCCTTAAAGTGTTTAAAATACAATCCCCTTCGAAGGACCAAAAATCCTATGGATTTTTCATTAGTCATCCTACGGATTTTCGTACGATGTGTTGTTTTATAAATTTTAGCGAAACCCAAGAGAATTTTTGTGCCTTTTAGTTAAAATTTTTACCATGATAATAATTCTACGATGTGCACCATTGACTTAGAAGTTGCAAAATTTGAAAACAAAAAATAAAATTAAAAAAATAAATAAAAAATAATAAAAATAACAATTAAATAAAAATTAAATTATAATAAAACGTTAAATTAAAAAAATATGTAGTTAAATTAAAATAAAAAAACATGTGTATTGAATTCATAAAAACCGTTAAAAGTATTAAGTACTATCGAGTACTCAATTGAAAAGTATTGAGTACTCAAAAAGGTATCGAAAATGTGCAACTCTATTGTTTACAATAAACAGCGCAAAAAATCAGTATTTTGAAAAAGCGTTGGAAAAATGCTTAAACTGTTACAATCTTACAAGGCATCACTTTTTAAGAAAATAAAACACCATAAGTTAAAATTTCTGAGCAATTCAAATGGATCTACGTATAGGGTTATAGGGTAGATTTTGAAATGGTATAAAACATGCAATGTGTGAGGTATAAACTAAATTCTTTTTTAATGACTCTGCCGAACAGATCCGGCTAAATTTGAGAAATGGACTCGGTTATGCGTAGACTTGCAACTTCTGGAAACCCTGCAAGAAAAGTCTAGTGGGGTCAAATCCCACGATATTGGCGGGCAATTCACGTCACTTCTGCGAGAGAATAATAAATTACAGATTAGACATACACCACCAACAAACAACATAGCAGTCAACAATCTACCCGCGCCAATTGAAAAATCCTGTATAATAATTCGAAGCCAATTTTATTTCTGTGATTAAAAAAACTGTTCCGTTTTTGTTTTTAATTTTCATAACACCCCTATATTTCTTAACGACAATACATTCATTGTGAGCAAGTTACTACAATATTTAAATATATTTAGTTTCTGTGTTATATTTAAAAAAAAATGAATGTATAGTAAAATATATAAAATCAAATTAATTTTATCACACTTCAACAGCACTCAGAGTGACATTTTATGAACAATGAAGTCAATTCTGTAATACTACAGTACAGTGGCTCAAACGTATAATGGGACACAAGGTATGAGATTATTCGAATTGTCATTTTTTCACTTCAATGGAAATTATTCTAAAAAACTTTGATACAAAATTGTAGATTTAAAACCATTTTGAAAATAAAGAAAGAAGACAAAACTAACAAAATGTATGTCAAACGTATAATTGGACACATAATGTAGATAACGAGTTATTGTTGTAAAATGGTTCTTTGGACCGTTATTTTTTTTTCTATTGAATTATTATGTAAGTGTAGTGTTATAAAGTGCAGATCAAAATTACAATGGAGAGTCGGTGATGATGTGGGAATGTGTTTCCAGTGCAGGAGTAGGTAACATTCATTTTAAAGAGGGTAAAATTAATCGATTGCAATATTTGGACATTTTGAACCAACGATCTGGCTCATTCATAATTGTGCAAAATTTGCTGCAAATACCGGCACAGTCTGTATAAATCCATTTTCAACACAGTGCACCAGTTTCCCCCCTACAACTGGTGCACTGTGTTGAAAATGGACGTGAGTGGAATTACATAACTTCGGAATTTTGCAACAATCTAGTGCAGTCGATGCCCTACGTTCGAAAGCAGTGATAAAAGTAGAAGGTTTTCCTTCCAAGTACTTATATTTTACTGTCCAATTATTGACATGAAATTTATTAAATTTGTTTTCTTTTTTTATTTTAAAAATGGTATTATATAGGGTGATCCATTTCGAGATACTTTTTTCAATAGCCTTTTTTGACAGATCACGTGTGAGTCGTGTCATGCTGTCATGTTATTTTTGTTTAGTATTGTTTGGCATTTCATAATGGAAAGACTTAAGTCTGAACAACGTTTACAAATCGTTCAACTTTATTACGAATATTCACGTTCTTTGAGGAATGTGTTTCGTGCACTTCGCTCAACTTATGGTCAACATAATCGGCCTACTTAGCGTACTATTCGCAACACCATCACCCATTTTGGGACCCAGCATTCACTATTGGATAATATTCGACAGCACGCTGTGTAGAAAATATAGCGGCCGTAGCTGAGAGTGTACACGAAGACCGTGGAGAGTCGATTCGGCGCTATCGTTCCATGCTAACCGATGCCTCAAATTGAAGCTCGTGATCTCGGCGACATTTGGTTTCAACAAGACGACGCCACTTCCCACACATCGCATCAATCAATGGATTTATGGAGAGAACACTTCGGTGAGCACATAATTTCACGTTTTGGGCCGGTCGATTGGCCACCAAGATCGTGTGATATTACACCGTTAGACTTTTTCCTGTGGGGATATGTAAAGTCTAAAGTTTATGCGGACAAACCCGATTCGATTCAGGCCTTGGAGGAAAGCATCACGCGTGTCAAGCGCCAGTTACCAGTCGAAATGCTCGAACGAGTCATCGAAAGTTGGACTCAACGGATGGACCATCTGCGACGTAGCAACGGCCAACATTTGAAAGACATAATCTTCAAAAAATAAATGCCAAAGAATGTTCTGTCAAATGATAATAAACATTCCCCATTAAATTTGAGTTTTCTGTGTTTTTTTTTTTGTTTAAAAAAGTAGGGAACCTCGAAATGGATCACCCTACATTGTATTAAAGATTTTTTTAAGAATCTACAACTTTGCATCAAATTTTTTTTAGAATTATTTCCATTGAAGTAAAAAAAATAATCATCATTATACCTAGTGTCCAATTATACGTTTCAGCCACTGTATGTGAGTGCATTCAGCATTATTGGTTAACATTGCAATAACAATTTGTGTTAGTATGTATGTGTGTAGTATATGTGTAATGTCAGCAATGTCGTGAACAATTTTCACAAAAAATTATCATGGTTGACAGTATGCAAAAAAAAAAAACAAGCAAAAAACCAAAAAAAAAAAGAACAATTTATGTGGTTTAAATTTAACCAACCATATTAGTACAATACTACGTGGTTTTTAGCTAAAATTGTGGTGCAAAAAGTTGGTATGAGTGTTAAAAGGGGGTTTTTTATTGCTACTGATAGTAGTTGAATTTAAATGCATTTATTGTTTGTTTTAAAACTAATGTATACATCAATACATACAACTTAGTTTGTTTTTTGCTTTTATATTAACTTCATTTAGAATATCTAAAAGTATTTGGTATAATTATATAAGTACTCACTTATCATCTCATCACCATACCATAACATGCTGAGAATTAAGAAGAATTGCTCATATGTTGTTGTTAAACCAAGGAAATGGGTGATATAAAATGGTTAAGTACTTTATGAAAACCTCAAAAACTTGATGTTTTTATGAATGAGTTGATGAATGTTTGTCCATTGTTGTGATTTAGATTATATTTTCTGAAAGAATAAGAAATTTAATATTTAAATATGAGAAATCAAAAACTAAAAATTAAAAAAAAAAAATATGTTAGATATTCTTCACTGTGGAACCACAGTTATGGTACGGCGCAAAATTGTTTAATATGTTCTAATTGAAATAATCAACCCAGCAAAACCACACATTACCAAATAATGGGTAAAGTAATGTTTAGCCATAGGGGCCGATGGATTACTTTACACCTTACTTCATTGATGAATTTTACAAGCGATGGGCCTCAAAGTAATGTATATACCCATTACTTTAGAGGTGATAATGTAAGTGGTTACTTATATGGTTACGAGAATGGAAAAAGTAATGTGTCTAAAAATAGATTTTTAAAAAAGACGAATTTTTATTAAAAAAAATTATTACAAATATTTTATTTAAATTATTTGTAATTAAAAATAATGTGGTCAAGATGGGAATCGAATCAGGGAAATCTGGTTGCCAGCCAAGAACTCTACCCACTGAGCTATCGACGCATATTGTATTTGATTGCTTTAAACTTAAATGAATTGTTGCGTTTCGTTTTTTCGCTTGTGTTGTCAAAACAAACATACATTACCCTTTTGCTTACAAAAAACCACAAAGTAATTTATCTAAAAATAGATTTTCTAAAATATTTCAATTATTCCTTTACAGTTATAAATCATATATTACGTAATCAATAATGAGTAACTTATTACTTTGTGCTTGCAAACAATGAAAAAGGTAACGAGCTATCATTACAAGGTAACGCATGAGAATATCGCACCCATTTGAAAAAATAGTTGAAGTTTTTAATATTTATTTATATTAATCATATAATTACAAATTATATTCTAATACCATAACCGAGCACTAGCAACAAAGGCCATCGGCTCGTTGTAGCGAAAACAGACCAGAGCCTCTGGTGGGAATCGACCCCCGCACTGATAAGCTAGCACGCTACCAACTAGCCTACCGGGGCACTCGTATATAATTGAAGTTAATTGAAAATATTTTGAAGGAAACATATCGCTCATTTGTGAGAAGACCGGCATAACTCACTGGTATAGCACAACTTTTACTGAATTTACTAATTTTTTAGCTAAAAATCAACATGCTAATTTTCATCAACAAGGTTTTGCTGACATTAGAAGTAATTTGGAAAGCACCCTCCTGACTTAAATTTTAATGAGTCAGCAACGTTTTTTCTTCATTGGTTTTACTTTTTTCGAGTGTAGTAACTAATAACATTGTCTGTGTATTCCCCCGTTATTATGAAAATAAAATTATATAATTTGGCTACACTCACCAAAAAAAAGTCTGCAATGGCAACTAAAAATTATGCTGTTATTACGGGAAATTTTGTTAATTTGAGCCCAGCGGTATTTTTTTCTAATCTTAGCAACACATGTCTGCTGACGTGTAGTACAAGGAAATTTGTAGAAAAAATTAGTAGCCGCTGCTAAAGTTTAGTATACTTTTTGTAAAGTGGAATTTAAAATCTGTTTGCTTATATCAGCAAAAAAAAATTTACTATCGAGCATCAACATTTTTTTATTTTATTTTTTCAAAAAATATTTTAGACAAAATTAAAAAAAAAATCAAAGGCTTAAAAATCTTGAAAATTAAAAACGAATTTATTATTTTGTTTTAATTTGGTAATTTCTTTTTACTTTTAAGGTAAAATTTTAGTTGTTTTAAGGGCTGATTTTAGAACTAAAAAAAACTTTTTAGTGCTATTTTAAGTGGATGTCTTATTTTCAGACATGAGTCGGTATATTCACTTCCGATCCCTTTTTTAACATTTTAAGACAATTTATGTTTATATGTGTAAGTTCTAATAAAGAAATAACATTTCCTTCAATATCCACATTTATTAAAAGAATTTTTTTTTTTTTGCTAATTTTAGCAAATCGGTTTTCAAAAATTTGTAAAATGATTTCTGAAATTAGCAACAAAAATTTGTAAATATTCTGTAAAAACTCTGTAATTTGTTAAATGTAAGTAGCAAAAACATTTGCTACACAATAATTTTGTTACTAAAAATCAATAAAAAAAAAAATAGTAAAACCGTTTACAAATTTTTCTACTAACTTTTTTTCTGAGTGTAATATTTAATAATCAAATCATTATTTTGTATTTTTCGTTAATTGCTTAATTTTATACTGTATTATTTAATTAATAACTATTTTATACTTTTCAATTAACAGATTATAATTTCTGTTTGTTAATAACTTTTATAGCAAAAAAAGAAACCCAAAATCAAACGCTTGTTGTTTCCTTTTTAAAATTAGGCATATTATTTATATTGATTTCGGATGTTTAAAAGAAAGGTTTAAACAACACACACATTTAACTTTTAAGTGTATAGTGTTGCCATTTGGCAACAAACCGTATTTTGCATTAAAAACTCACCTTTTGGGGCACAGTAACGCAATTTCGTGCATTAAGACCCCTTATATACACACTGTTCTAAAGGGTGGTTAAATTTTAAGGGCCGATGTTGATTTTGAATAAAAGACAAATTATTTTGGAAGTTATTGTCATTTCTTTTTATTATGATAATATGGTATGGTTCAATTATGTATGAAACAAAATAACGGCCAAATGGCCGCCGCGACCTCGGCGGCACACCTACATCCGGTGGTCCAAATTTTCGCTGAGGCATAATTGAGGTTCTATGCCGTTAATGTGCCGACTTATCTCATTCTTTAGCTCTTGAATTGTTGCTGGCTTATCGACGTACACCGTTTCTTTTAAGTAACCCCAAAGAAAGAAGTCCAACGGTGTCAAATCACATAATCTTGGCGGCCAAAATAGACATTGTTTCTTTAGCTGTGTGGCAAGTGGCACCGACCTCTTGAAACCACATATCGTCCAGGGTCATATCCTCAATTCCTGGCCATAATAGGTTTGTTATCATCTCGCGAACACCATTCACGGTAAATGCTTGGCCGACCTCATGACACACTATCGCGAACAACAATGTTGTCCGCAGAACGAACTGGGCGAGCATGCACAGGTGTTTTCACAAAACCGGTTTGCTGAAATTTGCCCACAATTCTTCCCACTGGGCGCACATTTGGTCGATTATGCTGACCAACAAAATCACGAAGTACACGATATGCATTTTGATTTGAACGCCTATTTTCATAATGAGCCTGAATAACTTTAACGCGTTGCTCGATTGTGTATCTTTCCATGGTCCTAATTGAGTAAGTCTGAAATTGAGAAATGTCAAATGAAATGCAGAAAAAACTTGACGTTTAGGTGTGGTTTACATTCAACATCTGCCCTTAAAATTTAACCAACCTTTAATATTTTGCTAAGCTTTGCAAATTTCCAAAAAAAAAAAAAATTTAAATATCTGAAGTGTTATTCCTTCCATAACTAAGATTTAACTAATACATATTTTATAAGCACCAATAATAAAACTAATAAAAAGAATATTAAGAAGTGTAAATAATTCGTAATTACTCTTTGTAGCTAAACCCTATTTTTCAATAAAAATCACATTTTTTGTTAATGTTAAGTATTTTTTGCATGTCTCTCGAAATATACATGTTTCCAGTAATCACATATAAAATAATGATTTGAATGTAAATCATGCATTTAAGGGTTAAAACTCTTGTATTCAAGCCTTATGATTAAGCTTAAATTAAGCCAATTAAAACAGAAGGAAAAATATTGCATTTTATTTGCATTAAACCAATTATTTTGATATCTTTGATTTGCATCTTGAGGAGACAGGTGCTATTTTTGACGTTTTCATCTTTATGACTTTTGTCGTACCGTTTTCTGTCATCTATGTGGTGTTTCTAAGTAAGCTAAGGAGTAACAAAGAATGTTAATAAAAGCTTAGACTCGACTACAAATGCAACTTACATTTCTTCTACCCCCAATTTTACCCCCTTAGCATCGGAGATGGCACTAAAAATATATTAGGTCTACCTTGGATTTGGATTCTCTAATACATATTCAAATTTTATTCAAGTCATCGTGTAAGTGGTGAGTGGATTTCTTTGTTAGTGCTCAGAAAATTTAAATATTTTGTAAACTAGTGTAATCGCCTCCCATTAAAACCTAGTTCTTTTCACATCTGCAGCATTGGGTTATACATAAATTCATTGGAATGAAAATATAATTTTTCATTAATGTAACAGTATGTGTTTTAAGCAAATATTATTTTATATTTCAAACAAACATATTCACTGATGTGTAAAAGATGTTTATTTTTCAACATATTCCCAGCAAAAAAATTCATAACTAAATAAGTGGTTATATAATGAAACTAACAAAACTAAACTAAACATTACAAAAATTATGTGATATTGGTTGCTACCCAAAAGGACGTATTGCAGTACACGTCACGTAACCGGTTTATTTTGATAGGAACCGGTCACGGAACTGGTTTTTTATATGAAAAGAAACGGTTACTTTAACATGGGCTTGCCTTTTGTGGCATGTCACAGGACTGGTCTAAAATAACATGTCACACAACTAATCCCAAAGAATATATCACAGGACTCGTACTTTCAAACTCATTACGAGATAGAGGCTTTTAAACTAAACATGTGGTAAGGTTTTCGATCGGTACTTTAGAAACCGATCCTATCTTCACCAACCACAGGACTTTTAGACCCATCAGAATTTTCGTATTAAATTTTATCAGAAAAAGTCCATAGGATATACATATGTTTTTTTTTATTAAAAAAAATCCTTAGAATTTAAATTTCTTGAAGCATTTTTTTTTTAAATCAAAGAAGTTTTCTTGAAAAAGTCCTTAATACAAATTTTTTCTTTAGGAAAAACATTTCTGCTTCAAATCATAAAATAACTGAAGGGACCATTTTATTTTCAAATTATGGTTATTTTATTATCATAATATGATAACTGTATTTTAGTATGACCATGGTTGGCACAATCATAGTCCTAAAAATGTATGATGTTCTTCGAATATAATTGCCCCAACTATGTTTTTTCTTTGCATGTAGTTAAAACACATTACTAGTAAGTCATTATTTTCACTTTAAAAGTAATGCGGTATGGAAGAAGTAATGCAGTGAACAATGAGCTGCTATTTCTAAATTATTTCTTATTTATTTATTACTAGTTAATATGTATTTGAATAAGTCTTATTTTTTTTAATGAATAACCACTTATTTTGTTAACTACATATTTTTTATATTTTTATAAAGCAGCGGTAAAGCAAGTGCACAAATTTTGTGTATGTTTGTATGCAGAAATATTTTAAAAATAAGCAGAAACAGCATTGTCTGTTCTGAATTTACACAAAGTTGTTTTATTTAAATATGTCTATATGTCCTTTTAAAATGCTAAAATGAATACAAAATGTTGACATATTTATTTAAATACCAAAAAGTTAATTTAACTAAAATCGTTGTTACTTTAATAAGATTAATACTTAATTCAAAAATGTTGTTAAAATCTAAGATGTTAATTAAAATATGATATAATAGTGATCTTACATGGTCATTAGACCGTACCACCTTATAGGCAAAAAAAAAAAGTTCACCGTACACCCTCAAATATAAAGTATTTTAACAAGAAAATTTCGAAAATGTTTTTTTTTTTGGCCGAACGTAGGGGTCGCCATTTTATATTTTTCGTTATATCTTCGCCATTTACCGTCCGATCTTAAAGTGTTGTATATCAATGTTTTTTGTCTCGCGGAGACCGATGTTTTTCTCGAAGGAGCCATTGACCTCAAGTAACCCGTTCTAGTATTAACCCACCAGATCTCAGTTGCTACCACCTTAATGTACTACCCTAATATTTTAAAATGAAAGCTCGCAAAAAAGCAATAAACTTTTGCTAGTAAAGAATTCCAATAATTCCAGCGGAACTATTATTTTATTTTTTTTTTTTTAATTTTTTATGTTGCCGAATGTAGGGCATTTTTATTTTTTTGTCATATCTTCTGTATTTACAGTCGGATCTTAAAGGGTTATATATCAATGTTTTTGTCGCAATGATACCAATTTGTTGCATCAAAAATCATTGACCTCAAGCACCCTTTTATACTACTTAAGGGGTAACACCTATGTAAAAGGCCTATATATAAAAACTTCCTTTTTTTATTTTTTTATTTACGGAGATGTGTTAACAAAGATTGGTTTTCACAAGATTTATGAAGCAGTACAAAAAAATATTTGTTTTACACAAAGTTTTACAAAATGATAGTATATTTACAATAGAGGTCCACGGCACGCAGCATTACTTAATCAATTTTTGGTGGATTTCTCTGAAATTTATAATGCATATGGAAAACTAAATTATCTATGGATGCGCGTAAGAGATTTTCATAGGTCAAATACTTTTTGACTTAGAGCTGTTTCTTTAAGAGTAAAAAAGTAGATATTTTGACTATAACACTTCGCTGTTTTGTCAAAAATTATATACCCAAAAACTCATACGCTTTTCTCTAGATAATTTAGTTTTCTATATAAAGTATATGTTTCAGAGCGATCCACCTAAAATTGGTTAAATTATGCCGAGTGCCGTGGATCACTTATAAAATAACACAAATTTTAATCAATCATATTTTGACGTGATTCAAGTTGGCTGTATTTTTGGCGGCTGTCAAGTTAAGAAAAAATGTGCCCCAGAAGATTCATGTACTACATGAACAAAACGATCGGTGTTTTGAGAATAGCACGGATAAGCTGTACATGAATCTTCTATGGCGGTCACCGATGAGCAACTAAATTATCTAGAGAAAAGGAAGTTTTTATTTATAGGCTTTTTACATAGGTGTTACCCCTTAAGTAGTATAAAAGGGTGCTTGGTATCATTGCGACAAAAACATTGATATATAACCCTTTAAGATCCGACTGTAAATACAGAAGATATGACAAAAAAATAAAAATGCCCTACATTCGGCAACATAAAAAATTAAAAAAAAAATAAAATAATAGTTCCGCTGGAATTATTGGAATTCTTTACTAGCAAAAGTTTATTCTTTACTAGCAAAAGTTTATTGTATGGTGTACGGTGAACTTTTTTTTTTAAGGTACGGTCTAATGGTCATATACGTCCATGCACGGATCAATATATAACCATACATAATATCATATATGACCATATATCTTCGGATCCAAAATTTGAGGGTATATGGCTGTATATGGTCATATATGAGCAGACATGAATAATATTTGAGCATATTTAATCATATATAACTTCAAATCCAAAGATCATATATAAGACCATACATGATCATACCATGTATGTTCATACATATTTCGATTTTTACGTAGATTGTTGAATAATATTTATGAATTTCGAGACCGAATTATATCTATTGGAATTTAGATATTAGTAATGAACACCCATCCATTACTGAGATTTTGCTGGGTTTATATTATGACTACATGGAGTGAAAAGTACGTGGCCTTACATAGAGATGGTGCGGCAAGTGCCAAAATTTTTTTTTTATTCAGTAGGACCACTTGTAAGAAAAAGTGTGTGAAAATTTCAGGAGATTTCATTAATTACAAAAAAAGTTACCGTCATAAAAATAATGTTGCTTTTAAACTTTAAGAAAAAAACGGATTGCAGGGAGTTTTATGTTTTGATTAAACATTGTTTTTTGATAGGAAAAAATACTGTCCAAGCCAAAGAATAGATTGATAGACAGTAAAAAGGTGGTATTCTAAATTTAAACGTAGACGCACGAGTACATATGATGCAGATCATCCTGGTCGTCCAAATGAGGCAGTTACCGGAAAGAAAACGTAAGAAAAGTGCATCAGATTGTATTGGATGATCGAATGATAAAAGTGAGTGAGATTGCTGTCACCCAATTCACACGACGATTTTAAAATCACGACTTTTTTTAATTCTCCTTTAAAGTAACTTCTAAAAACTTAACACTTTCATACAATGATTTTGTCCCCATGATTTTAGGGTTGATTTAATCGCTTATTCTTCTTTACTTTCTTCTTTACAACCTGATGCGTGTACATACAGTGCTTTTGTATTGTAGAACAGGGATGGAAAAATTGAACTCGTAAGGCAATTTCATAGGAAATAAGCAGCTCAAATTAGCAAATTTTTTTGTTTAATATAAAAAATATATATGTTTAACGTATGTTAATTTTATGTAAAAACGAATTTAATATACGTTTTGTATTCATTATTATTTTTAGAAATATTAATTTTATGTAATTTTTTTGTTAAAAAAAATTAGTACTCTGAGCATCAAAAAAGTATTTTTTAATTTTTTCTTGATACCGAAAAAATCCAATTTTCTATCTCTGTTGTAGAGCTGTTGACACATTGCAAGAGAAAACCAAATGAAGCAACATAGCAAAAAAACGAATGTGTGTAAAGAAAAATATGAAAACAATCAGCGAGAACATAAAACGAGATTTTTTCTCTATCCCGATTGCTTCTCTACACCTTTCGCCTACAAACCATAGAGGAAGAATAGTAAAGAGGATGCAACGCCGTCAGCAGCCAAATAAATTTTTATACAGAATACAAAGGTTCGGAAACTTTGAGAAAACAGGGGAAAATTGAGCAAATTTCCCTGATTTCTGCAAAAATTTGAGTATCATGATTTTTAAACATGCTGCAAAGTTGTCGTGTGAATTTTGTGTAACATCATAAAGATATCAACAGAGCGAGTTCAGCATACATAACATGATCATTTAAACATGAAAGAGCTTTCTGCTCGATGTGTGCCGCGATTTTTAACAACTGAACAAAAACTGATTCAAAGTAAGTTTTGGAGATGTTTGAAGTAAATTCAACAGAATTTCTACGTCGATTTATAACAATGGACGAGACGTGGATGCATTATTATAAACCGCAGTCCAATAATTGTAATTACTGAGATGGCATGCAAAAGCCGACCAAAGCGGTCAAAGACTCTACAATCGGCTGGAAAGGTGATAAACAGTATTTTTCGGGAAATTAAGAAAAAAAAGACCCCAACTTAAATAAGAAAAAAAAATCTTGTACCATCATGACGATGCACCGGCGCATTCATCTGATTTGGCTTCAAAAAAATTGAAGTATTTACATTTCGAATTGTTTTCCCACCCCCCCCGTATTCTCCAGATCTGGCCACCAGTGATTATTATTTGTTCCCAAACTTGAAAAGAGAACTCCAGGGAAAAAAATTTTCCACATATAAAGAAGTCATATCAGAGACTATTATGAGTTTGATAAATCGTATTTTTTCAAGGGTATCAAGATGTTAAAAGACCGTTGAAAGAAGTGAATTTCCTTAACGGAGATTACACTGAAGAATAAAATTTATTTAATTGTTAGGCCACAGAGTTTTCACTTCATGTAGTACGTTGGAAAAAATAATATAGTCTCAATGGTTTTCTACTTTAGTTAATTTACACTCATAGATGAAAATTTTGTAATTTATGCAACCGTATGATTCTAATTATAATGAATAAATAACAGATATACCCTGTAGGAAATGTCGATAGTAAAACTGTATTGATTCACTATTGACTTAGTCACCAGTACTACTGACAAATTATGCGCCAGCCAACGCTTCCTGCTGTAGACATTTAACATGTGCTTGTCATTGCGAATCTACACAACTATTGACTAGGTGTTGAAATCAGAGATTCACTAGTACATTTTAGTAATTCTAGTCTAAACTTTTGGAACTTTTTACTAGATTTCCACACTAGGAACCCTGCGGGAAAAGGACCTATCTCAGGACAAGTCACATGACGGGTTCATTGTGATAGGGACCGGTCACTGGACCGATCACTTTTACATGGGCTTGTCCTAGGAGGGGGTCAATTGCCCTCTGTGAGATGTCACAGGGCTGGTCTAAAAGGACATCTCGTAACTTTTAAACCGGTCACGTGATAGGTACTTTAGGAACCGGTGCTCATTTCACCTATCTCGTGATATGTTTTTTCGAAACCGGTTCAGTTTTCACTTATCCTGGGACAGGTCCCAATTCCAAACTGACCCCTTTTTTCCCGCAAGGAAGGAAATAAGATTAAAAAAAAAATTTCGTGCAAATTTAATTTTGGAGTAGACAAATCTTCAAAAGACTGCACAAAATCATCCACAGGCTCCGTAAAATTTTCATCAGGCTCCCCAAAATCGCTAGAGTTGCAACTTTTACTAAAAATTGTTGCCTCTTGTTATTTTTATTTTTATACAAAATTGATTGTTTTTTTCACAAGTTTTTTTTAATTTCTTTTGCTTATATTATATATTTTGTTCAAATTTGTATATTTACCTTTAAATTTAATTTTTCTTCATATTTTTATTAAAAACTTTAATTTTGCATGCAGCTATGCACATGTATTTTCAACAATAAAAAACAAGAACAAGCCCAACTTTGCAGCTGCATAAAAGGAAAGTAAAAAGTATAGACGCTTTGCGGACATGTCACCAAAAAGTCAACCAAAATAGTCGACAAAAGTGGTGACTTGTAGACACTTGACCCCAGGCTTCCTACAGGGTATAAATTAAAGTGTTATACAAATTTTAAAACCTGGAAACTATAAGTTATAATTGATATTTTAAAGCAAAAACGTTTGTGAATATTACATAGTCGTATATCGCATTGCAAATATCAAAATTAGGTTACACCTTATATTCATAAATCATACTTTCATTGAATATTCCACACATACCTACATAGTTTTGTAGTATGACAGACATCTTGTCAATAGAGTAGATGGCGTAATTAAAAAAGATAAATTTTATGTATAAATAATTTGAATATTTCAAATGCATTAGAAATGAGTTAATAAAAGGAAATAACATGTTTAGTTCATTAAATCTCTAATGATGTGAAATGACATCATTTTTTTTTTAACAATTATAAATTTAACTGAAAGGATATCTTATAAAAAATTTGATTAAATTTATTTCAATTCTTATAATTATATCACATTTATTTTAATTACAATTTTCAATTATTTAATCATTTTAAATGTCAAGTATTAAATTTTCTCCATAATTAAGTTTTAAACCATAAACTCGACAATATATCTTTGCCATCTTTAACATAAATATCCGTTATAATATAATAACTCATTTTTGAATAACTATCTTTCTCTAAATCTAACCACAAAAAAAAAACTTTCACAACTTTGTGGTGGTAATATCTCATCATAACAACATTTATCTTTTCTTCAATGCACAAATACATACATATGTTTATATGTATGAAGTGAACGAATGGATAAATCTACATGAAGATGTTTTGTATTCGAATTTAAGAGGACTACATGGTGTATGTTCAGTATGTGTACGTGTTCAGTATGTACACATCCTTTTCACTTTCCTGCTTAAACACTAAAAATGTTGTAAATGTTTCTTTCATGCATACATTCGTTAGTAGTTGTAGTTGTAAGATTTGATGATATATCATCAGCATGCAAAGTGACATAAATTTAAATACCACATTTACAATATATAGAAATAAAATACAATATATCTGTGGCCTTTTGACAAAAGCACTTACGTCGACTTGATAAAATTTTCCATGATTTGTGTAGTCTATTAAGAGTTTTGATTATGCTTACAGTAAGTGATGTGAGATTCTTAAAATTTTATTAATTTCTATATTCAATGTAAATGTATTCGACCGGTTTATTTTGAATTATGGTGACCTTGGAGGTCATTGATTTTGAAAAACTCAAATAAAAATATTACTTATTTTCGTTTTTTGTTTTTTTAATCCGACATTTCGCTGTGGATTTTCCAGCATCTTCAGGAATAAATTTGAAATTATAACATTATTTTTTAAAAAACCACAGTTCTTTAGACGGACACCAAAAACACAGATTGATTAAAATATAAAATTGAAAATACGGACTCTCTGACACTTACGTATTTATGACTCCGGTTCTACTGCACATTAATGGACAGTAAATACGTATCCATCAAAGCTTGTACGTAAACGGAACATTAACGGACCGTATAATTGAATTTTCCAAAAAAAAAAATACGTTTTGACTTCGTTTTGGTGCACTCACAATATATTTTCCGTTACCGACTGTAGTTTATTTAAAAAGTATTCCATAGAGTTTGTTTTTAAATGAAAAATCAATTTTAACTATTTTAATCAGTTATTCAAAAAAACAACCTATAAAAATTTACAGACATTAAGTAGGAGTTGATATTTTCTGTTTTTTATTTTATTTTATTTATTATTATTTATCTATGGAATTTTATTCCTTACAGACATTTTAAAAATATTAATATTAAAATAACTTAACTAAGAGTTTAAAAAAATTATAACTGTGTTTTTTATTACTCTAGGATTAAGTGAAAAATCTATAAATCTATATAATTGATTAAATGTATTACACATTCTCCTGAGAGGGTCAGCATCAGCATAATTAGCTCTAAAAAAATTAACCGACAATGGTAAAAAATTACGGGATGCACGTTGGGGAATGTTAAATGAAATTTCATTAAATATAAAATTTTATGTTTTTTTAAAATAGAAATTCATAAAATTTCTTTTTGTTTTTTACCAAAATAGTTTGTTTATATACAAAATAATTTGAATAGAAATTACAAGAAATTATTCAAATATAGATACACACATATAAAATAAAAATATATGCATCTGTGTGTGTTGTGTTTTGTACAATTACATACAAATAAAAACAATGTTCAATTTGAAAAATAAACCACAAAAATCGTTTCTTTCTACATTTTTTCAGTTAAAAATTGGTGGTTATTTTTAACGACTTTCGATTGCTTTTACTACTTTTGTCGACTATTAAACAATGATTGAAAATAAACAACAAATATAATAAAAATCAGTAGTCCTCTTTTTGATTGTATTTTCGATAATTTAATATGTATTTTAGATTATTTTTAACGAAATAATATTGTGAGTGTGCTTCCGTTTCTGTATCGTAAAATACGGACTTCCTCGAATTTTTCTTCCGCTGCTTTCGTATTCGTTTTGGTGTCAAAAACGAATAATTAGAAAAAGTTTAGAAAAATAGATGCATATTTTGAGTAATCTCTCTTACATCTCACACCGAAAATTAATTTGAGGTAAATATTTATGAAATTTAAAATTAAGTTTTACAGTGATGTGCGCAAATTTATTGTCTGAAAAAATATTGTCTGCCAATTTATAATAGATTTTGATAACAAAAAAATGCTCAAATTTGCGTTGTATGCTACATCATTTCGTAAACGCCACCAATTAAACCTAGATTAAAATTTTGTTTTATTTTTTCATGATATTCAATGGGCCATAACCGCAGTGATGGATAGAGATGGTAGTTATGCTGGAGATGAATATTTCATATTTACATATCTATATAAAACAATTTAAAGAAAAAAAACTATAATTTGTTATTCAAAATTAAAAAAATTAGGCATTTACACAAATCCGTTTTTTGTTGAGAAAACGGTACGAATACAGATCCGTAAACGGTCCGTCATTGACGGACTGATATATCCGATAAACAGTACGTGATTGACGGTATTAAAACGGATTCAAATCAGTTTCGATATTCCTTAAAATCAGTTTTCTGGTCCGTATACCGATCCAGAAAACGGTATGTAAATGGAGATGGATTCCGTTTATGACGGACCGAAAACGGAACGTATTGTTTGTTAGGAAATAAAATAAATGAAATATCACAGTAAAATTTCTAGTTTTTGCTAACGCTAATATCACAGTTTTGAATTTATTTAAAATGTTTACATAGGAGAGAAAGCTTACGAAACTGCAATTTCTTGTTTTTTTCTTTGCATGAAAAAAAATAAATTTTAAAAAGTATTTAACGTGTTTTTGCTATTAGTTTTATACAAAGGTAAATGTCTTATTTAGTTTTTCTGAAAAATTTGCGTTTTTAAAATAAGCTTTTTTGCCAAAAGCCCACAGATATAATATTCAAATAATATACAGTGGTATAGCAGATATTTCATTTAATTCCAAATATTGTTCCGGAAATTCGATTCAACAATTTTCATTTACCCGCAGAAACAGACCACCCAATATGGCTGCCCTAAAATATAATTCAATTTAAGCTGGCAACCTTTCGACACTAGCAAAGTTCAACCACATGGCCTTAGATATGTCTGGATCAAGACATCAAAGATCTTTCAGAAATTTCTAGTGCTTTTTACAGGAGGACGCTATCACATTAATGAACGCACAGAGATATTTCCTCAGTTGGAGTTTGAGTATTAAAACGGTAACAACTCGGCAAAATAAAATTGGCGATTAAGGTTATTATTTGTGTAATACAAAAAATTACAAAATTCTGTTTTTAATTTTTAACATCTATTAAAATATTCTATTTTTGTAAATACAAAAAAAAATATATATTTTTTTAAAGAAATTTGTAAATATAAAAAACTTTTTGTAATTTCAATTTTTATTTTCAAAGAATTTTTATATGAAAAACAAAAATTTGCATGTTTTTAAAAAAAATTAGAAAAAAGTATCACAAAATTTTAAGTAATTAAAAATATTGCTAACAATTTTTTGTTTAAATGTTTGTAAATCGTTATTTTTCATATAAATTTTTTTTAAATAAAAATTAAAGTTACAAAAATAACAAAAACTTGTTTGTATTTGGAAATTCCATTGTTGGTGCCTTTTTAAACAAATATTTATTTCTACATATTTATTCTATGACAGATGTTTAATATTACAGACAGAATTTTGTAATTTTTTTCTGTGTAACGTTACTGATGGATTTACTGACTGATGCATCATCGTCCAGCTTATACCGATGGATACCGATTCGTGCTGACAACCGAATTTGTTGCCAATCGAATGGTTCAGTTTCAGCAACCGAAGTTTTCGTTTATATCTACAGAATTGTTATTGAGGCAACCGAAATACTATTGTCACAATCAAATTACTTATGTCTCAATTAGTTTTCTGTTGTCACAAAATTTGTTTAGCACAACCGAACCATTCGATTGGCTACAAATTCGGTTGTCAGTAGGAAATTCAGCACAAATGTTCCACAACTGGCGTAGACATCGCTTAGATGAGAATTTTAGAAATTCCTACGAGGAGGTGGAAAGTCTCCTCTGACTAAAAATCTGGAATTTGAAACGTGGGTCCCCTGAATTATGGGCTAAGTCACAGAAAAGATAGTTTTTGGAATTTAAAAGGAATATGCTAAAATTGAGATTTTAAAGGGGAAATGCGGCCCCGTAAGGACCTGCCCACACCGCATTGTAGTCTCCTCCTTAACGTCTTGCCCAAACCCCTTTCTGGTCTGAAATTTCTGAGTCTAAAGTTTAAAATATTTTTTTCGGGGCCAATTAAGGTACTTTTGGAACTAAAAATTTGGAACATAAGTTCCTCCTCCAGCGTAGATATCTACTGGGACGGTTTATCTTTTGGAATTTTTGGTAGAAAGGGAAAACTTTTTCCATTAGTGTTCTGCCCGAAAAACTTCGTATAGAAATCTGACATTTAAAATATGCATTCTCTTGGGTATAAGCTTTTGAGTGATGGCAGTGGTAAGTCCTAACAATATAGCAGAAGAAGGGAGCAGTCCCAACCAAGAATTTCCCAAATTTCCTTAAAAACCTGAGAAAATCAGACAAGGGTAGTTTATGAACACAGTTTATAAACAAAACGTTACTACACAAAATGATCGATCTGCTTTTGGAGAATGCTACTGTCCTGCCGACAAAATGTTCCGTTGATGCCCATTCTCGCCATATTACGAGTACAAGTGTTGTGTTAGCTTAACTCAAACTGAGTAGGTATCGTGCCACATTCCCATTTAGTTTGCCTACAAAACATAGAAGTTAGACCCGTCCGACCACCTTTCAATGGAAAAAGATTTCATATATGAGCCGATGCAACTTACTAACCATGACATGCTAATATCCAGCTGCGGATTCGGATTAATGGGAGCCGAAGCAATAGAATACAGATTCTGTTCCCCATACAAACCTCATCTACACTCCTAATGAATGCTGGTTGAAGTGATCGGATATTTAAGTACCTAAAACGCAGCCTGACTGTCACTAAAGATACTGATACTCCTGCCCCTGCATCCATTATCAATTATTCAATTCGCCACATACAAAATAGCAAAAATCTTAGTCGGAAAGACTGTTGTAATTTTGTTTAGATACCAATGGGATCCTTTTTTTAATGGAGGTACAAAAATCATCAGTGTAAAAGGTATCGAAATAATCCCCAAGTAGTTTATGTAGGTTGCCCCAGTCCTCGGAAATATTAATACTTTATATCGTATTCGATACACTCAGAAAAAAAAGTTAGTAGAAAAATTTGTAAACTGTTTTCAATCCCACTTTACTATATTTGTACTGATATACTCAGAAAAAAAAGTTAGTAAACAAATTTTATACAGTTTTCTATTAGCACTTTACTATTTTTGTATTGTTAATGTTATTTCTAATAATTCAAACTTACACATACAAGCTTAAATTGCCCTAAAATATTACATAGGTTAAAAAAGGGATCGGAAGTGAAGATACCGAATCATGTCTAAAAATAGCACTAAAAAGTTTTTTTAGTTCTAAAAATCAGCCCTAAAAACAATTAAAATTTTACCGTAAAAGTAAAAAAAAAAATTGACTAAAATATTTTTCAAAACATAAGTGATCAAATTAAAGCAAAATCATAAATTCGTTTATGTTTTAACAATTTTTAAGATTTTTAAGCCTTTGATTTTTTTTCTTTAATTTGGTATAAAATATTTTTTGAAAAATATAATCAAAACTTTTGATGCTTGATAAAAAAAAAATAAATTTAAAATTTTGTACTAAAATGAACAATATTAAGTTAATTGTTTTGCTGATTTTAGCAAACAGATTTTAAATTTCACTTTACAAAAAGTCTACTAAAATTTAGTAGCGGCTTATAATTTTTTCTACTACTTTCATGCTACTACCTATCAGCAAACATGTGTTGCTAAGATTAGCAAAAAATACCACTGGGCTCAAATTAGCAAAATTTCCCGTAATAACAGCAAAATTTTCAATTGCCATTACAGACTTTTTTTGGTGAGTGTACAAGGGCATCATGTCGACCAACGGGTTTCAAATGCCATCGGACAAAATTCTAAAGGACCCTCATTAGTATATTGATTTCTTAGCTTAACCCTGTATATGAAGATCCAGGGGTACCACATCTAACATCACTTCAAGAGCGTATCCAGATGTGGTATTCATAGCACCGGTAATACTCGAAGCAGAAGCTCTTTGAAATCTGTTCAGATTAGCCCTAATAGTTTTCATCATTGTTCTAGAGCATCAGACGTATAATGTCATGACGCCCAGCTTGCATTTGCCCACAATCTCTTCTTAGAGAGGATATGGGCTTATTCGCTAAAGAGATATTTTTTGAAATATCCAATTAAAAAGAGGCATAAATTCAACTTAAATGGCAATATATTTTCCGTCACCGACGGTAATTTATTTAAAAAGAAATACGTAGAGTTTTTTACAGACATTCAGTAGGAGTTATTATTTTCTCTTATATGTAAAATTTTATGTTTTCTGTATTGATTGTATTTTCGATAAATTTAATATGTATTTTAGATTATTTTTTTAACGAAATAATTTTGTGAGTGTACTGTTTTGAAAAATGGAAGCTTTGAATTATTTAAGCTTCTCATCCAATCCACTGTCCCAAATGCAGATATAGTACAATACTGACAGTTTAACACAACAAAGAAACTGTTAAAACAAAGAAAAACAAATATTTTTATTGTAAAATGCGTCAACTACTTGAATATACAGAGCAGAGGACAAAAGCAATATGCCATGTCTGTCAAACTTTTCCTGCAATACAAATACATGCACAAGTAGTTTATATTATAAAACATATACTACATAAAAAAGAGGGTCATCACAGTAAGCATCATATACAGTGTTGTGCAAAACAAAAGCAGCAAACTAAATAATTTTCTGGGCATTGTAGAGTGATGAATAGCGCGTTGGACTGTTACACAGAACGTTGCCGGTTCGATCCCCAGCGATGGCAATATCAATTTAGATGTATGAGTTTCATATACCTCATATTCATCGCAACGTCCTCCTTCGATGTTCCCATAGCACTTAACCCCACCAAATTAAAATATTATAACAGAGCTATAAACTAAAAAGCATCAACAATTTCACCAACTCTCCATTAAATGGCGGCCACCATTTGTTTTAAGATTTATCATCACGTGCAATTACCACCTATCATCTTTCCTTTAACTCCTTTCTAAACAAAGCATGACATTAATTAGTAGAAAGAATTTCCAAAGTGTTGCTTCTATTAAAACAATATATTCAACTAAAATTGTTTTAAAAATAAAATAATATTAAACAATGTCGATCTTCTTATAAATGTGTGCAAAACAAAAGCAACAATTTAATATTTCGTATATGATCCTTTATTTTTTATAACTTTGGCACATCACAGCGGCATAGATTGCATGAGATTACCTGTTACGGCTGCAGAAATACATTTCCACTTAGATTCTAGAATTTTTTACCGGAAACACTCCTCTTCAATATTCCAGGGAGGTTTTCAATATGGTTCACGTCTCTTCTATGAACTCTTTGACCTCAATGTAGGTTTCGGTTCATAATCGTGTTGAAATACCCATCTAAGTGGCATATTTCACTCAGCATGCGGAATCATTTATACATGAAACCATTTTCCCCAATAATTTTATGAAATGGTCCAACTCCATTTACCGAAAAGCAAGGCTGCACCATCAGGTTGCCTCCGCCATGATTAAAACTCATTTTGCAATTGCATAGCTCAAGCCTCCTGCCGAACTATACACGTACACTCAGAAAAAAAAAACTGTTAGTAGAACATTTTGTAATTGGTTTTCAATCCCACTTCACTATTTTTGTAAAAAATTTTTACATTTTTCAAATTACAGAATTTCTACAAAATATTTTCATATTTTTGTTGCTCCTTTCTGAAATAATTTTACACTCAGAAAAAAAAGTTAGTAGAAAAATTTGTAAACGGTTTTCAATCCCACTCTACTATTTTTGTACTGATTTTTAGTAAAAAATTATTATTTAGCAAATCTTTTTGCTATTTACATTTTACAAATTACAGAATTTTTACAGAATATTTACAAATTTTTGTTGCTAATTTCAGAAATCATTTTACAAATTTTTGAAAACCCATTTGCTAAAATTAGCAAAAAATTTTACTAATTTTAAAAAAGTGGATATTGAAGGAAATGTTATTTCTAATTAAAACTTACACCTACAAACTTAAATTTCCTTAAAATGTTACATATATTTAAGAAGGTATCGGAAGTGAAGATACCGACTCATGTCTAAAAAGAGGACATCCACTTAAAATAGCACTAAAAAGCTTTTTTAGTTCTAAAAATCCGCCCTAAAAACAATTAAAATTAAACCTTAAAAGTAAAAAAAAATTGACCAAAATATTTTTCAAAACTGAAATTACCAAATTAGAAACAAAATGATTAATTCGTTTTTTAAAAAATATAATCAAAATTTTTGATGCTCGATAAGAAAAATAAATTCAAAGCTTTTTACTAATATTAATAATATTTAGTAATTTTTTTTGCTGATTTTAGCAAACAGATTTTAAATTCCACTTTACAAAAAGTCTACTAAAATTTAGTAGTGGCTACTAATTTTTCTACTAATTTCGTTGTACTACACGTCAACAGACACGTGTTGCTAAGATTAGCAAAAAATACCGCTGGGCTCAAATTAGCAGAATTTCCCGTAATAACAGCAAAATTTTCAGTTGCTATTACAGACTTTTTTTGGTGAGTGTACACAGAAAAAATAACACAAAATTTTAAGTAATTAAAAATATTTGTTAAAAGTCAAATTCGATTTCTAACAATTTTTTCTTTGCTAATTATTATAATATAAAAATTAATTGAAAATAAATATTGAAGTTACAAACAAAATAACAAAAAGTTTATGGTATTTACAAATTTCATTTTTGGTGACTGTTTAAACGATTTTTTACTTGTATTTACAAAAATATTCTATGAAAGATGTTTAATATTGCAGACAGAATTTTGTAAAATTGTTATGTACATTTTACAACTTTTTTTTTATTAGTGCTAATTTATTTTAATAAACTTTATACAGAATTTTACCAATGTTTAGTAGCGGTTTTTTACTTTCCTGCTATTTCATTTTGACTAATATTTAGTAAAATATGTTGCTGATTTTAGCAGATCGATTTTAAATTGCAATTTACAAAAATTTAGTACCGCTTACTAACTTTTTATACCAATTTCATTGAACTAATATTTAGCAATTTTAGCAATCCGATTCTAAATTTCACTTTACAAAAAGTTTACTAAAATTTAGTTGCGGCTACTATTTTTTTTTTTACTAATTTCACTGTACTACACGTCAGTAAACATGTATTGCCAAAAATAGCAAAAAGAAAAATATCAGCTGGACTCAAATATGCAAAATTTCCCGTTATAACAGCAAAATTTTTAGTTGCAATTACAGCCTTTTTTTTTTGGTGAGTGTAGTGAAAATATAATATTGTTTAAATTTTCAAATTAGAAAATAACATACATATTAAATAAATTTGAATATCTGTATAAAAACCTGTGAATACATTTACTTGGTAGTACTTTAATTTAAAGGGGGTTTCCTAGCAATAAACCATAAAACTTGTAGTCCATTGAGCAAGTAAGCAAGCTGTATAACATGCTTAGATTTATACTTTAGGAAAATCAAAATTATTCAGAAGAAACAAAAAATAAAAAAAATACTACAACTTAAAATATGCAAATATTGTTTTTCTTTTAAACTAAAACATCCTTGATTCCTTAAAGGAAACACAAGGGGAAAAACCCTCAGATCAAAAAAAAAAACACAAACTAACAGTAGGAAAATGAAAAATGAAAATTTTAAAATTATTATACTTCCATTTTGCAAAACAACATTTATCAACACGACAAGTACCATTTAATAATATTTTACAAAAAAAAAAAAAAAAAAACAAAACAGCATAAAGAGAAAAAACCGACCAACTAAATTCTTAATAATATTTTATGCTGCTGTTAACTAAAGAAGTTTTTAATCTCCCCTAGGAGAAGGTACTTTACTTTGGGTAGAATTTACAAACTATTAAATAGTTCAGTCAAAAGATATCTTCACTAACAATATATGAAATTGTACATAATTACTTATGAGGTTTCTTTGCTTAAATAAATTTAAAACTGTTTTTGATATATAAATACAGACCCTCGTATTTTAAATAAATTAAATAAAAATATTTCTATATATATTTACAGGCACAAATTCTACAAAATCCACAGCGTAGAGAGTTTTACAACAAACAAAGTCTGCACTTTAATGCAATTGCTGACTGTCTGTACTCAATTCTAGTCTTTTGAGAGTTCATGATTTATACTTACTTACCTTCACAAAGGCCAGTCTGTCGCATATATTTATTAGGTTGACAGTTATAAGTTAACTATGAATTGCTTTGTAAATGTACCAAATATTCATACTTTAATTGTAAATAATGAAATAGTACCAAATAATTTTAATTTGATTCTTTTTATTGAAATGTGATTTATAAAAAAAAGTACCAAATACTTTTACTAAATGTCAGCACTTTGTATAAACAAAGATTGAATTAAGAGTATTTGGTACTATTTTGCCAACCACAATTAAAATAAACAGAGTTACGGCTGTTTCATAAATTGCCATTGGGTTTGAGATATTTAATACTTTTTATAAACCATGATTAAGTTTGGAGTATTTGGTACTTCATCATTGAATTAAAAGAATTTGATACTTTTAATAAACCACGATTGAGTTTGAAGTATTTGGTAGTTTTTTGCAAACCAAAACTAAAATTGATTGAGTTTAGAGTATTTGGTACTTTTTTGCGAACCATTATTAAAATAAACAAAGCTGATGCTTTTTCATAAATCACCATTGAATTTGAAGAATTTGGTACTTTTTTAAACCACGATTTAATTTACAGTGTTTGGTTCTTTTTTTGCGAACAACAATTGAAATAAAAAAGTTGCAGCTTTTTCAAAAATAACCATTGAATTTGAAGAATTTGGTACTTTTTGTAAATCACGATTGAATTAAGAGTATTTGGTACTTTTTTGCCAACCACTATTAAAATAAAATAGTTGCGGCTTTTATATTAATTACCATTGAATTTGAAGTATTTGGTACTTTTTATAAAACACTATTGAGTTTACCTGTATTTGGTACTTTATTTTCGAACCACAATTAAAATAGACAAAGTTTGCGGCTTTTCATAAATCACCATTGAATTTAAAGAATTCGGCACTTTGAATAAACCACGATTGATTTTAAAGTATTTGGTACTTTATTTCCATATCACAATTAAATTAAACAAAGTTGGTGCTTTTTTATAAATCACAAATGAATTTATAGAACTTATACTTCTAATAAACCACGTTTGATTTTGGAATATTTAATATTAATTTAAAAATATCGTTTAGAATTAAGAGTATTTTATACAATTTTTATAAACTAAATTTAAATACAAAATATATGGTAGCTTTTTGTACACCACGATTAAATTTAAAATAATTTGTATTTCTTTTATAAACCTGCAATAAAATTAAAAGTTTTAATTTATTTTTTATTCCTTTTTCATATACCCCGATTGAATTAAAAGTATTTGGTACTTTTTTCTAAACCCCTTTTTTTTTATAAAACATAGTTGGTACTTTTTATATACCGCAATTGAATTAAAAGTATTTGGTACTTGTTATATTAATTTAAATTTAATCGTGATTTCTAAAAAAGTACCAAATACTTTTAATTCAATCTAAGTTTAGAAAAGAAAAAATACCAAACATTCCAAATTAAATCGTGATTTATAAAAAAAAAGTACCAAATACTTTTAATTGAAACTTATTTTAGAAAAAAAAACAAATACTCAGAATTCAATCGTGGTTTTAAAAAGTGCCTTAAACTCTTAATTAAATCGGTATTTATAATAACCGTTATATAAATAAATAAATATATAATAAATCTTAATTCATGAAAAAAGTACCAAATATCTGTAATTTGTTGTTTATGTTAAAATACCCAATATTCTAAACTCAATCGCGGTTTATAAAAAAGTTCCAAATAATTTTATTTAGGTCGTATTAAATAAAATGCTACCAAATACTTTAAACTCAATTATGTTTTATAAAAAAATACCAAATATTCTTAGTTTAATGATGTCTGAAAAAAAGAACCAAATACTGTTAATTCAATAGTGGTTTATAAAAAAAATGTACCAAATTTTCTTATTTCAATAGTAGTCTTTAAAAAGTATCAAAAACTCCCAAATAAAATATGGTCCATAAAAAGTACCAAATATCCTTAAAGGTACCAAATATCCAAATATTCTGAATACAATAATGTTACAATTACAATTGTAGTCTTTGAAAAGTATCAAATACCCCCAGTTAAAATATGGTTCATAAAAAAGTACCAAATATTATTACATTAGTGGTGATTTATAAAAATATACCAAATATTCTGAATACAATAATGTTATATAAAAAAGTACCAATTACTCTTAATTTAACAGTAGTTTATTTAAAAAGAGAAGTACCAAATATTTTTAAGTTAATTTTAATGTATAAAAAAAGTGCCAAATACTTTTGCATGCCATTGAGTTTAAACAAAAGTTTCATATACTTTTAATTAAAAATAGTATCAAATTTTCTTTATTCAAATCGCAAGCTATCAAATATTCCTATTTTATTCATGGTCCAAAAAAAGGTACCAAATATCCAAATGGTTACTATAAAATAGTACCAAATACTCTGAATACAAAAATATTTAAGAGTAGTAAAAGTAGTTAAAAGTGCCAAATACTTGTAAATCAATATTTGTTTATAAAAAAATGTCAACTATGGTTCGCAAAAAAAAAAAACAAATACTCTTAGTTTTCAATTTTTAAAGTTTAGTTGTGTTTCGCAAAAAAGTATCAAACACTCATACGTGGTTTATAGAAAAAGTACTAACTTTTTTTAGTGTACAATTACAAAAAAGTACCAACTTTCTTTTCGTTTAATTGTGGTTCGCAAAAAAGTTCTGTTAATTTGATAGTAGTTTATTAAAAAAAAGTACCAAATAAGTTTAACAAAAAAAGTACCAAATAATCTTAATTCAAACCAGAGAACTGCGTTTGCTGATTGCAAAACGTTCATACGCAATCAACACAGGAATAAATATGTGTTTGCGTTCAAACGCTGAATATACTCCAACACAAATATTTGTTCAAACGACGTGCAAATTGTTTTGTCACTGATTTATAATCATCGGTCGTTGTTAAACCATTAATTTTATTCCGTTCATTTGAGCCAACAATAATTATTTTGATGTAGAATAAACAGAAAAAACAACAAAGAACGTGTATGAGTGTAATCATAATTAAACAAAATAGTTTCTTATCTATAAAAAGGGGGTGGTTTTGTAGAAACACATTTCATAAATCGCACTTGATCAACAAGAGAGTAATAACTCAAAATTTTTAAAATTTCACTTTTTACAAGAAATCAATTAAAAACATCAATATCTATCTACTGTAAAAATTTCAACTAGTTGCAATTACTCTTTCATCTCGAAAAGCACATTTGGGACCATTTTCTTGATAATGTAGTGACTACCTTTATATCAACAAAAAGGTATTATTTTGAGTTAAAACAATAATTGAAATAGAAATGAATCGTATTTATTCATAAAAAAGGTATTATTTTCATTTGAGCCTTTATTTAGGAATTTTTTTTTTTTAATTTAGGTCGACATCTCAGGCTCGCCAAATCCGGTTAAAGTTAAATGTTGCATAATTTTCCAATCAAAATAGATGAAAAAAAATTTAGACAATATTTAAATTTTTCCGGATTAGGCAAGTCTGAGATATCCACCTAATTTTTTTTTCCAAAAAAATATTTATATTTCACAAAGAATATTATTTTTATTACTAATAAAAAATCTAAAAAAGCGGATTTAAGTCCCACCCTAATGTAAACAATATCATTTATGAAATGTGTTTCTATTTTGTTTTAAATATGAATACACTCATACGCGTTGTTTGTTGTTTTTTCTGATTTATTCAAGGCTGACTTTTTGTTGAGTGATTAAATTTGCAGTAAACATAATCGACATATGATTTTGTTCTACAATGATTTTATTCTACAATGAATTTTGTTGAATTATTTAATGTGAACAAGAATTTTTGTGTATGATTAAATCAAGAAAAAAGTTGATTTTGCAGTTCTCTGATTCAAACCACTTGGATTTCCGCAAACTATTCTTGCCAAATAAGTTCTACCCTCATTTTTACATTTGTATTTAAAAAAATTGTTATCACAGACTCTGCTATTCTCCTCTGCGTAGTTTTTGAATGTCTGCTTCATAGTTTAGCCAGGATATGCTAAATACTTGTACGTATTTGTAGTTTTTAAAAGTTCTACAATTTGTAGTTTTTGTTAAACAAAACATTACGTTTTTTTTATTCTTTTGTGTTGGCTTTCTTTTATGCTGATGGTCCATAAAGAATACCACAATATTGTTTAAATTATCACTAAATATTAAACTGGAACGAAGTGTTGAAATAAAAAAAACAATTTCTTAATAAACAAGATGCAGAGAAACAAAATTTTAATAAATTTGTTTATGGGGTTATAAAATTAAATTGTCAAAAAAATAATAATAAGAATTACGAGAATGTACGTTGACCATTAAATAAAAAATATTAAAAGGAGAAATTTTTAAAGATAGTTGAAGGAAAATTAAGCAATTTCAATTTGTCATGTCTGCATTGTAAATTTTTAGGACATGTTTTGTCATAAACTTCTTTTTTTGTGTTTAAATTGTTGCTATGTGTATGCACACAATTAAATTTGCAGTACTTTTCTTGGTACTTTTTTAGGCAAAGAATTCATTTTGGTATACTAAAGTCACCCGGTAGCAAGCCCTGAAAAAATAGCGAGTGTTTGAGATAAAGAAGTCTTCGGATCCTCCCTAAAATTTGAACATAAAATGAGAGCGACATGAGTCGGCTGTGAATATATTCACATCCGATTCCTCCTTTTCAACCCAACTTTGGAACTTTTTATAAACTATATGTTATCTATCGAACTATGCCGCTCGGTTATAAACTCTGAATGTGGCTATTTTCATTATCCAGCAAAAATTAAGCTGCGAAAGAAGCAATAAAAACATTAGGCAATAAAAATAAAGGCATTACTTCTTTTCTGATGGTTTCATTGACGAACTTAACATTAGCATGTCATAGGATGGAAGTATTCAAACATAGCTACTTCCATTACTCTTACTTTACTCTAAGGAAGCAATGACAATGCAATGATTAGATATTCTGATACCATGAGTGAAAAATGTTCGTATAAAGGGTGGTTAAATGTGAACCACACCTAAACGTCAAGTTTTTTTCTGCATTTCATTTGACATTTCTCAATTTCAGACTAACTCAATTTGAACCTTGGAAAGATACACAATCGAGCAACGCGTTAAAGTTATTCAGGCTTATTATGAAAATGAGAGTTCAAATCAAAATGCATATCGTGCACTTCGTGATTTTTTTTTTGGTCAGCATAATCGACCAAATGTGACCACAATCGGGAGAATTGTGGGCAAATTTCAGCAAACCGGGTCTGCGAAAACACCTGTGCATGCTCGCCCAGTTCGTTCTGCGGAAATCATTGCTGTTCTTCGCGATAGTGTGTCATGAGGTCGGCCAAGCACTTACCGTGAATGGTGTTCGCTATCGCGGGATGATAATGAACCTATTGTGGCCCGAATTGAGGATATGTCCCTCGACTATATGTGGTTTCAACAGGACGGTGCCACTTGCCACACAGCTAACGAAACAATGGGTCTTTTGCGCGACAAATTCAATGGCCGTGTTATCTCACGTGGTGGCGATGTCAATTGGTCGCCAAGATCATATGATTTGACACCGTTGGACTTCTTTCTTTGGGGTTATTTGAAAGAAAAGGTGTACGTCGATAAGCCGCTTTGAAATATTTTTCAAAAATTTTAATGAATTTTTGGACAAATTTAAAATATTTATGGATAATTTAAAAACTAGTTGAACAATTTTGAAACATTTGAAGACAATTTTAAAATATTTTTTGAACAATTTTAAATAATTTTTGAACAATTTTAAAAACTTTTTGGACAATTTGAAATAATGTTAAACCAATTTTAAAATTATTTTCGATATTTTAAAAAATTTTTACACAATTTTAAAATTAGTTTGGAAAATTCTGAATAATGCGGGAAATGGTGTGTAGTGTTAAATAAAATACAAAGTGCAAAAATGCACAGATTGTGTCGCCATACCTATTTAAAGCTGAAAAAATGCATTAAGCAAAAATATAAAAATGATTTAATAAAAAAATTTAAAAAGGTCTTCAAAACTATTTTTACATTTAAATTTTTGACTTGAATAATCAGAAAACAATATTTTGAAAAAATGATTAAGATTCAGAAAATATACCGTATACTATAACTTATGATTTAGGTGCAATGAAATCACTAGAAACATATGAATTAATTTGAAAGTTCCTTAGAATAACACTAAAGAACCATAAAAGAATGTTGACTGAAGTTTAGGAAGCAATGAAAGAAATAAAAGCCACAGAATGATCACCATTTTTTTTTTCAGTGTGGTTTCATGCTGGCTATGCTTGGTACATGAAATGTATTGGGCTTAAGGAACTTGACGTTGATGCTGACCCAAGGAAATCACTTCAATGGACTTGTCTTCACTGCAAAAAACTAAATACAGATTTCTACAAATTTTTAAAAATTTTTAGAAATGAAATTGGTCAACTTTTTATAAAGACCTTTTGTATGTGCAAACCATTCTATCTAAGTTGGGTGAACTATTTACAAATTTTCCAAATATTTATAAATTTTCCAATAAGCAAGATCTTTCGTCCTCGAAAAGGAATAAAGTGTCAAAAAAAAGTCTCCTGTAATACCATCAATTTTATATTCATTGGTGCCGCCACTTTCGTCTTTGAATGTGATCTCCCCTATTACTGCCCAGCAAAAACATGGTATCAACTACTTACCAGCTTATTTACTCGCTTTATTACTTTTGTTCGCGCTGTCCCAAAAGTAATAAGTAGTCATTACCTTCCCACTTACAAAAAAGACAAAGTAATGGGTGGTCATTACCTTCTAGCTTACAAACATCTAAAAAATAATGAGTACTCATTACATTTTGGACATCGCGAACAAAAATAATTAAAGCGAGTAAATAGGCTGTTAAGTAGTTGATACCATGTTTTTGCTGGGTGGTCAATTACATAATTAACGCAATTTTAATCAATAAGTCCGTGACTTTTTGAACTTTTCTCGTAGATATATGAAATGCAACACTGCTCCCATCAAGTACCACCTTTTAATAGACTACTGTCAAATTTTGAGCAAGCTCCGTCATTTACTTTGCGTTCAAAACATACAACATCGTGGATTTTTTTAAAAATAGAAAAAAAAAATTTTATTTCGAGTTTTGATTAAACATTATTTTTTGCGAAAAAAACTGTCAATCAAACCAAGGAAAAGCTTGATAAATACTTAGGAGACTCTGCACCCTCGATTTCAATGGTAAAATAGTGGTTTACTGACTTTCGTTGTGGCCCTACAAGCACGGAAGATGCCGAACGTTCTGGACGCCCAGTTGAGGCCTCTACACCCAAAACAATTGAAAAAATTCACGAAATGGTGTTGGCCGATCGTAGATTGAATGTGCAATAGATTGTGAAAGACATAGGCATCTCACATGGCTTAGTGGTTTCACTGGGTATGAGAAAGCTTTCCGGAAGATGGCTGCTCACAATCGACCACCAACGAAATCTTGTTACAGCTTAGTTTCCAGTGCAAAAATCCGTCAAGGAGACTACGAATTGCCCCCTCATTCGCCTTATTCTCCGAATTTAGCCCCAAGTGAATATTTCCTATTTCCAAACCTAAAGAAATGGTTCGGTGGAAAGAGATTAAGCTCCAACGATGAAATTATTGATCAAACAAATGCCTATTTTATGGACCTCGAAAAATCCTCGAAACGCAAAGTAAATGACGGGACTTGCTCAAAATTTGACAGTAGTCTATTAACAGGTGGTACTTGACGGGAGCAGAGGTGCATTTCATATAGCTACGAGGGAAGTTCGAAAAGTCACGTACTCATTGATCCGCCCTCGTATCTACAAGTAATCAAATTTCTTATCCTGGTACAGGTAATAATTAAGTTGTTCATAACCCATTGCGTGCTATTGCTAAATTAAAAAAAAAACTGTGTTCATTTCTTGTTTGGCAAGTGGTACTTCTTTAGATGATGTAGATTTTTACATAAAATCTACAATTGGAATAAATGCTGATGTTTTAATACATAAAGTTTAATTTTCTCAACCGTGATCTATTGGATCTTTTAAAATTGCTGTTTCTGCTGAAGTTTTTGAAAATGTTCTTGATTCAAACTGCTGGCCTGAGAATACTTTTTGGTTCGTGATTTATATTTATAAAAAAAGACCAAGATCTAAAAATATTGGCGTTCATCCACAACGTGAAAGGATTCACACAAAAAACCAAATAGATTTACTTTTGACTCATTGTCTTGAGTTTATCAAAATTAATTTTAAAAAGCCGGAGAACTATGTTATGCTGAATATTTTATTTATTTTAAATATTATTAATGGTGATATCTTTTATGGATCATACGCATTTAACCGATTATACAGATTTATAAATTTTGTCACTTAATCCTAGTGTAATAAAAAATGTTATTATTATTTTTCTAAACTCTTAGTTACATAATTCTTAATTATTTTGAACTTATGGTAAAATTATTGTTATATAAATTTAAATTATTTTTAGAATATCTGTAAGTATTAAAATTCTAAATAAATAAAATAAATAAATATTAAATTAAATAAACATAATTTCTTAATTCCATATCGAAGCTATTTATTGTCATAATATGTTTAAAATTGACGTCTTTAACAGAATTTGCTCTTTACATAGTCCAGGGAAAAGACCCTATTTTTGAACCAAATACTTTCATGCAGCAGATCAATGTTATCAAATACGAGGGGTACTATTTATATTTCGTAAATCGTTGACCTTTGATATTCGGGAACAAGTCAATGGGTGCCAAACCAGGACTGTACGAAAGATGAGTCATCAACTAGATGTTTTGACTGCTCAAAAATTCACCTGTTTGACGAGATGTGTGTGAGCGCGCATGATTCGTGTTCGGCGGTTGGTTTTACGAATTTCTCTAAAGACTTCAGGCAAACAAATTGTCGTGTACCACTCAAAATTGACCATCCTACGTTGCCCAAGTGGAACAGTGGCCACATGACCCATTCGTTCGAAGAAACAGGCGACCATGTTCTTCGCTGTGCTTCTTCCACGAACAACTTTTGTTGGATTTAGCTCGTCTTGGAATGCCTACACGGTCGATTGCTGTTTTGCATATATCAATGATTTGTCACCTGTCACGATTTTTTATATGTCTTTTGAAGCACCACGGTCGAACTTTTTAATCATTTCCTTGCAACAATCGATGCGAGCCTTTTTTTGAGCGATTGATAAATTATGGAGTATCCAACGAGAACAAATTTTTTTGACAACTAAGTGTTCATGCAAAATCGAATCTATTGAAGTGGAACTAATATTCAAGGATGCCTCTATCTCACGCACTGCATCGCACAACAACCGATTTTGAAGGAACTTCACTTAATTCGTCGACGACCGAAATACGACCACGTTTAAATTCACTATACCAGCGATATACTGTGTTTTTTATGGTACTTTATCGCCATACAAAGAACTGAGTTCATCGACACATTCTTGTTGAGATTCTTCACGTGAAAAGTTGTGAAAAATAATTTAACGAAAACCTTCTCTTGAAATTTCCATTTATTGGCCAAATTGATTTTCTTAACTCACATTAAATAAAACAAATAGCACTTGTACATCAAAACATTGTACGTTTATGCTAAAAAATGTCAAAATTTATTATGGTGTTGCCAGATTTTAGCTATTGACATTAGTGTTGCTAGTTCTATTGCTATTGACATTAGTGTTGATAGTAGCCCTCTATAATATTAAAAATAAAAATGTAAACCAATATTTTTATGCTATAACATAATTAAATTTTATAAAAAAAAATTTTTAGTATTCGGTTTTTTTTTTTATTGTCACATTATTTTTTTTTTGTATAAAAATACTTCAGGTTATGTATTTAATTAAATATATTTTTCAATTTAGCTTTTGGCAATTATTAATGTTTAAGTCATGCACTACATACAAACATTTATGTACAATTCTATTCTTCACAATTGATGTATAAGTTAAGAAAAACACTGTGAAAGCTATAAAAATATATTATTTCGTTTTTTGTGTGCGACAAGGATATGTGTTGCAAATACATGAATTTATGTAGTAGTGGTATGTACTAGATGTACATATATACACATATATTTTTATATTTGGTTCAGTTGTTCTACATGTTATCCTTGAATGTTATAAACTGACTAATTGCCTGACATTTGTTGAAGCAAAAAGTTAATTAAATGCAAGATTATAGCCAACAAGTAAAGCGATAAAAACAAGAAAAAATTTACAAAAATAAGAAGAAGAAGAGTAAAGTGAAAAATGTTACTGCATAATTTAAATACCGTAATGGCCAAGAAATTTAGGCCAATTTAAAAGTGAGAGATAAAAAAAAAGTTTGAGAAATAACTTTTTTTTCTTTTCTTTTAAATGGAAAAAAGTTTGTTTTCTACATTTTATCTGACTTAACACAAAAAAAAAAATATTTCTTAAATTTATTCCAATTAAAAATTTTGTTGGGAAACAAAGACATAATTAACTAATTCTATAATTGATTCAATTAAAAAATGCTTAACCCATTACTGGCCAGTATTGTCATATGGCCGCATGCTAATAACTCAAGGGAACATGTTTGGTCCCGGTTGTACACAAGAGAAAATAGATTCATCATGATAACGGAATTGCTTGCCAACTAAATATTTTGGTTGCAGCAACGGAATTATTTTGTTCTCCCAACCAAATTCTTTCCTGATAGAATTGAAATATTTGGTTTTAACCGAAATTCTGTTAGATTAACCGAATTTCAGTTGCGACAAACAAATATATCGATAGCTCCAACCAAACAATTCGGTTGGTAAGAAATTCGGTTTTTACAATGAATCTATTTTCTCTGTGTAAGTTCATATTATGGCGACAGGTCCATGCTGTGGCGATTACTCCTAATCAAAAAAATCAAAAAAAAAAATTTTCACCAGGTCTTAATTCGGGATTTCGCATTAATCTCCTCCACCAAAATTCAGCATTAATTTACCCAGAATACAGTAAATATTAAAACTTTTACAAAAGAAAAAACAATTTTTTTTATTATCATAGATTTGATATTTTTCAAATTTCAAACTTTCAAAACATCAAAAACCATTAAACCTATCTAATTTCTTGTTGTTAGTAGTTCACCTGATAGTTTTTTCCCCGCTTTTAATATTTTCTATAGGAGTTTCGCGGCTTAATCCAACAGCAAGCTTTGCTTCTGACAATTTTCCATTAAAGCGCCTTTCTATGTGTAAAATATATTTTTGAAATCTTTCACCATGTTCATCTGATACTGCTCGAAGATGTGTGGGGAAAAAATCAAGGCGATGAAAGAAGCATTTGGTTGATATTTTGATAGCTTTCATCTTTTTTGTTCCTAAGAAAATGATGACTCATTTCTACGAATGCTGTTCATGCTCTTCATTCAAACATAATTTTAAAATTTGCATCCTTCATCAGCTCTCTTGTTTAGGGTCCATCTTTTCGCGTCACTGATTTAAAACAATTTTGTTTTAAGGTATTGAAAGTCTTCACCATTCTTGTCCACAGGTTTTATAAAGTTCTTTATAAGCCCCAGCTTATAGGTGTAAAATTTGTTCACTTTGATTTAAAGGGTCTTTATTTTTTGGGACCTTGCGTCATTTTATCGAAGTTTACAAATTTATTGTGCAAAAATGGTTACAAATATATTATTTAAAGTATTGTCCACAGCTGGACGCAATTTTTTCCCATATTTCTGGCAATTTTCGAATAGCAGCTCGAAAGAACGACTCGTCTCAAGAGTCAATCTAATCAGTGACTTATTTCTGGAGCAAAACTTCTGCTGGGACAGGCCAGTAGTCGGAAGGAGCTATGTCTGGGAGAGTACGACAGTTGCGGTAGGTTTTCCCATTTCAGCAATTCCAAGGAGATCTTGACCGTTCTTGTCGAGCATTGTCATGCTGCAAAATCGCTTTGTCGTGACTTTCTTCGTATTCCGGCCGTTTTTGCGCGGCTCAAACACTTAAATTAAGACCGTTAGCTTTCCCCCGTGATCGTTTCATTCGGTTTGAGCACTACGTAGTAGATCACGCCGCACTGGTCCCACCAAATACAGAGCATAAACTTCAGGTCATGAATATTTGGCTTTGGGAAGGATGTTGATGGATATCCGGGAAAATCCCATGACTTTTTGCAATTGGCGTTGTTGTAAGGGATCTACTTTTCATCGCCAGTCACAATGCAATGCAAAAAAACCCTTTCCTTTTTGACTTCAACTCGTATGACACCCAGTATTAATGCTTTTGAATCATTCCCATGGAATTTTCTTAATGTCGACTCATCCAATCCCAATGATTCGAACAACTCTTGAAGTGTTTGGTATTCTTTAACATAGAGCAATGATTCCATTTCTTCATCTTCAAACTTTTTGCGTTGACCCGGCCGTTCCTTCTCTTCGAGCTCAAAATCACACCACGTTTAAAGCGACCAAACCACCTCCGACACGATTGTTCAGATAGAGCATGCTCACCGTAAACTTCTAGTAAAATTCTATGAGACCCTTTGCCGCTCTCTTCTTCATATAAAAGTAATGGAGAAAAACTCCCCGCAAAAACACTTTATCTGATAAGAAATTCGACATGTTCGGGGCAGAATTTATTATTGTTGTTTACGCTTCAACCAAATGACACAAACTTCCAAAAACGCTAATTTACAATAGGTTTTGGCGGCAAGACATTTGAAACTGAAATATTAGTTCGCTCGCTCTTTCTAGATCAGTTTTTTACTACGTAGTGGTTATCTTTTGCACAACTACCGCAACTGCATATAAAAACAATCAAATTTGGTGTATCCTCCTTGAAGTCCAGTTAACATTGTTTCAAACTTTCAATCAGAAGAAATATTGCATGAGAGCTGTAAATATTCAATTTTTTCCGGTAACACCTTCATATTTCTATAATTTTCTTTCTTATTTTTACTGAAGTATTCCTTTGATTTTCCAGGGAATCCCAATTTTTGTAGAATTTCTTCCGCATCATTACAAAACACCAAATGACCCTCTTTGATGAAGTAGTTCATAAAATCTTGTTACGAAAATATGAGATCTTTATAATTTTATCAAGAAATTTCATTGTTTCAATCTTGATACGAGAAGTTGCGCCTTCAATTTTAAGATATTAAAATCTCGGACGAGAAAATTCAAATTAGGTTGCGTAATAACATGAAGTCCTGATGAGCCTGTGCATGATAAAATGTGTAATTTGAAGTTGAGAATGGGTATTTTCATCATACATCATTTCTTCTATACAACTTTTTAACTAACTAAACGCCACGGAATCAATTCGAGAACTCCGCAGGCGCTTACAGTGGTATAAATACAACATCAGACAATATACGCGTAGTTTTATGTCTTTCTATCAGTGAGCAGAACTAATTTTGTGTGGACAAATACGATCTAAGCTCAATAAAGAAAAGTTAATAGAAAAACGAAAGCAAATATACGGAATTATGGAATTAGGTTACGGTCAGTAAGACCGTAACGGTAGGTGTCTTGAAAAAATTGCTGCGGTAAACGAAAGTGTCGCCGAAAACCAGAAAACATCAATTCGGCATCGTTCTCAACAACTTCAAATTTGACAAAGCACTACGTAGCGAATTTAGACCAAAGACCCCCACAAAGAGCCGTGGGTGGGGGCCATTTGACGGATATTTTATTCCATACTTAATCCGAACATGTCTGTCTTACAATCCAATAAAAAAAATCACAACTATCTCAAAAAATATGTATTTTTATTTTAAAATGAAAAAGTGCATTCTTACTGAGACAACCTTTACATTTAGATATTTTTTTATTGAATTAATTAACTATCACTTTGTTATTCAAGAAAATTTTTAATTGGAAAAATTTAAGAGGCAGTTTATTCGAATTTATCTCATTCATATTCGAGGACCTTAGATTTCGCAACTCTGGTGCTTACAAAGTAGTTTGCATAAAACTAGGTTTTACAAATGACTTTTATAAGTTGTTAAATAAATTTAAACATGTTCATTCTCTTTCTGTGTGTGTGCTTTTTTTTAACTAATGTTAAATACTCATTGTTAAAATGGCTTCAAAGTTTAAAAGATACTAAGGATGTTGTTATAGGCTTCTTTTTTTAATGATAGACATGACAAGAGAAAATAAAGAAAAACGGGAAAATATATTAAGACTTAACATACAGAGTGTTAAATATATCATTAATTTTGTTTAATGTTGTTTATTCTGTTTTTTTTTTTTTTTTTTTTAATTTGTAAATAATTTTGTATGCATCACTTAATTTTCAATATTAAAAGTTGTAAAAAAAAAATAAAACAAAACTTTATGTATGTAATTGCGTGCCAGTCATAAACATGTTTTCTAATGCTGTTAACCTATTTCCTTAAATTTCTCTTTTAAAAATAAAGAAAGGAAAACAAAATTCCCAGTTTTTCCATGTATGTAGTATTTATGTGTTGAATAGTCTAAGTGTATGGGTAGTGGTGCACTGAACATACTTCAAAGTAATTATTTTTTACTATTTCAACATTACTCAAGTTACCTGCATTTATAATTTGTTTTTATATTTCTCCCATATTTTTGCAAATAAAAGCAAATATAAGTGCTGATGCAGAGGCATGTGGTTAAATATATAAATTAAGGTGTAAGTTATTTGTAAGGGGCATTTCCAGCCAAGTGGGTTTGATCAGTCATCTAAGGGGAAGAATTTTCCCCTTTTAAAAGCTAATGTTTTCCCCAATCCTTATCAGTAAATTAGCTCATACTTGGGGACCATATATTTAAAATTTCATATTTCCAGCCAAGAGGCTTAGGTCAGGCCTCTAAAGAGAAGACTTTTCACCTTTTGAACCTGGTAAAAAATTCCCAAAGGTGATCAGTGAATTAGGCCCTGCTTTAGGGTACAAATATTTTAATTTTAGGTTTTTAGCTAAAACGGTTTGAGCAGGCCATGAAGGGGGAGGCCTTTTTTTCTTTTGCACCTTCATTTTCACCAAGTTTCTGAAACAAATTCCAAAAAGTACCTTATCAGTGAATTCTATTTTTTTTTGGTAAAGGGGTTTGGGCAGGCCGTTAAAAGGAGCACTTTTCCCCTATTTTACCACGTTCCTAACGAAAATTTTCGAAGGTAGATTAATAAAAAAGTTTTCCGCTCCATTTAAAAATAAAGAAACATACATTTATTTTTCAAAGAAATATCTATTTTAACTTTTCCCTACTATTCGAAATGATTTACTATCATTTACTGATTTTTTCAGTTTCATTTATTTTTTTCATTTGTTTGAAATTTAAGAAAAAATTACCTACAAAACGGAAATTTGTGGTTTATTTGTGTCCGTTACAGTTGTTTCAAATTTAGTAAACCCAAATTTCTGATTCTTATCCAAAAAGGTTTCGGTTGGTTTATACACCATTTTTTACAATTCTGTAAAAAATTCTGAAAACTACCGGCTCATTGTGAAAGGGGCCGGTCACGGGAACGGTCACTTTAACATGAACATAGGAGGGGGTCAATTATCCCCTGTGGCATATCACAGGAATTGTCAAAAAGAACATGTCATGACTTTTAAGCCTGTCATGTGGTAGGTACTTTAGAAACCGGTCCTGTTTTCACCGCTACATTTTTTACCTATCACGGGACAGGTCCCAATTCCCAACTGAACCCTTTTTTCCCGCAGGGTACCTCACCAATGAACTTAGCCTTAATTTGAAATTTCATGTTTGCAGCTGTTTAAGCGGGACATTAAGGAGAAAACGTTCCCCTTTTAAACAGGCATTTTTGCAAAATTCCTGGTTAAAATTCCTAAAAGTATTTTAACGCAAAATTATCCAAAACCCTTGGTAACAAACATTTTAAATTTTATATATCCCTCCCGGAGAGAATTTCACAAAATTAGTAAATGTTCCACTTCCAGCTTAAACAAAAAATCAAGTACAGCCAAACCAATGAGCACTCGTGGAATTAAATATAGTTACAGAAATTACATTTACTCGTAGAAACACTAATCCCCATATGTTAGCCCTGATATACACAACAATCAAATGGCAACCCTTCACCATAACTAATGTTTCTAATGTCAAACTGTAAAAGAACATTCTCAAAGTTGCCAGTATGCAGCTTCCAGACGGTGCTGCCATATTCTAGGTATTTTAATCTGCATATAAAGGGTGTCCCAAGAAGAACGCAATTTTTAAATCTGGCAACATTCGAAGTGTCATTGTTTGACATTTGAACAATTGTTATTGTTTGCTAGTAGAAGGTACGAGGTTAGTAAAAATGGAGCGCTACACGAATGAACAACGCATTCTCATTGTGAAATTGTTTTACCAAAATGGTGAAAGTTTTGCGGCTACAGTTCGCAAATTGCGATCAATTTGGGGTCACAATAATGCTCCACAAGAGTCAACTGTCAAATGTCGCAGCTGTACGTGATGATTTCGCTCAAACTCCATCCACCTCAATTCGACACCGAGCTCAGCAAATTGGTGTCTCCAAATCCACTTTGCAGCGAAATTTGACGAAAGATTTGCATCTTCATGCATACAAAGTTCAATTGACTCAGGAACTGAAGCCAGCTGACCATGGATAGCGAAGGGAGTTCGTTAATTGGGTATTGGAGAGACAACATGAAAATGCTGATTTTTCCGATAAAATCATCTTCAGTGACGAGGCCCATTTTCATCTTGATGGCTTCGTCAATAGGCAGAATTGTCGCATTTGTGGTGAGGAAAATCCTCGAGTGATTCACGAGAAGCAAATGCATCCTCAACGTGTCACTGTGTGGTGTGGTTTTTGGGCTGGAGGAATCATTGGACCTTTTTTTATGAAAATGAGGCAGGTCAAGCGCAAACAGTCAATGGTGTTCGGTATCGTGAAATGATAACCAGTTTTTTCTTGCCTAGAATTGAAGAAATGAATGTGGAGGGCATGTGGTTCCAACAAGACGGCGCCACATGTCATACAGCCAGAGAAAGAATTCAATTGCTGCATCAGTCATTTCCCGGTCGTGTTATTTCGCGTTTTGGAGATCAGTATTGGCCGCCTAGATCGTGCGATTTAACACCATTAGATTTTTTTCTTTGGGGTTTTTTGAAGTCGATGGTTTACGCGAATAAGCCGACGACGACTCAAGCCTTAACCGAAGCATTCATGCAAAACGGTCATTGAAAATTTCATTAAAAGATCGCGTGCATGCCAGCAAAGCCGCGGTGGCCATCTGCACGATATATTGTTCCATACATAACCTCATTTTGTCTACTTTACGATATAATAAAGTTTCACGATTTTTTTTTTAAATATCTGTGTTTTATTTAAAATTTAAAAATTGCGTTCTTCTTGGGACACCCAAGAACGCCAGCAATGTTGCAAAGCAGTTCAATTGATAAATAAAACGCAGAGTGTGAAGAACTTAAGTGTGGCCAACGTTTATTCTATCTACATCGTGTAAATAAAGTGTGCTATTAAAGTATTTTTCTATAATTTTTAGTGACTGTTATAAATAAATAGAGCTATAAATAATTTCAAACAGAGTTTATTATTTGCAATATAGAAAGAACTCGATTTATTTAAGAGGTAAATAAATCAACGAATTTATAAGTGGTAAAATCGTAACAATATAAATCATAGCAGAACACTTATATGGAACGCTTTGACAGCTTTTGCAAAAATCGTTTTACAAGTTTGTATTTTACAAAATTTTTCCAGTACTTAACAATTAACAGCTATACAATTAATGCCCTGACGGAGCAAGTTGTTTCCACCATGCTTTATGCCAGCGCTTTATATTAGAGGTTAGTCAGCAGTTATTATAAGTCTCGTTTGCCTGACAGTCGGGTTCAAATCCCGGCATGACCAAAAAAAATACAAATGAATTTTTTTAATTTTATTTTGGAAAATCCATTTTTTGGATTTTATCATCGTTTCGCTTTTAGAACTTATGGGAATTCGGCTTATTTTAACCTCTTATCCAGTGAAAAATACATTATTGCGAAGAAAAAACCCTTAAATTAATTATGGATTTGAATATTATATAAAATTAGTTTTCATTCGAGTTTAATCTTGCGCGAAAATGTTAAAGGGTATTTCAAGGATATCAATTGAAATCGTTAGGGTGTGAATCGAACTAGACTCTGAATACAAATAAATATAAATGTCATAAATATTATACATGTTTTGATACAAAAACAGGTTAATTTAGATCCCACTTTTTGATTTTCTTCTCTTATACGAATTTCATTAAGATAAAAGGCAAACCAAGAGTTAAATATATATAAGTGAATATCCCCAATAATACTCCTCTTCTCCTACATTACATTATTTATTAATGTTATCTTATTCCTTATTTTATTTAGTTATTATCTTATTTCTTTTTTATTTAGTTCTTAATTGTTATTGTTTTTTTTTTTTAGTTAGTATTATCAAGGTTACTTAGAATATTTAAAACTAGTCGTACAGTTATTTTTTAGCCCTATAAAAGAGCTGAAGTTTGGTAAATCCAGGTCAGTTATTAAAAGTAAAATCTAAAAACACATCATTATTGTTTAAAATATTAATAAAATAAAAATACAGTTTTTCACAAAAACACTCTTGTTTGATTTATGTTACTCAAGGGGATAGTTTCTAAATAATCTTTTTTAACTTCGGATTTGTATTTAGAAGGGTAAACAACTTTGTTCAAAAAAAATCGAACATTGTTATTGACAAAATACAGTTGAAAATCCAAAAAAATTAAAAATAAGTACCACCTTAAAAAGTATGCCTTCAGAATTACTTCTTGCTCTTGATAAGCAACAACTTTTTCTTTTTACTGTTAAGTATTTATGAGTTTTTTTTTAAATAACTATAACATTTGTTCCATAATCTAGATGAAATACTAAATTTTTTATTCAAAAAGTTATTAAATTTTTATGTCTTTGAATATATATACAAAACACCAATTTTTAATAAAAAAATACAACTTGACCCTGTGCGGTGGTTTCTTTTTACTGTATTTTAATCAGTTTAGCAACTTTCTCACACAAATATGTTATGATTACACTCAAAAGGTGTGTCGGTAAAATCTATGGAAAATGACAGTAAAAACAAAGGTATATGAAGTTAAAAATAACTAACAAATGTATTAAAAATTACTTACAAATACCGTAAAAATAACTGATATTAGAAGAATGCGATTTTCTTATTCCTGACAGGGAGCGGTGGAGGGATAAAGGTATATTGGATGATACCAATGGAATTCATTTCTACACTGATGACTCCAAACTGGACGAAAAAACTGGTTTAGGTTTCCTTTGTGGAGATCTGGGAATGGAAATGTGCTTCCGACTTCTGGACCCCAACACCGTTTTTCAGGCGAAGGTTGTGTGGCTTTTACGGAAAGCATTCGATTTATAACTGTGACTGATTATTCTGAGAATGCAATCATCTTTCATTGATAGGCTGCGGTTAGGGCTCTGTCAGAGGAGTCTGTAAAATTGAAGACGGTTTTGGACTGCAAAAGGATGATAAACGCGTACACTGGCTGGCGGCGTCTGAGGTTGATATGGGTACCCGGACACTGTGGAATGAGAAAGCTGACTACCTGGCCAAGGATAGATCAAATCTGGGCTCTGTTAACTTTCAAAATCCAAGACCTTTTTGGATAACGAGAACGGAGCTTGGATAATGGGCCACCAACATGCACAAAGAGGTTTGGAATGGGAATAATGTTGGTGCGACCCAGACGTGAACAGGACAAGTTTAATTTTTGTATGACTAGGGAAACGGGAACTGGCCAACATGATGGGAATTCTCACAGGACACTCTTCACTATGAACACACCTTTCGAAAAGGGGATTGAGTGGCCCGGTGACGTGTAAGGCCTGTGCGGAGAACGATGAGATCCTGGAGCACTACCTTTGTTTTTGCCCGGCTTTCGCAATGAGTAGGGTAAAGCAATGTAACGGGGATAAATTAAAGGGATGCCTGAGAGATACTTAATTCTTCAGATAGTCTCGAATGTTTTTTCACGCGGTTTTGGAGAGCGCACAACATGCAGATTCTCTGGCATAGCTGTATGTCAACCGAGTGATCATGAAAGGCGAATGGCTTCTTCCCTTTTCGACCTACCCTAACCTAAACTAATGTCACAAAATGTACTATAGCATCAAGTACATCATTTCCGAAAAAGTTAATTTCTTTCAAAATAACATTTTAAAGAAATTATATCACAAAAAGTTGTTATAAATAAAAAACAAATCAAAGGAGTACCAAAGTACTATTAAGGCTCTTATAGTACCCCAAAAAGTACTATTGTACAAAATTTATCATTCCTGTCCTCCGCAGTGTTTTTGTTACAAATAATGTAAAACGAAATCAAATTTAAAAATGTGGAAAATTGTTAAAGGTAAAAAATATTTTTTGTGGTGGAAAAATTAAGGTGAAATAAAAATTTTGAGATGAATATAAAACATTATTCACCTCCAAACAGCTGGTGCAAAAATATGAGTCAATATTTTATTCACCAGACGCTACTACCCAACAAAAAAAAAAGAGAGGCAGTGATCCTTTGGGCATCACTTCTTTTACCATTTCCAAAGTTTTAAAATATGTGGATTCCAATTTATGAAATTTTTAAATATTAAATAATTTATAAACTTATTTGAATGCATTCACAGCCTAAATACTAAAAAAATATGAGTATTTTTTTATTATCCTAAACATTACATTTTCATTGCTTCCTTATGCTGGTTTTAGACTGGGCTTTAAATCTCGAGATTTCAATGGCAATTTCGCACAAAAAACTTCAACGTTTTTTTTTGGAGTCGTCAAAACTTCATAATCTTAGTGAATTTGTAAACATGGAAAAATTGGTCCTGTGTAAAAAATTGGCCAAAATTAATGAATTAAAGTTCGAAGTGCTTCATCACGCACCTTATTCGCCAAATTAAACTCCTTCGTATTATTTTCTATTTCCAAACTAGAAAAAAAATGGTTCGATGGTATTTTTCCATTGGATGACTATATTAAGGAGCTAGACAGTTCTTACTATAAACATGGTATTGAAGCTATTGAATATTGCTGGGAAAAGATTATATTAAAAAATTAAGAAAATTTTTCCCAAATATTTGCTGATTTCTTTGTTAGGTCGGCTAGTTTTGCGACCGCTCTCGTATATTTTTGTTTTTAATTTAACAATTTTTTTTAAGTTCTCCTTCCATATACATACAGTGGTTTCCCGATTTAACGAACATTCGATTTAACGAATACGCGATTTAACGAACAGGCCAAATTTTTACATTACTGACTGTGTATAACGAATTAAAATCTAATTTAGTATTCGATTTAACGAACAAATAAAAAAATATGCATAAAAAATAATTTATTTCAAGTCATTCTAAGATTTTCTTTTGCATTTTTTGCATTCTAATATTTTGTTGACCATGTATGTTATTGTACATAAAAAAATCCGTACACTCGGAATATTATGTAGTTAACTGTTTGTAGTTTAATAAAAAAGTTTTCCGCTCCATTTAAAAATAACGGAACATACATTTATTTTTCAAAGAAATATCTATATTAACTTTTTTATACAATTATTCGAAATAATTTACTATCATTTACCATTTTTTTCAGTTTCATTTATTTTTTTCATTTGTTTGAAATTTAATAAAAATTTATTCACAAAAAGGAAACTTGTGGTTTATTTAAATTTAAATTTTGTTTGCTGCCTGTTTCAAAAAAAAAAAAAAATATTCAAAAAATTTCAATTTGTTTTTTTATTTAAATTGGTTGTATATATACAAAATTTTTCAATACAAATTACAAGAACTTCATAAACACACATACATACACAAACAAACACATTCACACAAAAAGTGTTTAAAGCTTCATATGCATTCATTCATTTTGTATTGTACGAGTATATTAAAAAAATAATAATATAAAAACGGAAATAGTTTCAAATAAATGAAAAAACATTTATTTTTTAAGGATTGGTAGGTAAAATTTTGACATTTATTTTAACTGATTATATCATTTGTTTTTTACGGATGTGTCAGTTGATTAATCAACATTTAAAAATAAATAACAAATGACATTTAATTTAAATGAAAGTTAAGTAGACCGGTTTTTAAATAAAATATCATTTTTTAAGTGTAGGATGCCACATACGTGACACCACTAATTCAAAATCTGTATAATTTCTTGGAACTGCCAACCTTCAGATGATACCTGTCAAAATTTAAAAACAATGGATGCAAGGCAATTTCGTTAGTTGATTTAAAATTGTTTTTATTGGGAAAAACATCGTTCAAGCCAAAGCTTGGCTTGGTAAATGTTATTCGGACTTTTCTCCATCGAGACAAATGGTAGAAAAGTGTTTTTCTGACTTTAAATGTAGTCGTACAAACACCGATTTCGCCGAACGCTCTGGTAGTGGTGATACCGGAAAACATCAAAAAAGTTCACAATATCGTTTTGGCAGACCGTAAAGTGAAGTCGCTTGAAATAGCTGATACCCTTAAGATATCCAAGGAACGTATCAGCTTTATTTTGCATGATCATTTCTCCATGAGAAAGCTGTTTTCGAAATAGGTGCCGCGTTTGCTCACAGTGTACTGAAAACAACAACGTGTCGATGATTCCAAATGATGGCCAAATTGCAAGAATTACACTTTATATTGCTTCCGCATCCACCATATTCGCCAGATTTGGCTCCCAACGATTTTTACCTGTTTTCAAAACTTCAAGAAATTTAGTTCGAATGAAGAGGTAGTTGCCGAAACAGGACAAAGGTAAATCATTCTATAAAAAGGCTATCGAAATGTTAGAAAGGCGTTGGAGTGATTGCGTCGCTCTTGAAGGAGACAATGTCGATAAATAAAGTCGAATTTCGCCAAAAAAAAAAAAAGTGTTGTTTTATTGATGATCCTACGCACTTTTTAGCCGATGTGTTAATTTGGTCATTACGTTTCTTTTTGTGGTGTTGTGAACTTGTGAACATTGAAAAAATGGATGAAAGGAAACGTTTAACACTTAAAAAAAAGTAAACATTTTAGATGCTTATACAAATGGAGAGAGTGATACTGGATTATCAATTAAATATGGTTTAGTCAAATCTATAATAAGATATAATATGAATTGGCCAGGGTTGGCAGGCAGTTCCGCTAAAATACCGTTATCGATTCAGTACCCTTTCAAGTGACTATCGTTACCCCTAAAATAGCGTTACCTAAATAACTGAGAAAATTGTTATCCTTAAAATACCGTTACCGAAATAATAGAAAATACCGTTATCGCTAAAATACCGATACCGAAATAACTGAAAAAAGCGTTATCCTTAAAATAACGTTACCGAAATAGTAGAAAATAGCGTTACCCTTACCGATAACAGCATTTGTTTCGGTAACCATCCATGGAATTGTCCTTTTAATAAATATTTTTTTGATTGGTACTGGATTTAACGAATTTTTCGATTTAACGAACAGGGCTGACAATCAATTGTTCGTTAAATCGGGAATCCACTGTATTGACATATCATAACTTTTAAAACATCCTTAATAATTTTTTTGACATCATTAAGACAACAATTTGATGACATTTTTGTTAATTAGTTTGAAAATAAGACATCGCACTAAATAAAAACTAAAACAATTTAAACAAAAATTACAAAAAACAAACTTTTTCTTTTACTGCAACATTCCACTTTCCTAAAGAAAAACTTTACTGCTTTTAAACAGGAACAACTAAAATGATAAGAGACTACAAATATTTTAGCTTTGAGCTCATCCTGCGCAACATTCATTAAACTACAAAATTAAAAAGACAAAAAAAACGAACTTTAATGACAAATTTCCAATTAAAAATATTTAATGCTAAAAAATGTATTTTTTGTCGAATGATAAATACGATGTCGTGTTTGTAAACTACGTGAGTAAAATAATTTGACTTTTATGCTGTGTTTAGATTGCCGTCTATACTGGATTTAGAAATTTGGTTTATGTTTTATATTATATACTATACTACGATCGAAATCTAGTTTAAACTGGATATCGAGCGTAATGTAAATGCATTACAAGCATGCGTGCAATATTGTGTCAACACAAGAGAACCCAAGGTAGTACAAAACAACCCTCGATTAACGGCTGTTTCCATAACAACGGATTCGTTGTTTTAACCGTTTTTTCTTTAGTTATGACAGGAAAACTTCAAATTAGATGTTAGTTATGGAAAATAATTTTTCGATTTATGTCAAAGTTTTAAGATACAAAAAAACTTTAAACGTGTGTGTTCTTTAACATGTAATTTTATTTAAACATGCGAGGAGTGCTTCAAATAGAAAATTGTTGAAACATAAAAAAAAAAACTTGTCACATTTTTCCAAAAGAAATAACAACACTTGACAGCAAACTAAATAAGAACAATTTACGAAAGAAATGACAAATATTTTGTTCTTTAACTGCTGCTTGTGTAAAATGTTGAAGAAAAGTTGAAAAATTTTGTGCGAAATGTGTTGTTGGTGTCATTACTGACTGAGTGTTAAATACTGTAGATAAAGAAAAAATACAACTTTGCAATTAACAAATGTCATGGCTGGTGAAATAAAATGAAAGGAAAATTCAAATGTAATTAACAATTGAATAAATGAGAAAAATACAAAAATTAAATATAGAAATCTTAAAAAATATTGAACGATCGATTAAATTAAAAATGCTTAACATTTGGCAATATTTATTTATTAATTTTTTAACTTTTTTAAACCAATTGAATTTACTTAACATTTTCAACAATAGTTTTATTTAAAATATTTTTTTTTATTTCCTATTAAAAAATCCAACAGACATATTTAAATAACAGAAAATACCATTTAAAAGAAGTGATATTTTATTTAAAAAAACGGATTTACTTATTTTTTATTTAAATTAAATGGTTTTTGTTATTTAATTTTAAATGTTTTTTTAACAACTGACACATCTGTAAAAATAAATGATTTTTTAATTAAAAATAAATGTTAAAATTTTCCCTACCAATTTCGTAAAAATAAATGATTATTTATTTATTTGAATTTGTTTTGGTTTTTTGTATTTTTGTTTGTTTTTTAATTTACACAATGTAGTCTGTAGACACATTTTGTGTGAATGTCGATATGTGTGTTTATATAGTTCTTATAATTTGCATTAAAATAATTTTGTATTTAAACAATTTAAATACAAAATAAAATTGAAATTTTTTGAAATAAAACAAAATTAAAATGTGTAATAACTGTAACGGAAGCAAACAAACCACAAATTGCCGATTTGTGTGTTTTATTTTTACAAATGAAAAAAATAAATGAAACTGAAAAACGTTAAATGTCAGTAAATCATTTTGAACAAATGTAAAAAAAAAAGTTAAAATATTTCTTTGAGAAATTAACATATGTTCCTTTACTTTTAACTGAACAGAACTAAACTTTTTTAATTAATTTTTTTACTTAATAATATTCTGAGTGTACGTATTACCCCCATTAATTGTCAATGATTAAAATTAGTAAATAAATAACATTTTTTTATGACACATCTTTTGTAATTAATTTTGGTATGCTGAAATCAAATATGATAAAAATTTTAATACAATTTGAATTTAGACTGTACCCTGTGAGAAAAAGGGGTCAGTTAAAGTTAGAGCACTTGTTCCGTGGCGGGATGCAAATGGTGCCGTCTGAAAGAACTTGTGGAAAAAGAATTGATATAAAGTGCCTACTCTATGATGTGTCCCGTGACTGCTGAAAAGAAGACTGGTCTGAAATAATGTACCTACTGACGGGTAAAAACTGGGCAGATCCAGCACATATTAGTGAAATGAAATAAATATAAATTATGAATTAAAATGTCAAATCTCAAAAACACTTTATTCTAATTTTCAGCTGTATTTTTAATCTAAAAGTTTTAGGAGAAATATTTGAAAACTTGGGCCCAACTAGTAGTAGAAGAAAATTCTTTATATTAAGCCTTTTTATTTTTAATAACTGAAATGTCGTTTAATAATATCTTATGTATTTAAAATCAATATTTCATTTCAATTTTTATTTTCTTTTTAAATTTTTTTCTACTCGACGGGGATGTCAATTGACCTAAAGGAACCTATCGCGTGACCGGTCACCCGACGGCATATCACCGAATTGATACAAATTATTTTTGTAGACTTAGCATTATTTCCATTTCGATTTCTTTTGTTTTTTTTTTTTGGTCTTTATTGTCTCGTAATATTTGTTTTTTTTTTTTTGGAAATTCTTTAAGCATGCGCAACATGTCTTTTAAGCAGAATGTAGTATGAACGAGCTCTACTGACGCCCAGTCAATTTTCAAATTTTTATTTTCCTTATTAAAATCAATTATTTAACACATTTGCAGGTCTGTCCTTTGTGCAAGTTCTGTGTCTGGTGACAGGTTCTTTTGTGTTAGTACTGTGACATGTCACGAAACACAATTTACCCCTTTAGATGGCAAAACTATGTTAAACAGATCGGTTCCTTTTACATAAAACAACCGATCCAAATAGGACCCTGTACCAATAAAGCAGTCTCGTAAAGTGTTCTGTGACAGATCCGTTTCCGAATAGTTCAAAGACATTCCTAATGTGAAGGAATAGAACAATTTGGAAATCAGATTTTGTAGAAGCAGATAAAACTCTATAAAAATCACTTTTTAAAAATCAAACAAATGAAAATTACACTCACAAAAAAAAGCTTTAATGGCAACTGAAAATTTTGCTGTTATTACGGGAAATTTTGCTAATTTGAGCCCAGAGGTATTTTTTCCTAATCTAATGGTAATTTATCATTTTGTTCTAATTTGGTAATTTGTGTTTTAAAAATATTTTTGTAATTTTTTTTTTTACTTTTAAGGTCAAATTTTAATAGTTTTTGGAGCTGATTTTTAGAACTAAAATAACTTTTTAGTGCTATTTTAAGTGAATGTCCTATTTTCATACAAAAAATCGGTATCTTGCTAAAAAAAAATATTTTTTTTACTAAAAATCAATACAAAAATAGTAAAGTGGGATTGAAAAGCGTTTACAAATTGTTCTACTAACTTTTTTTTCTGAGTGTACTAAAATTTCAATGGGAACGTTTAAAGGCCAATGGGACACTCATTACACAAGGTGAGGCAATTAGTATCACCCTATTGGAGAGTGATATACGCCTTAAGAACGCCCGATAATTGTGACAATGTTTGCGTGCAATAATTCATCAGTGGTGTTAACGCAACGATGAACGCTATTAAGGTGAACAGCGACCGCTATGGAGTCATGCTGATTGAATTTTTCCTACCGGAAGTTCAAGATCTGGATTTGGAGGTTACATGGTTCCAACAGGACGGCGTCACTTTTCATACTGTACGCAACACATTGCGTATTTTAAAGGATATCTTGCCAACGCGTGTAACCTTGCGTTTTGGTGATTTCAATTTAATTGTCCCAGACTTGTTCCTTTTGGGATATTTCAAGTGGTTAGTGAAGCTTCGCACCTTCGAGGAGGTAAAGAGTCTAAATTTGCATCAACGCTGACGGCGGCCATTTCTCAGACATAATTTTTCACAATAAATGGAAACAAAATGTAAAAGTGCGAATAAACATAATCCGTTAAAACCCAAATTAGTTTTCACTTTAAACAAAAGTTGTAGCGTTTGAAAATCAGATGATGAGTTTTGCCCTATCCTTTATTAGTGTCTTATAGGAAAAAAAAAATAAATCAATTCAAAATATCTCGATGTGTCTAAAAAAATTTAAATATTGAACCATTTAACCACCCAGAAAACAGTATCAGTTGTGGCCACCGATTTTGTTGTCAATTGAATTCTGGAGGTTACAACAACAATCGTCAAATTCAATTATATTTTTAGTTGTGAAAGCCAATATTCAGTTATACAATTTAATATTTATATTCCACATAAATATTATTACGTTCCACAAAATTTTATTTAAAAAAAAAAGTTATTTTTAGATTTTTCGGTATCGAACCTGGGTATTCAGATTCATAGTTTACACATTTGCTTACTGCACCACAATTCCATTTAATTTCATTTGATATATTTGTTATTAAAACATTAAAATATTTTTTTTAATTAAAAAAATATATATTTTTTTTATTAATATTTGCCTTTACCGGGATTTGAACTCGGAAATTAGGAGTACTAGGCTAGCTCTCTACCCACTAGCCAACAAACACTTCTAAATTTTAATGACTTATTTTGGATTTAAATAATTTTTTAGGAAAATAAATATAGCAGAAAATAGACAATCCACAATTCGGTTGGTTCAACTAAAATCCTAATTTAAAGATATATTTGATTAGGATAACTGTATTTGTTGTTACCACTTTCGAATATTGACAATTTATTAATTAAATTTCGATTGTTTCCAAATGTCCTGAATATGGAAATAAGTAAAAAATGTTTGGAGAAGATCTTCCGTTATCTACCAGCGTTAAAATTTGTTAAATATGTATCGCTAACCATTGTCAATTTGAAAGGGTTTTCAGCGGTATTAAAAAAGTATCCGTTGTCATTCTTCATTTTTATGCTTCCTTGAAAACATTCTTTTTTATTTATATTGTAATTTTTACTACATCTCGCCAAGAAACCTATTAATGAATCAAATTGTTTTCATTTTTTTTTTTAATAAGTTCTCTGTGGGAGTGTGAATGTGCAGCACACTCTCTAATATGTCATTGCAATATGTTGCAACACCTCCAAAAAAATTTTTCCACGACTTTTTCTTTATTTGTTCTTGCTCTTTCAACCGTGTAAATACCTCTAGACTTTATAGCAGAGCTGTGATGACAATTTCAAAAATACATTTTTTTGTGCAGTTTATTTTAACAGCAACTACAGCATGTGGCCATGCATGCAATAATAACAAAATGCGTCAGCATCAAAGTTGGATTTATTAAAAAATATACACACACACTCACATAAGAAGTCCCCCGAAAATAAAACGCAAAAGTTTTACAGAGTTATAATAGGAATAATTCATTTAACATTCGATTTTCCTTAAGTTTAAAAATATAATCAGTTAAAGAAATGCCTTTACTCACATACGGATAATATAAAGATTCGTTAATTTTCGTGCAATAAAACGTTTCATCATATTAATTAAAACATTTCATAGATATGATAAAAAAAAAGTACACTTAAAATAATTTGTCAGGAAAAAAAAGTTATTAAACGTGTTTCAAAATGATTTGAATCATTTTTAACAAATTTTTTGTTGAAATACTGATTAAAAGAAAGATTTTAGTTATATTCATTAAACATACAGTATTTAAAATCTTTAATTTTTAATTAATTTTGAGTGTAAATATTCAAAATTATTTTTAACTAATTTTTAAGAACCCATATGTTTAATTTTAAACAATTTCGGGGTAAAATATAGTATTTTTTTGTATCTGCTATTACCCGGTAGATGACACTACCAGTGTATGCAAAGTTATAAAGATGTCGTCCCCTTCCGCGCCGGCTCATATCTTGAAAACTAAAACATATATTTTCTTAAATTAACAACTTTTTTCGTTAAGCCAACAGACATATTATTTTAAGTGTACAGAACATTTGAAGGGAAATTTGTTTGAAGGATATTACAAAAAAATAACAAATTGTGGATCGTTATTCTAATTTAATGGCATCACACCAAGACTTCATTATCAATTGATAAACGGGAGACCCCCTGCTGCCAATAATTGTGCTTGACGTATTAGGGCTTTTAGTTTATCAGATTCATCTAAAATATTTTTTCGGAATATTTTGAGGTCGCTGAATATGCTGTAAATTACTTTCATTTAGAATTTTGTTTTTAAAAGTTATACTTTAAAGTTTTTGGCGTCGCTGAACATGAATCTGAAATTAGATTTTTAAAATTTAAAATGTCGCATGATTTTTTTTAACACGAATCTAATTTAAAAAATTAAAAACGACTATAGCGGATGCCATATTGCATCCGCGATTATGAATTTTAAAGTTTATATATCAGATTCATGATTGGCGACTCTTCAAACTTTCCAAACAAATTTTTTGATTGGATATTGCGATCGGATTCGTGATTGCTTTAAAAAAAATCACCAATCATATGGATTTTTTGAAATCTGACCTTCAGCGACCTTCGAAACTTTCAAACAAAATAGAAGTCGACCCAAATCCGATCATTAAAAAAAAGAATCATCTGCTCTTCTGTCGGATTTATACAGAGAAAAAAGTATCACAAAATTTAAAGTAACTAAAATATTTGTTAAAATTCAAATTTGATTTCTAACAATTTTATGTTTGGCATGTTTGTAAGTTCCCGAGTAAAAAAATTTATCTGACGCAATACTTAATCATATCTTATTTGATATTCTTTAATGATCCTATTTCATCTTATTTGATGACAGATCATATTAGATCCAGCAATATTTTTGGGGAATTAAGTAAGATTCATATTTATCCGAAAAATATCAGATTCTATCAGATTAGATCCAACAATATAATATATATGAAATCTAGTTTACCTATAAATATTATTTGAAATAAAAAAATTGTTTTATACAAATTTTTTGAAATAAAAAAATTTTTTTATAAAAATTTTTTGAATTAAAAAAATTTTTAAATTCTGACAAACAATGTCTTCGCCAGGATTTCAACTCAGTTTGCTAGAGTTGTAGTTTGTTAAGCACTCAGCAGTGTGTGGCTGATGTTATTAGACCACATTTTGAGAAAATTTTCTAAATATATATGATAATATATTATTAGATAGCCTGTTAAGGGTTGTTATTTTTCATACACAAATTCTATAAAAATAAAAATTAAAGTTATAAGAATATAAAAAAAAATTTTGTTATACGAGGGCGGATCAATAAGTCCTTGACTTATCGAACTTCCCTCGTAGTTATATGAAATGCTCCCATCAATTACCACCTTTTAATAGACTACTGTCAAGTTTTGAGCAAGTTCCGTGATTTATTTTGTGTTTAACAGCTGTTCAAAACATACAACCCGTGCATTTTTTTAAAAATGGAAAAAAGCGAATTTCGGGTACTCATTAAACATTATTTTTTGCGAAAGAAAACCGTCAATCAAACCAAGGAATAGCTTGATAAATACTATGTGGACTCTGCACCATCGATTTCAATGGTAAAAAAGTTCCTTACTGACTTGTGTGTTGACGCCTAATGGAGGTCTCTACACCCAAAACAATTGAAAAAAATCACGATATGGTGTTGGCCGATCGGAGATTAAATGTGCGATAGATTGTGGAAGACATAGGCATCCCACATGGCTCAGTGGTTTCAATTTTGAACGATTACTTGAGTATGAGAAAGCTTTTCGCAAGATGGCTGCCGCGTTTGCTCACAATCGAACGCCTTATTCTCCGGATTTAGCCCCAAGTGACTATTTCCTATTTCTAAACCTAATGAAATGGGATGGTGGAAAGAGATTTAGCTCCAACGATGAAATTATTGATCAAACAAATGCCTATATTATGGACCTCGAAAAATCCTGCTGTTAAACGTAAAGTAAATGACGGATCTTGCTCAAAATTTGACAGTAGTCTATTAACAAGTGGTACTTGATGGGAGCAGTGTTGCATTTCATATAACTACGAGGGAAGTTCGAAAAGTCACGGACTTATTGATCCGTCCTCGTATTTACAAATTTATATTGTTGGTGGCTCTTAATAAAAAATAATAATTTGTATTTATAAAAATATTCTATGAAAGATGTTTAATATTACAAACAGAATTTCGTAATTTTTTTTTTCGTGTATTCACCGACCCCAAAACTATGATAGAAAGTATAATTTTTAAAAATTCGAAACATTATAAAATATTTCGCCATATGAGATCTGCCAAATTAAATTTTTAAAACCTGATTCCAGATTGGAGTTTAGCGACCTAAGCCTCTGAAAGTAGTATTTAAACTCAAGCCCTTATTGTGGCTCCACCACTGTTACATCGAAATTGCGTCACTCGACTTTTAAAATTAGAGCTATTAGGCGATGACACTAATTACAGCGCTACTTCAATGCACAACATTTATTACACAGATAAAAAATATTTTTGAACATGATTGTGGACTCGAAATTAACATATTAAGATCCTAATGATCATAAATATTATTCTTACTGATCATATTGTGATCACTGAGAACAAATTTAAAATGACTTTGAATTATATTATAATCATTAGAATCATAATATAATCATTTAAAAATAGTACTCCATATTATAAATAAATGTGATTCGATTATTATAATATGACAAGTACATAATTTTTACCACTATGCTTGGCCAAATCCAAAAATATATAATGCTCTTTGTGGAAAATTCTATATTCTGGCAAAGCTATTCCTAAGCTTAAAAAGTTAATTCACTTTAAGATATTCTCATTAAATAATTAAGTGGCATTTTAAAGTTCTGTAAAAGTAGAAATGTTTTAAAATTTCTTCACATATATATTTTTTTTGTTTCCATTTTTTTTTTTTTTCGTTGAAATAGTAACACATTTTTGGCACTAGGCAAGTCATAAATGAAGCCTTATACCCAAAAGGGATGGCTGGTTGCAACAAAAAAAATCTTATTAAAGGAGGGGGCGGCAGTAAAAAATCTCTGTTATATAGAACTATTTAAAACTTTCGTTTGGTGTTTACTATTCTATACCAAACCACTGTGCGTCAGCTGTAGTAAATGTTAAAATTTTTATTTTAATTTCTGTTTTTTTTTTTTTTTTTTTTGGTTTCCTCTATTTTTAGCCTCTGCCATTATGTATGCACCAAGTACCTACTACTCGTATCTATAGACTTTTACAGATTACTTAAAATGTAAATGAATTAAGTTGAAAATGTTTTACAACCAGTCATCATCCTGCTCTTGCTGGTTTCTAGTTCTTTGTATTTTTCATGTTTTTGTTTGTTGTGTCACTTTGATTCATTTTCCTGTTCGCTTACCTTTTTTTTTTGTTGTTTGTAAAGGGTACCTTCATACGCTTTAACGCTTATCCTTGACTTTTTATTGACTTTATTGTTATTCTTCTTCGGTTGCAGAATATCGTTTATATTTTTTTTATCTTTTTCCTATTTTTTTTTCTTTTTTTTTTTTTTTGTTTGACATCACTCCAATATCAGGCATTATAGAAAAACTAAAAAATTAAAAAAAAAATATATATTTGCATTATATAAAAACGTAATTTAAATTTCAAGCAATAAGTAAATTTGCTGTACTACTCGTACATTGTTCAAGTTCATTTGGCTTAATAAATTGTTGGCTTAATAAATTGTTGCAAAAAAAAAAAAAATTATTTAGTTATAAAAAAAATTTACTTATAAATGAACTTAACTTTATTCTGCATAGAAAGGACCAATAACACAGACCTGCAAATAATATTTACTCAGGCAACACTTTCTTGAGCGCTCAAAAATTTTGTCTCTTTAAAGAAAGCTTTTAATAGCAGAATCAAAATGCTTTAAGATTCCTACTTTTATTTTCTACAATATTTGTTAAATATGCCTTCTGAATCCTAGGTGTAAAATTAATATAATATTTACGTAATTCGCGGCACTATGGTTGATAGAGGATATTGCAATTGAAAAATTCATATACTTTTTAGCTGATAGACGATATTAAACAGTTAACAATATGATATAATTTGCAATTTTATTTGAAATTTGAGCGCCCCGGTAGGCTAGTTGGTAGCGTGCTAGCTTATCAGTGCTGGGGTCGTGGGTTCAATTCCCACCAGAGGCTCTGGTCTTTTTTCGCTACAACGAGCCGAAGGCCTTTGTTGCTAGTGCTCGGTTAGGGTATTAACATATAATTTGTAATTATATGATTAATAAATAAAATAAATAAATAAATAAATAAATATTTGAAATTCAACGTTTTCTTTAACGTTATTTTTTTTTTCAACATATAACACTAAATAAGAAAATAATTATAAAGATAATTCAAATATCTGACTATTTCTTTGATTTCATCTGAAATAAATTATTATAAAAGTAATTATATTCTGGTGGTATAATGGGTTTCAAATCTTGAAGATATTTTCATTTATTAGGCTGAGTTGTAAGTCGACAAGTATGTAACGAAATCCTTACATACTTGTCAACTTACAATTCACTTTGTAAATGGAAACATCTGTCCTGTGTGTCCTGTGTATTATTTAATTCGGTTTTAAAAGCTATAGTATTCTTCATCAAAATGCACTTTAAATTTAATTCTCAAATGGGTAAACACTTTAGACACTTAAATTACGCATTTGTTGGATAATTTTTGGCTCGACCAGGTATAATGCTCGTAAAGCGAATAAATTTGACATTTTTGTAAAGATTGTTTATTTTTAAGCCCGACAGAACTTACGAAAGGGTTAACTGTCAAACGAACTGTCATACTGCGTTCACTTTTTGACATTTATGATCAATATACTCTGGCAAATCATCATGATTAGAGTGACGCTTGAACAACGCTACCAAATTATCCAGATTTACTTTGAAAATCAGTCATCAATTCGCGCAACACGAAGAAATTGTGTTCAGCGATGAGGCTGATTTTTGGCTTAAACCCGTTAATACAACAAATTGCAATATTTGGAGTGAAAGCAACCCACAAGACACTCCGAGAGACTTCATTACATCCAGAAAAATGCACCATTTGGTGCAGTTTACACACTGGTGGCATCATTGAACCTTATTTCTTCAAAAAAAGAAGCCGGAGCTCACGTTACGGTCAACCATGATCTTTGTTTGAAAATATGGATGACATTGATCCGCAGCCATCGACTTTTTGAAATCAAAATTTGTCGATAAGTTGATTTCGAGAAATTGACCTGTCAATTGGCCTCCAAGGTCATGCGATTTGACACTCGATTATTTTTCTTTAGGGCACGTAAAGTCACTGGTTTATTCGGATAAACCATCAATAATTGACGCCGTAGAGGCCAACATTGTTCGTGTTATTCGTGATATACAGCCAGCAATACTCAAAAAAGTGGTCCAAAATTGGGCGTCCAGAATGCGCTTCTTCAAGAACAGCCGCGGTGGTCATATGCCCGAAATTATTTTCAAATAATGTCATGCATTTAACTTTCGAATACACGCTTTGCTTTAAAAAAAATGTACTTTAAATATATTACATCGCATGATTTCTTGTTTACGGCATCATTAATTTTGACTGATATAGTCTTTTGGCAAGTATATTGATTGATTTTTTATTTTAAGTTCTATTTTAGCAAATAAACTGAATTAAAACAAATTAATGTATTCTCCAATAATTATTTGTTTTTTGTTAATTATCTACACGTAAAAATCCTTTTAACGCTATAAAAGAATGCGAAAAACGTATTTTACAGGACCCACTAAACAAACATTAAAATGACAAGCATTTAAATGAGTACAGTAGTAGGAAATAACTTGTTCAATATATTTAAGAGTACTAAAATAGTTTTTTCTCAGTGAACATTTTTCTATCAAAGAGTCATTATCATTAATAAGTCGAATGTCTTAATGTGGTTGTTAGAGGGTATTGCATTCAAAAATAAATATTATAGTTGATGGGAAAAATAACAAATGTTAAAAAAAGTACTAAAATAGTTTCTTCTCAGTGAACATATTGCCATCAAAAAGTGATTCGTATGCCTTAATGTGGTTAATAAAGGGTATTGCATCAAATATAAATATTATAATTAATGGGAAAAATAACAAATATTAAAAAAGGGGGTATTGAATATTGGGTCTCAATATGATAATTTTTAAAGTGCTCAAATTTTGGAGTCAAAATAAATTATAATTGAACACCTATTTATGAGTCTAATTAAAAAAATTTTTTAACATTCACAAATGCCTTAAAAATTAATCACATAAAGTGGAAAAATTTCCAATAATACTTATATTTATGAGTCATAAAAGAACGCTCAGAAAGAGGCTTCCATCGGCAAAGAAAAGCTGTCTAATTTCAGAAGGTTTAAGGACTCTTTAATGAGTCTCGTCGGACTACACTGGGTAGCTTTTGTTAATTTTTGTAATTTCAGGTAAAAATATCATCAAAAAAAATTACATCTTATGCGGAAGGTCGGAAAATTATTCGTAAAGCACTATGTGTGCTTCGACATTTTTAATGCATTTTAAATTTTTTTCTACATGATTTTTTTTTAATTAGCATATTGAATTTTGTATTTATCCTAGATACTAATAGATAATAGTTAAAATTGGCTGAAATTTTATAAGAACCATCACAATGTTATCGTTATTCAATAATTTTATTTGTAAATATCTAAAGAAAATCTTTTCGTATTTTTTTTTTTTTTTTTTTTTTTGCTTTTGTTTTTATTTCGTTATTCATATTCTTTATCGAAGTTAAAAGTATTTCCATATTTTTGTGGAAACCAATGAAGTTATAAAATTATCGCTAAACTTGTAAACCAAAAAATAAACATTTTTTTACGGTCTGCCTGGCAAAATCGTCTAAAAAAAATGCACAAAAATATAAATCAGCAAATTTTTTTCATACAAATTTGGGCGCAATTTCATATGAAAAATTATCAAATTTTTTGGGCGATACATCGCAATTTTTGGATTTAATTGCGTAGAAGCAATTTTTGGATTTAATTGCGTTACAAAAAATTGTACAAAAACTAAACGAAAAATTGCACAATTTTTGTAGATATTCTCAAATAATCGCATTTTTTTTTTTTTTTTTTTGATATTCTTTGTGAAGTTTTTTAAACCAAATTTTGTAAATTGGGTTATTTTTCGTTACAAAAAATTATCCAAAAACTAACTACGAAAAATTGCCCAATTTTTGTATTAGATATAACAGTAAATTATATAGCAGCCGTTATCAAGTAATCACATTTTTTAGATATTCTTTGTACAATTTTGTAAACTAAATTTGAGCGTGCGATTTTTATTTCGATTTTTGATTCATTTTTAACAAAAAAAAATTGTTTTAACAAAAATCGTACGCGCAAATTTGGTTTAAAAAATTATTAGCCTCAAAAATCTCTATTGACAGAAAAAAGCTCATTGCATATAACGGATTATCAGTTATCAGTTGAAGTTTGTAAAAAAACAATATTTTTAAAAAATTATTAATTTGGTTTAAAAATATATATCTTTTTTAACTGTGGCGCAGAAAATTTTGACCCTAAATTTAAAAAAAAAAATATAAAATCCTATTTTACAAATTCAAAAAAATAGTATGACAAATCTCTTAACATCTTGCACACGCAGAGAGAAAAATATATTTAAAGAGCATCACACTTAAAAAAGTTTGTAAGTTAGAATAACTGAAAATATAATTTAAAAGAAATGATATCTCATTTAAAAACCGGTCTACTTAATTTTCATTTAAATTTAATAACATTTGTTATTTATTTTTAAATGTTGATTAATCAACTGACACATCCGTAAGAAACAAATGATATAATCAGTTAAAATAAATGTCAAAATTTTACCTACCAATCCTTAAAAAATAAATGTTTTTTTCATTTATTTGAAATTATTTCCGTTTTTGTATATTTTGTTTTTTTTTTAATATACTCGTACAATACAAAATGGGTGTATGCATATGAAGCTATAAACACTTTTTGTGTTAATGTATTTGTATATGTATGTATGTTTATGAAGTTCTTGTAATTTGTATTGAAAAATTTTTTATATATACAACCAATTTAAATAAAAAAACAAATTGAAATTTTTTAAAAATTTTTTTTTTGAAACAAACAGCAAACAAAATTTAAATTTGTAATAACTGTTACGGACACAAATAAACCACAAGTTTCCGTTTTGTGGGTAAATTTTTATTAAATTTCAAACAAATGAAAAAAATAAATGAAACTGAAAAAAAATGGGAAATGATAGTAAATTATTTCAAATAAATGTATAAAAAAGTTAATATAGATATTTCTTTGAAAAATAAATGTATGTTCCTTTACTTTTAAGTGGAACGGAAAACTTTTTTATTAAACTACAAACAGTTAACTACATAATATTCTGAGTGCATGATTGGTAATACAAAATGATCATAATATGATTTTAAATGATAATAAAATTATCCTCCAGGAACATAAAATGATCAGTTATGAAGTATATGAATTCGAGTAAAAATAACAAAACGCGTTTAAAACATATAGAGAAAAAAAATATTAGAAAATTTTAAGTAATTAAAAATATTTGTTAAAATTTAAAATCTTTTTCTAAACAATTTTTTATTTGAAATGTTTTTAAATTGCTATTTTTCATTTAAAAATTCTTTGAAAATAAAAATTGAAGATACAAAAAAAAATAAAAAGGTTTTTTGGATTTACAAATTCCATTGGTGGTGTGGTGTTTACAAAATTTTTTATGTGTATTTACAAAATTATTCTATAATACTCGCATTACGAACAGAATTTTGTAAATTTTTTTCTGTATAATTTCTTGTTGCATTTCTTTTTTTTTTTCTTCTTTTTTCAGCCAAACAAATTTCGGATTGTAATTTTTTTTTTGGTTTGTTGTTGGTAAAAAAAATTCGTTTTTATAGGATTTTGGGTAAATGTCCAATTTTATTATATTTTTGGTAAGTTTTCGTTTTTTTCGGTAGATTTTTTGGTATTTTTCTTTTTTTTTTGGGGGGGGCGATTTTTTATTTATTTTGGGGGAGTTTTTATTTGGTCAATTTTACATTTTTATTTATTTTTGTTTTGTGATTTCGCCCACAGCTTAAATTGCATATGGGTGTTTGTTCAGTGTAGTATATTACAACACTGTAACGTTTTTTTTTATTTATTGCATACAACGAAAATTGACAATTGGGTCCCTAAGGTTTCAGCTACCGATGTGTCTGTGGGCTTGCTCCTAAGCTGATATAAAATTGCTGATTTATTTGTTGTATATGCACTGTGCGAGATAAAGAAAAAAAAGAATGAAATTCTTTTCCTCTTTGAAAACCCAACTTACTTCTTATATAAAACTAGAATCTTGCATTAAAGTTTCCTTCCTTAACATAACATCAATTAAAAAGTTTTCAAATATTTAAATAATAAAAGCATTTCCGCTTACAAAAAAAAAAAACAGACACACAATTCTGAAGCAATTTTTCTTGAAATACATCAACAACTAAGAATTTTTCATAATTCCATTTTACAAACATCAAGGGAGATCCTTAAACAAAGATAAACAAAACAAATTATTAAAACATAGACAACAAAATGGTACAATCATTAAAATCTTACACAACAAAAAAAATAAAAAGCTTTAAAATGAATCAACAAAAAATAAACTAAATAAAACAAGTTCTTTTGGTGCTTGTAGAACATTGTTTCCACTTACAAAATACAACGCTCAACACCCACTGATGACTTGAATAAAAAGTATTTTATATATTTTTTTGTTTTTTTGTTGTTTTGAAAAATAAAAGAGTTTAGTTTCAAGATGAAATAAAAACGAAACTATGCCAAGATGAAATACTTTGCTCAAGGATGATATGCAAATAAACAATTGTTACAATATATTTTGTAGTAAATGTAAATATTTACTACAATACATAGTGGTGGCAGTAAATAAGAATAAATACGAGTATGTAACAAAACTGTAACATCGTGTTAAGGGACCAAAAAGGCAACTAAAAAAACAACATATCAACATTTTTCAAAGGAGGTCGAAGTTAATCACTCTAATCACAATATCAATACTACGATTTATTGTATCTATAAAATTAATTATGCCAATAATAAAATTTCTTATTTAAAAACTATTAAAAATAGACTTAAACAAAGATAAAATGTTGTGCAATGCAAATATTCGCAATTACCAACGATAACATGGAAACGGAAACAATAACAACAACAGGAACAACAACCAGGCACCTCAAGTGTTGGCAACACTTGTTTGCTCCCTCGTACGTGTTAAAACTGTTCTTTTTTATGAATATTTACACAAACCCTCATCTGTTGGTTAAATATTAACAAACATTTTTGCAAAATAAAAAAGAAACAAAAAACTTTTAAGAAACAGTAGAAAAAAAAACTGTTTTGAAATTTCCATAACACTGCAAAAACATTTTTCTTCATAATAATTACCAGCTAACATGAAGGTCATTTACATTTTATAACACATCTGTGTATAACATTTTGCACCCTCTGCTCCACTATGTGGTAGGGTATACATATAACTTGGTCATTTCGTTTGTAACTCCAAGAAGGAGGAGGATCTCACATAGTATAAATAATAGAAAGTGTTATTTCAAAATCGGGGAGCTATTGAACAAAAATACTTTTAAACATAAAATTAAATGAAAATTTGTTTTTATTTTCCATGTATTGTTAATTTCTATCGTTTAGACCATTTTTATATCGTTTAGACCATTTTCTATTGTTTAGACCATTTTTAAGCGATAAACAGGCCTGATATTCTGTAGTGTCGTTTAAATGACCTTGAAATCGAAATATAGGTCTAGAGTATATAAAAGGTGATTTTTTAACCGTTTGGCTTTTAAAAATTTTAAAAAAAACAGAAAATTTGCAAAAGTGAATGAAATATTTATTTGGGGCGATAAATGAATGCCTGCCATTTTCTTTATAAAGATTATTTCATGTGGACCACCTGTGAGCTCCAATTTCAGCACACTTTTTGCATCATTTTGTCTGGTATCTCGCCAATGGCAGCTGCAATATTATCTTCCAGGGCTGGAATTGTGGCTGGCTTGTCCCTGTACACGAGATAATTTACGTATCCCCACAAAAAATAGTCTAGTGAGTTCAAATCACATACTCTTGGCGGCCAATGGACTACTCCAAAATGTGAGATTAATTGCTCAGCATGGTTCATGGTACCGCGTGCCGTCTAGTTGAAATCACATCTCAACCAAGTTCATTTCTTTCATTTTCAGCAAAAAAAAAAAGTCGATATTCATCAAACGGTATCTTGCTCCATTAAATGTGACGTAGCGATTTACATCGTCGTAGAAAAAGTACAGTTCAATGATGCCGTCAGCCCACAAGCCACGTGATCCAGGGTACATTGGAAGCTCTTGAACCGCGTCTGATTGCTCTTTACACCAAATTTGGCAATTCTGTTTGTTGACCTATTATTATTATTTCAAACGGCACTGCGCACCACGACCATAATAGGTCTTTTGTACTACGCAGAACCACCCTAAAGGTTCAAGCTATTGATGAAGCCAAGGGCCTTGCTGGGTGAAGTCTTCTAAATGTCTGAAGGCCACAAGAAATGGTCACCCAAAAATTTGATCCTCCTGACACAAAGCCCAGGACAATCGCAGAGGGCATACTCTGACGTCTCCGATATCAACCAGCAAAACCTGCACAACTCTGTGTCTGATTGACCCTTCTTGTGCCTATAGTACTTAAGCTCACAATGTCCAGTGAAGTATCCAGTCAGGGTCCCTAGGTCCCTTCGACCAAGGGCCAATAGTCGCCTAGACCCGTCACTGGGCATAGATATAAATCTCTTGGCCTGTCGTTGGCCACAAGATGTTTGCCAATAATCGTAATATTTTGATTCTCTCCACATCTAGAGCTTCTCCCTAATATAGCCCCCGCAAAAAGGTTAAGGGCCGACGGGCACCACGGTTGGCCAGACAGTCCGCCCTCTCATTGCCCTCACGCCCCTCATGGCCCGGAATCCATCCCAGGGTAAGGGAGTTGCTCCTACCGAGTCGGTTGAGAGCCGTAATACATTCCATGACAAGTTAAGATGACACCCTGTGGGACATAAGAGCCCTGAGTGCCCCCTGACTGTCAGAGAAAATAAAGATACGAGATCTGACCACACGCCTCCGTAGACATTCCTTCACACACACACATATGGGGTAAATTTCCGCCTGGAAAATGGAGGGATATTTGCCCATGGGAAGGGCGCGCTGAAACCCGGGCCCTAAAACCCCCGCACCCGTATCCTTATTCAGCTGTTCCATAATTCAGCTGTTCCATCTGTGTACCATAACTGGGCCCCAACTTTAGCTTCCCAAGTCCGGTAGGTGCACATGCTCCTACCAAAAGACATAGCGTCAAAGTACTGAACCAAAAATTGTTCCGCAAGCATCCTACCCGCGAGCTTTCTGATTGGGTCATACATTGTTGATCTACCAATTAAGCGAAAAATGAGCTTTGCCGCCGAATACAATTTCTAGATTTTTTAAATGGATCTTCATCCAACTTTCCTTAGGCCCATTTCCCAAACAAACGACATTGTGGTACGTCACCTGGCTTCATTTCTTGCAGCAGCTGTATTTTTTATGGTTTCACATCGAGGTTCTTCCTGGTGGTCGAATAACAAAAGCCCAATTATTGACAACGGCGATGAATTGACATATCGCGATTTTCATTGACACTGACTGATACGCAGATACATAAAAAAGACGTAATTTACGAAACACATTTCTCACACTGCACTGAATTTTGACAAAAAAATTCAATGATTTGCAAGCGTTGTTCGTTTGTTAGTCTATTCATGGTGAAATGGCAAACCTTACTGACCATTTTTAGCATTATCACATGTCACTGAAAAACCAAATAGCAAAAAAATCACGCTTATATTATATTCCTGATCCGCTAAGGCCTTCGAAATATCCTTTAAAAAAAACATATTTTTAAAATATTTTTTTATATTTTTTTACCAATTATTCGAATTATTTGTTTTTCGAAATTTGGACATTTTAAATTACCGATGAAATACCCTAAAAGGTACCTTTTAAATTTCCAAAACGAATTTGTAATTTTTGATAAAATACTGTTTTTTCACCAGATGCCTTGAGGTGAGTAGTATTTTATATTCACCTTCTATAATTTTTTCACCTCAAAATTTTTTATTATCACCTCAAAGTTTTTGCAACACAAATAGTTCTTCTAGCCCAAAAATTTTTCGTTTTTCGACTTAATGTTTTTTTACCCCAATAATGTTTTCTCAATTAAAATTTGTTTTTTTTATATCTGCAACAAAAACACTGTAGAGTCAAATTTAATGCTTTTACTTATTTTAATCCAATATGACAAATCCAATGTGATGCGATTTCAAAGTCTTTTGTTTAGGGGTATCATTTTCCGATAACGATTAAACGGTCACAAATTGATCAGATGTGTTTGGTTTGCCATTTCAATAAATTAAAGCCGAATGACAGTCATTTGCGTCGTACGTTCGGTAAATGCGTACAAAATTTACTGGAAGTCAACCCATTGTCCTATCGCAATATTCTGTTCAATGAAAAAAAAAATAAAAAATGTTCCTTATTTTTGACTCAATTGAAATGTCAATAAGTAGAATTGCCGCATTTGAAGTGAAGAGATTTACGAGACATCGTTACATCCACAAAAACTCTTTGTTTGTTGTGCTGTATGTACCAGTGGATCTTAAGGCTTATTTAAAAACGAGAACGGCGAGAATATTACCGCCAATAAGAAGCGATATATAGCCATGATTGCCGATTATTTCATACCCCAATTAAATTGGCCAGTCGATTGGTCCCACTCGATAGGCTCCTTTTAAAATTTTTTGTAATTTTAAATTTTTTTAAAGGAAACAGCAACACAAGTGCCAGTTAGTACCCTGCGGGCAAAAAGGGGTCAGTTGAGAATTGAGATCTGTCCCGTATTAGATTAAAACTGAACTGGTTCCAAAAAAAAAATGTCACGAGATAGATGAAAAGAGGATCGGTTCCTAAAGTACCTACCTCGAGACCCGTTCATTTGCGTTGGTTCTGCGATATGTTCTTTTGGGATAGTTGTGTGACATGTTCTTTTAGACAAGTCCTGTCTTGTCCTAGGACAAGCCATGTTAAAGAGACCGGTCCTTTTTATATAAAAAAACCGGTACGGTGATCGCTCTCTATAACAATTAACCGGACACGTGACATGTCTTGGGATAAGTCCTTTTTCAGCAGGGTAGCGAAAGCGAATTCTGTTGGTTATTATCGCAGCTAAACGAAAGTAAAAAATTGTAAAATATTGGAATTCAAAAAGCACTTTTGGCCAGCACTTGTACTACATGTTAAAGTGTCTCGTCTGCCAATCTGGCGGGCTCGATTCAAATCCCGCAATAACGAAAAAAATTGTTTTTTTAATTTTATTTCCCAATTTTTGGTTTTACCAACGTTGGAACTTCTTTTTTGCTAGTGATGTTAGCTATATTTCCAGCACTTTTCCGTTTGTATTCTTCTAATTGGGTGCTTATTATAAACTATGATGGGTATAAAAGAAGGGTATATAAATTTTGGCCAGACTGCACATGACACTTTTACTTGTTTCACTTGTGTTTGGTGCCTTTAAGCTATGAGTTTGTTAGTTAAAATGTACGTGTACAATGTATTTTTGTATGTGTTTTAGTTTATTTGTACTTAACCTCTATGAAGTTCATAAATACATAAACCATGTAGGTACTACTGGCTACCAATTTTGTTAGGGGTACAATAATATGTTTCTTAGGGTGGCAATGAAAGTTCAACTTTGGGATTTCGATGATGCCCAAGCTTGGTATCATAACTGATATGGTGAAAATTTCAAAATATTTAAACAATGAAAAAAAAAAGATTTTTTCTTATATCCTGTGGCACATATACATAAAACATAAAAAAAAATTGATTTAATGGAAATTGAGGAATGGAGCATGGATATTGACAAGGTTGGGTAGGGTCAACCGAAAATACTAAGTATTCTATCCTGCTGGCTCTGTGAAGTTTCTCAGTTTTTATTCTATATAATTTACTAATAAAAATTTTCATGTTTCTTTACAATAAAATAATTTATAAAAGAATATGATTACATGATCTAGAATCCTACTATACTATTCACTTAAAAATTAATTTATTTAAAAGCATTTTCGAGAAATTGTTTTTTTTTTTTGTTCAATTTTGCTGAATTTAAGAAAAATTTATATTTTCAGCGAAATTTTCACAATATTTCGAAAACTTTTCAAATAATTTACATAAAACTTAATACTATTAGAATCAATGAATCGCAAAATATAATTATAATAATATTTTTTTTTGGTTTGTTCCAAAATTCCGAAACTTTGGTGCAAAGGGTCTAAAGCAGTAAAGGGCATTTTTACACGTGTGTGTATAGGCTACAAAATCCCAACATACCAAATGACTTGAGAAAAATATTATTATAAGCTTACAAACACAAGCCTTAAGCTTGAAAAAGACTTAAAAATATATTGAAAAAGGCTATCGTAACAATTGTAGAAAAATCAAAACGGAACCCTCGTGAAAATATTATGTGTGTATGATTACTATAAGCTTATTCTTGCAATTGTAGAATAAGCTTACAAAAATAATATATTATTAATAGTTGAAAAGGAGAAATCATAATTATTTTTTTTAATTCCATTCATTTTTTGTTTTAATTTTAAAAATAAGTAATAATAATTAATTTCAAAAATAAAAAAAAATAATTCATTTTAAATATAAATAATAATAATAAATTTTAACCACAAATAAAAATAATTTAATTTAATATGCAATTGTGCGTGCACTATATAAAATTTACAACTAAATGTACACCCAAAACACGTTTGACAAATTTAAAGAAAAAGCAATGCCACTTGTTGTATGCATGATAAGCGTAGAACAAAGTAAACATGACTAGAATGTATTGAAAAATATTTCTATTTCAATCGTCATATTGCGTTGTTCAATATGCATACTTTAGAAAAAGTTATGTATAATAATCTTTTCTCAAGCATTATTAAATACTGCTTGTGAATTCAAATTTTATAAACATTATAACAAGCGAAATAAAGAAAAGCTTAAAACACACTATTTATATAAGCTTATTCTCAAGTTGTATTGCAGTTTGATTGCTATATGGTATATTGGGATGCAGCTTACGTGACGTTGACATACGTACACTCGAATCTACTTCGTGTGGCTGTCGATAACACTATGGAACATTTTTGGGATTATTGTCTGGGGGGTGAGAAATTCCAAGTCAGGGTGATGGTACTAGGTCAGTATAGTAAAACCCTCAAAGGGTTTGGCGTTCGTATGTGTCAGTTTTTTTATGACCTTTTAAATGTTTTCCTTATCTTGATGTTTTTTCGCTTAGTTGTAACATTTTGGTAAAAACGTAGTTTAACATAACTCGAGAACCACTTGTCCAATTTTGCTAAAACAAACTCAAAAAAATTTCGAATTACAATTTCTTTAATCCGTTCATATAACGTTTTTCTTTATAATCAACAGTTTTGCCGGTAAAAATAAATTTGTGGAGAAAAAAAAATATTTTTTTGCCTAAAAATTAAATTTTTTTTTTAAATTCATAAAAAATCCAAAACGGAAAAAAGGATCAAGTGTTATTAATTTCATGTAAAGTCACATAAAATATAAACAATATGCGACATAGATCATAGAAATCGATTAACGCGTTCTGCTTTTATTTACAATTAAGTGAAGGTATCCCATTTTGACAAGAATATTGATATTTGTTTTTATTCAAAAAAGTGTCATTTATCGCCTTTTTTATAAATTTTCCCCAATAACTCCAGACTTCTGGCCATAAACTACTAAAAAAATTAAGTAAACATTTTTATAATTTTTTATTTTTATTTTATTTATTTATTTTTATTTATTTTAATAAATATTGCCTAGACTTTTTCGATGGTGGTTGTTCGGGACTAGTGGCATCGCATTCATCGCTATCATCAGTTTCTGAACCACACATAATGCCAATGTGTGACTCCACTGTTGGCCCTTCTGCATCTCCTGAAAATTCTTTATCATCAAGATCATCCTTGTCTTGCCACACAAGCTTACTCCACCAGCAAATTTCCGCAATTATTGCACTCGGCGACTTTTTGCCTCTATATCTGTAAGTTTTTGTTTTATTAAAATGAGTTTGAAAAAATTAAAAATCAGTATTACCTCATTTCAAATGGCATAGCAACTTAATGATAGCGTTCACCTTGTTCATCAGATTCGGTAGCCAATTGTTTGCTGAAGTAGTCCAGATGATGATGTAAATAATGGATTTTCAAGGACATGTGGACACCAATTTCCGAGAATGCTCTTAACATCCTTGCGACAGAAACATCGTAGTTGTTAGAACGATGCTTTCCCAACAAGCCTTCTATTACTTCTTTGATTGCCTGCCATGCATTCAATTCTGCGTCAATCAAAATATTGTTGAATGCGTCACTTTTAATCAGCTTTCGTATATCTGGACCATTTACTACGCCTGATTGGAAAAAATTAATTTGTCAAGATGGAAAATCATGGGAAATGAATGTGATATTATAACTTACCTTCTTTTATTTTACTTTCGCTGAGTCTCGGGTAAATTAGTTTCAAACACAAGAAAACTTCATCTCTTTTGGCGACAGTTTTGATAAAATTCTTAACAATTCCAAGTTTAATATGCAGTGGAGGCATCTTCTCCTTCGGCACTAGAGGCTCACGAATAATATTGGCCGTTTGTAACCTGCTGTGCTCTCTGAGTTTCCATCCGTGGCATGCATATTGGTCACCGGAAAATCGTGTGTCCCAATCGCACAAAAAGCACATATATTTTATATAGCCGCTTTGAAGACCGCAAAGCATTGCTACAAATTTTAAATCGCAGCATATGCGCCACATATGTTTGGCGTAGTTAACCATTTTTAAAATATTTTCCAGTGCATCATATGTTTCTTTCGTTTCTGTACTATAGGCGATTGGAACTGAAGGTTTTTTATTGGTCTTAGGCAGTAAAACCGCCTTCAAGCTGAGTTTTGAACTGTCAAAAAATAATCTCCAGTCATCTGCTTCATATTTTATTTCCATTGCGTCCATCAATTTTCCTACATCCGGGCAATATGCAGAAGTTTTTTCATCATTCACAAGGAATAAACTTTGGAGTGTTGCCTGACGACTTCGATAAGCTGTGACTTTTACATCGGGTGCCAACAAATTGTTTGATTTCAAAATGGAAGCCAGCTCTTCCGATTTATGCTGTGTTAATTCCAACTTGGCAACAATTGAATCAAGCTTATTTTGGTTTATTAAAATTGGCTCATTGGATACTGATGGCTCATATGGGGGATCATCACGTGCATGATATGTCGGAGCAGTCGTAGAAGAGAAAATATCTGGGCTAGAAGCTTTTGGCACAGGAATGTGGTCCGAATGAGGCAATGGTGTTGCGGCACTTGCAACACCAACGTAATTATACGATTTTCTTATCCTTTTTGCGGCTCCTTTATTAGCACATGCATAGCAATTCAATGGATTGTGACCTTCGCCAGGATTAGTCCAAGTCATTGGGATACCGAATGGCATACTTTCACGTCTTCTATTTTTCCAATCCATTAGACGGTTGTAGCAGCTTTTACACACTATATTTGGTACCCAATTTTCGTTCACTATAACATTTTGGTTGAAGTACATCTCGTACAAAATCAGTACTGAAATTTCCCCTTTTTTTATGTGTTGAGACATATTGTCCACAGCAGTAGCAAAAGCTATTTATATCTGGCTTGCACAATTCCATATTATGTTCAGTTTTGTTCACTTTTAAAAAACTGGAGAAAAATCACTTTTACTGTTCGCGTTCGTCGGCACTTGTTGAATGGCAAAAATCAAGAACCAGTGTGAGAAAGAGAAGAAGTATAATGACAATGCATGTTTTATGTGAACATTACAGAACCAGTGTTGCCACATCAATATTTGCTCATGAGTTATGTGACTTTACGCGAAAGTAATTAGTTTTGGCACTTTTTTCCATTTTGGATTTTTTATGAATTTAAAAAAAAAATATTTAAATTTTTAGGCAAAAAATACTTTTTTCCCTTCATACATTCATTTTTAACTTCGAAATTGTTGCACATATAGGAAAACGGTATAGAAACAGATTAGAGAAATTGTAATTCTTAATTTTTCTAAATTTGTTTAATCAAAATGTTAAACTACGTTTTTGCCAAAATGTTACAACTAAGCGAAAAAACATCAAGATAAGGAAAAAAATTAAAATGTCATAAAAAAAACTGACACATACGAACGCCAAACCCTTTGAGGGTTTTACTATACTGACCTAGAACCATCACCCTGACTTGGAATTTCTCACCCCCCAGATAGGCTGTTGTACTGTGTAATTAACGTTCGGCTGATGCTTAGTTGTCCTTTAATCAAAGTAGATACTTGTTGAATCAAGACTAAACTGCAGCACTTGTTGAAGCAAGATTACGCTGTGTAACTTTTTTAAATACATTGGACAAAATGTTTGTTGCTCAGCAAAAAAACGATTATTTTTTATAAAAATGGTTTTTTCTTCATTTCGCGTTTTTTTACTGTCACCAAATTAACTACAAAATCCGTAAAAATAAATAATATTTCGTTTTTTTAAATCTCATAAAAATTAACTACACAGTCTGTAAAAAAGCGATTTTTCTTTTTATTTTTGTTTATTAAAACTATCAGCCTATTAACCATAAAAAATTATATTTTTGAAACAAATCATTTTAAATAAAAATATTAATTGTAACAAAAAATCCGTATTTATATGTTATGTATTCTTTAAATAAATGTAACAAAAGCTAAAAATTTATTTATTTGTAAACATTTAAAATCAATTATACGGAAAGTTCAAATAAAAATACTACCAAAACACAAAAAAACAAGTAAAAAAGGCTTAAATTCGGCTGTGACAAATCTTTCAATACCCTCCACCAACGTTCTCTATTGTTTTTGATACAAACAATGTAAAAAACTTTTGAAGTAAAATTATGGAGGTGAAAAAAATTTTTGAGGTGAAAAACTTTTTTAGATGCGGAAACGAATTTTTTTACGTGAAAAAAATTTTGTAGTGAAAAAATTTTTTTTGGTGAAAAAAATTTTTTGTGGTGAAAAAAAATTTTAATGATGAAAAAAATTTTTTGAGGTCAAAAATATTTGAGGAGTACAAAATATTATTAATTTCTAAGCGATTGGTGAAAAAATATGAGAAAATATATTATATACCAGTCGCTACTATGAAATTGTACTAAAATACACCAATTTGTATGGAAAATTTGGAGGTATCTTCACATTTTCACCCATAACATTTTAACCGCTGGACCAATTTTGCTCATTTTCAATACCAAACTGCTCGGGAGGATGTCCAACAATCCAGGTAAAAATAGGCACCCCCGTTTGCGTCTTCGCGTCGTGATCGCCATTTCAACAGACAGACAGACGGACATCGCTAAATCGACTTAAAATTGCATAAGGATCACGAATATATATACTTTATGGGGTCTTAGACCTATATTTCGACATGTTACAAACGGAATGACAAACTGATATATACCCTCACCATATATGGTGGAGGGTATACAAATATTTTACTTTTCAGTGTAAAACAAGTGAACATCAAGTTGAACTTAGTTTTTTACACACAAGCGTAAATGTGTTCAGAAAAAAATATTTCCCCATATATTTCAATGCACCCCTAATATTTTTACATACACTTAAGGAAAATAATTTGTAAAAGTTAATAATTATTTGTGCAACAGTTCGCAGCTATTGAACTTCAGGTCATTTACGGTATGCACACTTTAAATAATTTGTAAATCAAAATAACAGAAAATACCATTTATAAGAAGTGATATTTCATTTAAAACCCGTTTTTACTTATTTTTCATTTAAATCAAATGGTTTTTGTTATTTAATTTTAAATATTTTTTAAACAGCTGGCACGTCAGTAAAAACAAATGATTATTCAGTTAAAATAAATGTTAAAATTTTACCTAATAATTCCGTAAAAATAAATGATTATTTATTTGAAATTGTTTTGGTTTTTTTGTATTTTTGTTTGTTTTTAATCTGCAAAATGTATACTTACACAGTCTATAAACACATATTGTGTGTCTGTTTATGAAGTTTTTGTAATTCGAATTGAAATAATTTTGTATATAAACAAACAATTTAAATAAAAAAAAACAAAATTGGATATTTTTTATATGTTTTTTTTTTTTTTTGAAAGAGACAGCAAAAAAAATTTAAATTTTTATTAACTGTAACGGAAACAAATAAACCACAAATTTCCGATATGTGGGTAAATTTTTAATAAATTTTAAACAAATAAAAAAAATGAAACTGAAAAGGATCCGTAAGCCACAGTAGATAATTTGAAACAAATTTATAAAAAGTTAAAATAAATATTTCTTTGAAAAATGAATTTATGTTTCTTTATTTTTACCTGAACAGAAAACTTTTTTTAAAAAACTACAAATAGTAAGCTGCAAAGGTATTCTGAGGGAAATAAATTTATAAATATTTAAGATAAAACTGGATATATGTTAGCATCTTTATGGATAGCCAAACGTATTTCCAATTAATCTCTTCGAACAGTGTAAGATCTGCCAAGCAGAGAAAAAACATGGTTGCAACATGATCACGGCAAAATCAATTTATTAGTTTATAAATTGGTTTTTACCATTAATATGATTGCTGTCATCATTATTATAATAAATATTTTATTATTTCATAAATGTCACTTGGTTTTAACATAATTGGCTGTAACCATACTGTGGTAACAAAAATTCTGGCTATGAAAAAAAAAATATGATAATTATGGAACTATAAAATATATATTTAAATCAAATAAAACATGACTTTGACATTTACAGTCATAATACTTATATTTTTAGATTCTATGGACTTTTCCTTAAAGTGAAATTCTGAGATTCTGCAAACTGTTTTTTTTTTGATAAATATTCCTTAAAAAATTCTTAGATTCTAAGGACGTTTACTGTAAAGACTATCTAAAAAAATCTTAAAATTATTCTTAGAATTTAAGAATTTTAGAAATTGTCCATAGAAACTATGTTTTTTTATTACAAAATTCTTAGAATTTAAAATTTTTTGAAGTATTTTTATTTAAAAAAGTTCATAGAATTAAAAAAGTTCATAGAAGTTTTCTTTAGGAAAAACATTCTAAATATTCTAAAATTAAAACAACTTTTTTAATATGTGACAGGGAAAGTTAAAATGGATTGATCTAATTTGCTTGAAACTCGTAACTCGGGGGTTTTCGGGATCGCTGTTTACGAATCTGGTATTAGATTTTAAAAATCCAAAATAGCGGATCCAATATGGTAGATTCGTTTTTTAAAAATTTATCAAATTTGTTTTTATTTATAAAGTCGGATTTTATAAATTCAAAAAGGCGGATGCAGTTTGGCGGACTAGTTTTGTAAAAATTATAAATTTTTAAAATCGAATACCAGATTCGTTTTCAGCGACCCTGAAAAGCCCTGACTGACGAGTTTCAAGCAAATCCAATAATATTACAAAAAAATACTCCACCATATTGGATCCGCCATTTTGAATTTTCAAAATCTAACACCAGATTCGTAAGCAGAGACCCCGAAAACCCTCGAGTAATGAGTTTCAAGCTATAAAAGCGTTCAGGCCCATCAAATCTAACTTGTTAACTTCAAAGTAGTTTTTCTACAAAACTTATTTTCTGACCATGAGTTTCTTTTAACTTTCTGTGGGGCCACATTATGGTTATTTCATTATCACAATATGATAAGTATATTAGAGTACGAATATGGTTGGCGCAATCAAAACCATGTTTTTCCTCTGCATACAACAATACATTTTTCGGGCTTAAGTGTGTGTTCTATTTTTAAAAATGAGTTAGTCGTGAAGACTATCTTCACATACGATTCCTATTTTTCCACCTAAGCTAGCCACAAAAATTTACATAATCCCCATGAACTTTAAAACCATTTATCAAAAGGACATAATCCCCATTATGGGGATTACATCCTTTTAAATCTGGCTTCGCTGAATATATCATTTCTGGTAGTTAAATCTTAAACTGAAGTTATACATTTTTAAACAACATTTCATACTAATTTAAAATTTTAGCAAAAATTTCTATTAACTCAGTTATTTAAAAAAAAAATTTTTTTTTTTTTTTCATTTGAAAGTAAAATTTTTGTACACACCTTTTTATGTGAGTGTAAGTGTTACTCTTTAACATGCAAACAACCTCTACGAAATGAGTTTTTTTTTTTGTTTGTATTTATTTATGTTTGTTTAGGGTTTCATTTTACTATTGATGAGGGTTATGTTTAGGCCACAAGCAACATCATCAAGTTTTTAGTTGATTGTCGAGAGCATATTAAGCACATGTGCAACTAATGAGGCAAAACTGCAAGGTAAGGGCAATTTGGTCAAAAGGTACTACAATGGTGGTAGACTAAATGTCTGTGTTTCTCTCTGTTCTTTTGTTTATCGATGGTTAAATGTAGAAAGGCCCTAACTCGCCTTTTTTGTTTATTCTCGGTAAAATGAAAAAAAAAAAACTATTTAAATGAAATCTAAAAATGTTTGAATATACAATTTATTTAAATTATAATTTTAATCAAAACTTGCAAACATTGTATAAAATTGCATTAAAAAAATTTTATTACATTTTTATTTTTTCTTCTACTATAAAGTAAGAAAACAAAATCGATTTAGGGCTTTCCTGCATTAAGCTGTCGCTATAAGTATAGTTTCTGTTGGTATTGGTTATTGCTTCTGCCAAGAATTAAAGTTAATGGAAAGGATTTTGTTTTTCTTTTTTTTCGTTTAAGTAATATTGTTCATTTGTAATCATTTTTGGTTGTAATGCACTTTATAGACATTACACTCTACTCTATATATTTACTTTTAATCCATACAATGCTTTTCTCCCAAATAAAAACACAAAGAACGCAGAAAAAAAACACTTTTTAATCATGTTTTATAGCAAAGACAGCCAATTGGCAAATTGCCACATGTTTAATGCAGCAGCTTGAGTTGATGTTAATTGCTTGGCCATTTTTATAAGCCGGCAACATGTGGCACATAAATACATTTATACAAAATATAATTCATTTTTTTTTGTTATTCTGGTCAGGGTTTCTAGGGTTGTGTAAATACACGATAGTGACATAAGCTATCAGGCTGTCAGTTTCTATCAATATGGTCGGTATAAGCGATTTAAATGTTCATTACATATATAAAGATATTCAAACACTGTTTAGGTCTTTAATTACAGTAAACTCGCCAAAAGGTAAACTAATTTTTACCAAAAGAGTTCACGTTTTTTAATTTGTTCACATTTAAAAAAAACATACGCGTTTAACAGCTGATTATTACATAATCCTAGTTCTTCCATTTTTGCTCTTAACTTAACTTTAAACTTGTCTATACCAACTCTGGCTGGTCAGAATGCTTTTCTCCTAAATTCTATGAAATCGAATGCCACAGCTTTGTTTAAAATTTTGAAGCCATCCAACGCTTGCATAAAACCACCATAGTTTTCATAAATTTGTTCGCGAATTTCTTTAGCTTTTGCTTTAAGCATCCGTTCTCTGGCATGCTTTTGTTTTGAATGTTAAGAAACTATCTACAAAATTACTTTTACATTCTCGGAATCTTAAATTTACGTAATGTTTTGCGTTCTCTAGGGTCCCAAATATATTATTTATGCGTTTTAAGTGGTCTTTTTTCTTCTTTTTAATTTTCGTAAAAATTCCACATATCGGCTTTCGTCGTATAAAACTCAAAGACATTCCAAAGAATTGTTCACTCTCACAATTTATAAATTTAAATTTTCAACTCAAAAGTTGAGATTTAAACCAGTGATCGGCACTCACAGCACTTAGGGGCCAAACACAATCGGCAATTTACACGTACACTACACGAATGTCAACAAATCTCACAGATGAGAGCACAATTATTTCATTCAGTAGTACGCTAACTTTCAACAGAGCAAGTATATGCCGCTTTGTTGAAGAAATAAAGTACACTCTAAAAATTTCTTTTTTTTATCATAGGTATTTTTTTATTGTAGGCATTTATTTTGTTTTTCATTTACATTTTAAATTAAAAATGTGGAATGTTAAGTGGGAAGAATTTTTTGTTTTATTTTTTTGAAATATATTAAATGAGGCAGAGTGCCTTGTATGCATTAAAAAAAATTTTTATTATAATTATTATAAATTATTTTTATTTTTATAACAGAGAAAACAAAAACATGAACTTTTTTAATTCAATTTAATTAATCGATTAATTCATTCATTTATCTAGAAAGATAAAATAATTTCTTACGGTGTAAAACACCAATACATTCATATTTTCTCTTTCTGCCGACCACTGATTTAAACCCAAAATGTCATAGCACAACTAACAAGTCGATACATCTATTTACATAAACAAAAAATGTAAACTATGTATAATTCGCGGATTTCCTTAAAAAAAAGAGTATCAAAAAAAATTTTAGAGTAGCCTACATTAAAATAAAAATCTTCACGTTTTCGAGTAGTTGACTGTATATTTTAGGTTTTTGCAATTAGAACTGCGAATAGTTAATTTATTAATTCAATTTTTGAATTCTAAATTTAAATTTAACAAATGAAATTCAAAATTACGAATCATTGAATGGATTTAATTCGCAGTTGGTCCCGTTTGATTTGATGTGAAAAGATTTAAATCAATTGTAATACCCAACTAACAATACGTTACGTTTACGTAGCGTTCCCGGTCCGTCAAAAACGGAATACAACTCCGTACCGTTTTCTGGATTCATATACGGTCCAGAAAGCAGATTTTAATGAACATCGAAACTGATTTGAATCCGTTGAAATACCGGCAAGGACGGACCGTTTACGGACCAATATATCGGTTGAAGAACGGAGTTGTCCGTTGAAAGTCCGTATTTGGTTCATATTCGTACCGTTTTTAAAATGGATTTCTGTAAATGCCTATTTTTTAATCTTTAGTAGCAAATTTTATTTTATTTTTTTTTTTCATAAATATTTTTACAAAGATATTTAAAATAAAATAAAACTTTTACACACTAAATAAAACAAATACCAAATAAAATTACAAACAAATACCATTGTCATCTCCAGCAGCAGTGCGGTTGTGGCCCATTAAAAATCATGAAAAAAATAAAACACAATGCAAATTTGCAAAATTTTTCACAAAATATACATATTATAAACTGTCAGTCAATATTATTTTTATTTGCAAATCTGCATAAATTTGCACAAATCATCGTAAAACTTGTTTTAAATTTCATAAATATTTACCTCATGTATATTTAAGTATTCGTTTTTAATAATTAAACAAATCCAAACGCAACAAAAGAAAAACTAATGATAAACGATGATCCGTATTTGACGATACAGAAACGGATACACCAAAACGGAGTCAAGACGTTTTTCATACCGTAAACGTACAGTAGAAGCCGGATTCATGAATCCGTACGTGTCTGTAAAAATGTTTCTGGGTATTTCAATTTATCATATCAAATGATTTAAGTCACTCAATGTTTTGTATATTAAAAAATGATATAGTTCAATTTATCCACCGTGCACACAACCGTTCAGAAATTTAAAAAATATATATATATTTCCATTCAGTGACTTAAAATGTTTTTCCGTTCAGTGATTAAAAATAATTTTTTTTTACCATCCAGTGATTAAAAATCAAATTTTTACTTTGCTTTTTTTCACTTAAAAGTTTAATTATGATTTTAATAAAAAACTTATTTATTACAATAAGATTAAAGACAAAAATTAATTAAATTAAAAAAAATAAAACTTAATTCCCTAATTCCCGAATTAAAAACAATTTTGATTGATTCCTTTTTTAGAAATTAAATTATTTTTTTAATCTGATGATAGCCTTAGTAAATTGATTAAAACTACCCTTCACCCCGATGTTGGTATAAGGTATTGTAATAAATTATATGTTTAATATAATAAAAAACACAATTTTGAATTAAAAATTTAATAAATATGAGTTAAAGATTATAAAGGGTGGTTAAATTTTAAGGGCCGATGTTGATTTTGAATAAAATACAAATTATTTAGGAAATTATTGTCATTTCTTTTTATTATGATAATATGGTATGGTTCAATTATGTATGGAACAAAATATCGGCCAAATGGCCGCCGCGACCTCGGCGGCACACTTCCATCCGATGGTCCAAATTTCCGATGACGCTGAGGCATAATTGAGGTTCTATGCCGTTAATGTGCCGAATTATCTCATCCTTTAGCATTTGAATTATTGCTGGCTTATCGACGTACACCTTTTCATTAAAATAACCCCAAAGAAAGAATATCCTTAAATTCTGGCTTCAAGAATTCCGTTATGATCTCGCGATAGCGAAAACCGACGGCGAGTCGAGGTTGACGGCTATTCTGCCACACTATCGCGAACGCCCATTTCATTTTGAACGCCCATTTTCATAATAAGCCTGAATTACTTTAACGAGTTGCTCGATTGTGTATCTTTCCATGGTTCAAATTGAGTTAGTCTGAAATTGAGAAATGTCAAATGAAATGCAGAAAAAAACTTGACGTTTAGGTGTGGTTCACATTCAACATCGGCCCTCGAAATTTAACCACCCTATACAAGTAATTTTGATGCATAATGAGTTTTTTATATGTTATTGAGAACATTCGATGCATAATATGCATGATATGAAAACCTTGAACTTTTTCTTTCACTAATGTTATAATAATAATGACTTTTAATTAAATTTCAGGGAGATATCGCATGCATGAAATTGACAATATTGTCATATTAATTCGTCTTTATCGAATTTTATTTTTTATACATACTCTGCTTTTGTTACAGATACTAATTGAAAAAATTAAATTGAGAAAAAATATTCGAGGTAAACCAAAATAGTTTTACGAAGAAAAACATTTTTTGATGTGATTATGAATGTATTAAGGTGAAAAAAATATTTGAGGTGAATATAAAATATTATTCTCTTCTAGGCGTCTCATGGAAAAGTAATATATGACAAAATATTTTATTCATCAGAAATTTTACTAAAATATACGCTATTGTTCATTTTCAATACTAAATTGCCTATTACAAAAATTTGTTGTGATATAACAAATATTTTGGTATAACGGAAGTGTCTGACTGTACTATCTTTTGGAGGTGAAAATAAGTTTTGAGGTAAACAAAAACTTTGAAGTGTAAAATAAATAAATAAATATATTCACCTCAAGGCGTCGGATCATAAATTAGAACAACACCCAGTCAAAAATTTTCATTACAAAATACATTAATTCAAAAATATATATTTTTTTTGGTTTTCTTTTATTCTTTATACAGGGTGTGCCATCTTTAATGTCGATATGTGAATAATAAATAGCTTAAAAAACCTATTTCAATATGTGTGTTATTTTTATTTAATATGGTTCATTTTCAATCCGTTTGAACTAATTCCAGAATACAATATCGACCAAATAGATTTTTTTGCTGGAATTTTTCCATAAAATTTTTTCAGCATCTCGGGCACAAATGTTTGCTTTCAGCTCGACCATGGTCTGAGGCTTGTAGGCTTCCAATTTTCTTTTCAAATAATCGCACAAAGCGAAGTCCGGAAGGATCAGAACTGGAAATTCAGATGGCCAGTCAATAGCTCTGTTTATGCGGCAAGCTTGGTGTTAACGATTAAGAGGTTCTTTCAAAATATTATAATGGCGATGGGGGACATGTTCATATAAGACCTTGTATAGCATTTAGAATTTATGAGCTCCATGTCAAAATCCACATATAAAAAATAGAACTTAAACATTTTACATAGTGTACGATATATACGACGTTTACATGAATCCACTAAATTTATTTTATAAAAAAAATGATATTAAGCAGCACATGTAAAATTTTTTAGTATACAAATATGCAAGTAAAAAGTTTTGCAAAAATATTTTCAACATTTGAACTTTTTATTGCAAAAAAAAAAGTTGCATCCATTATAAACTTTTTGCAATTGCACAAAACCAGATGAATTTCACTTTTTTCCGTAATTTGTTATTGCTGAAAAAAAATTTTGAAAAATCTATTCAATTTTCTAACTTTGTATACACTCTGCTCAATTTGAAAAGTTAGGCAAATTTATTTTTTTTTTCTTTGAAAAAAACAAACAATATGTAATGAAAATTTGTTTTTTATTTCAAAAAGTCCATTATTTTTGTATCCCTTAATTTTTTAATTAGTAAATGAATGTGAAAATTTTTTAACTATGATTTATTTCTTTTCAGGTGCATAAGGGCAAAACTAATTAAAGATACGTAAGTTATATATAATTTTTAAATTATACTAAATACAGAACAGATTAACGGAACCACTCCGCACTCTAATAGGCTTTTTAACACTGATCACTGATGGAAGATGTTGAAAACTTCAAACATAAATTTACATTTGCAGATGTAGAAAATTGTAGAATTTTCTACATCTGCAAATTGCAAATTGATGAAAGATGTAGTTCAGTGGAAAAAGCCTATAAAAATCACAAATAGGAAAAATAAATTAAATTATTTTGAGGTTACATGGCCGTAATTGGCCATATATTATAATATGTGCTCGTACATGATTTATATCTGCTCATAAAGGGTGATTTTTTTGCTATTTGATTTTTCAGTGTAAAATAAAGATTCGCGACTTTGCCAAAAATGCTCCGTTATGTTTGCCATTACATCATGAACAAACGAATAACGCATAAAAATCACTGAATTTCATAATCTATCCACCGAAAAGGCTATTTCAATTATTGTGACCAAATTTCGCACCAGTTTCACTTTATTTGTCATTAATCTACCAATCCGAATGCGAAGAGTGTGTACCGAGGAGAATATTGCTGCTGTATCGGCCAGCGGCAATGAAGATTGCGATATATCAACTCGTCGCCGTTGTCAACAATTGGGCTTGTGTTATTCGACCACCTGGAAGATTTTACTTAAGGATCTCGGTATGAATCCATACAAAATACAGCTGCTGCAAGAACTGAAGCCACGTGATGTACCACAATGCGTTTGCTTAGTGAATGGGCCTTGTAAAAGTTGGATGAAGATCAATTTTTGTATCGAAAAATTGTCTTCAGCGACAAAGCTCATTTATGACTCAATGGTTACGTTACTAAACAGAATTGCCGAATTTGGTGTAAGGAGCAGCCAGAGGTAATTCAAGAGCTGCCAATTCACCCTGAAAGATGCACTGTTTGGTGCGGTGTGTGGGCCCGCTGCATCATTGGATCGTACTTTTTCGAGAATGATGACAGTCAATGGAACAAGGTACTGTGCGATGATTATCGACTTTTTTTTGCCAAAAATCGAAGAATTGAACTTGGTTGACATGTGGTTCTAACAAGACGGTGCCACATGCCACACGGCACGCGATATTATGTACCTTTTGACAGGCGAATTTGTTCAGCAATTTATCTCACTTTTTTGAGCAGCCCATTGAACGCCAGGATCATGGGATTTGACTCCACTAGACTATTTTTTGTGGAGATAAGTGAAGTTTCTTGTGCACAGGGACAAGCCAGCCACAATTCCAGCCTTGGAAGATAACATTGCAGCTGCCATTGGTGAGATACCGGCCGAAATGCTGGAAAAAAGTATGCCAAAATTGGAGCTCACGGATGGACCACCTACGGCCTAGCCGCGGGCAACATTTGCATGCAATAATCTTTAAAAAGTAAATGGCAGCCACTCATTTATCCCCCAAATAAATGTTTTATTCACTTTTGAAAATTTTCTGTTTTTTACAATTTTCAAAACCCTAATGGTTAAAAAATCACCTTCACATATGACCATACTCGGTTGTATAAAATCAAATTACGGAGTCTTAGATACGTGGAAATATATATAAGATCGTGTATGGTCATATATATATTTCCACGTATCTATTTGCATTGCAGTTTGATAAGAATACTCCAAGAACAAGAAGTCAGATCAAATCAAATCTGCTTAGATCAAATTAGAAGTAATTAAATATACGATTATATATGATATGAGCGCCCCGGTAGGCTAGTTGGTAGCGTGCTAGCTTATCAGTGCGGGGGTCGTGGGTTCGATTCCCACCAGAGGCTCTGGTCTGTTTTCGCTACAACGAGCCGAAACCCTTCGTTGCTAATGCTCGGTAAGGGTATTAAGATATAATTTGCAATTATATTTTTAATAAAATAAATAATAAATAAATTATATATGATAAGATTTGACACTATATGGCCAGATCTGATCAGATCCAATGACACATCTATTCATATCTTAGGGATTCTGGAAGATTTTGTGATTTTTGTAGCCAGATATGAACAGATCTGGTTATATAGAATAATATCTGGTGTCAGATCTGTCCATATCTGGTACCAGAACTAAGCCCGGCTGAAAACAATTTTAGAATCAGATCTAACCAGATAATAATTGGGTCAAATAAAATAAAATTAGATATAAAAAATATAAACATTGATATAAGATTTTGTCTTATCTAATTAATCCAATCTTATATTGTATAAAGATACTAAATTTGAATATTGCCAAATATATTAAGATTTTAATCCATATAAAGCATATAAGCAATATTAAATAACATAAGCTACAATATAGAACTATATATGCGAATAGTACAGACATAATTATATTCAATTGTATGTATTTAATTTTAATCAGCTATTCTTTATATATAATGTGTCCAGATAAAATTGGATCTAATTATATATGGTGCTCCATATCTATCTAGATCTGCTCAGATCTAATTAGATATCAAATATGTTCCCAATTTTAAATCAAATGAGATCCATTCAGATCTGATCACACGGGTGGACATCACCCAAAAAAATATACTTCCTTATTTTATTTACATATAGTGTAGGTATTGTCCTTAATTTTTAACATACAAATTACAAACCCACACACCCACACAAATACATATAAAATACTTCAATATATGTATATTTTTACCCATCAGCTTATGATGTGAAATATCTGTAGCACACTTGAACTTCCAATGATCTGTAACTTAAGTAACTGTTAGAGATAAACTAACAAAAACTTACGTACTACTAAATATATATTTACAATGCTAATATACAAAAACAAAAAATATAAAATGAAAGGAGAAAAATAAAAACTGTTACAGTTATTGTGAACAGGCAGGCAGGCATGAAAGCAGACTGACATACAGACACTTAATCCAACAAACAGACAAATGATGAGAAAAGAGCAGAAAAAGTGACGTCCTTGCGTCAACCAAACCAACTACAATAGAAAAGGCAACACACAGATCAAGAACAAAACAGTACGATAGAATGATGATAGAAAGATGAGCACTTTAGAGCTTTTGTGTTATAACAATTTATGAATTTATGTATACACATCAGTGGCCGCAAGCTGTTGCATTCACAAAAATGTAATAGAATAGACCCAACATGAAATGCGATGACTAGTTACATAGTATATAGAAAATGCTGACTGACAGACGACACCTACACCAATGCAAAAACAAAAAAAACACACTAAAATTATAATATTGTTGGTAGGTGGAAAAGTTATGCTTGGTTGAGAGAAAAGTAAAAAATAATATAATGACAAAAAAAAATCAAACAAAAAAGTAGATAAAAGAATTACAAAGTGCAAAAAATAATAAATGAAAAGAAATGTAATTTAAATGCAACTGAGAACAGCTGCTCAATGTAATGTATTACCTATATTTTACACATACACTTACAAAAAAAAAACGTACATGCATTTGTTTACACATTATGTACATACACTATTTGTTTATAATCATACGAGGTATTTCACATAACAATGCTTTATTATCATAAATAATTAATAGCACCTGGGATTATTATACCTTCTGAATCTCACAATTTTAGAATTAAACAAGTAAGAGCGGCTAAATTCGGCTATGCCGAATCTTATATACCCTTCACCATGGTTGGGAAAAAACTGAAGTTTATATATGGACATATATGAAATGGACAGATTTATATACGGACGCCTTTAAGAGGAAATTAACCATTTAGTTTGGAGATAAAACTTGGACTCGGGAAGATTTATGGTTCCAGAAAATAGGTCTTTTAAAAAAATTTATGTTTTGGGCATAACTTTTTTGTATCTGAACCGATATTTCCGAGTTTTTCAGCAAATATGTTATACTAAAGATTTTCGATCTTTTGCTATATAAGACGTATCCATAGGTCATAATACAGCTCTAGAATAGTGTTTGTTGTTTGTGTATAAAAGGTGAAGAGGTGAAAGAAAAGAATTTCAACAAATCGTTAAAAGAAATCACTAGAACTGCATGTGTTTTATTTCTACAAAATAGTTTGATTTAGCTGGCAAATTTGCATTTGGGATTTTATTTCGCTTTTTTATTAGAAATATTTGTAATTTCTTTAGCTTAATTTTAAAAATTTGAAGGAAAATAGTTTATAATTTTTTTTATAAATTATTATAAGTTATGACCTAAAATAGTTGCACTCAAAGGTAAATTATGTATAAAATTTTCTTAATATGTGAGAAATAAAATGGTTTAAAAATCTTTTTATAAATTCTTTTAAATCGGAGCAAAAAATAGAAATAAAACCGTTTGTATTTTGTTTGTATCAGAGGGTTTTTATACAAATTTTGATGTTTTTAGCCTATTTATGGATTATTTAATCATTAATATAAAATTTTATTTAAAATAATTATTAAATGTAAAAAAAAAAACAAAAAATAAACAAAAAAAAATCTTAACGAACCCGCGACCCTTCCACCTGTGGCGAAAGGTATTAAAACGTTTGTATTTTGTTTGTATCAGAGGGTTTTTATAAAAATGTTGATGTTTTTAGCCTATTTTATGGATTATTTAATTATTAATATAAAATTTTATATAAATTAATTATTAAATGTTAAAAAAAAACAAAAATAAGCAAAAAAAAAGTCTTAAGAAAATAATAAAAAAAAATGTACAAAAAAAAAATGAATTGACCTGACCGAGATTAGAACCTCGAACCCCGCGGCCTTAGAGAAAAAAAAGTATTTGTGACACAGCGTCTAGACAACTGAGCTATTGAAGCTCACACAAAATCATCGTCAATAGAGGTACATATATAAAAGTCTTCGTTCATTAGAGATTTGTTTAGTTTTTATTTAAATGACAAATCTTTATATGTGTGTTGTTTGTGTATAAAAGGTGGAGATGAAAGAAAAGAATTTTAATTATTAATATAAAATTTTGTATAAATTAATTATTAAATGTTAAAAAAAAAAAAACAAAAATAAGCAAAAAAAGTCTTAAGAAAATAATAAAAAAAATGTACAAAAAAAAAGTGAATTGACCTGACCGAGATTTGAACCTCGAACCCCGCGGCCTTAGAGAAAAAAAAGTATTTGCGACACAGCGTCTAGACAACTGAGCTATTGAAGCTCACACAAAATCATCGTCAATAGAGGTACATATATAAAAGTCTTCGTTAATTAGAGATTTGTTTGGTTTTTATTTAAATGACAAATCTTTGTATGTGTGTTGTTTGTGTATAAAAGGTGGAGATGAAAGAAAAGAATTTTAACACATGGATGTGTTGTTATGCTCAAAATTCTACATACATATTAAACAAAGGGATTTTACTGGAAAAATTAGAGGTAGTCCTGGTTTTTTGCTAATATCTCAGCCATTTATTAACCGATCTGTCTGATTTTTAATAGCAAACAGAAATGGATCACATGTAACAGAAATAAAAAAGAATCAAGTCCTCATCATGTCTGGGTTCTTCGGAAAACCCATTTCAACACACAGACGGACAGACGGACATCGTTAAATCAACTTCGCTCTTCATAAGGACCCAGAATATATATACTTTATAGGGTCTAAGATCAATATTGTAGAAATTACAAACGGAATGGCAAACTTATATATACCCTTCCACCTGTGGTGAAGGGTATAAAAATATTAAAACATTTATGGTCCATTCACAGTACTTAAGTATTCTGCGTTAAACTCAGAGAAACAAATTATCAGTTTCCTACTTAAATTCGGAAGTGAAGATACTTTTTGCAGCCAACTCATGTCCAAGAAATAGGAAATGCACTTATGTCCGAAATTCAGTTTGTTGAGTGCTCTCAGGACGCGAGGTTCCCGTCCCAATTTATTCGAGAAACTTCGTTTTGTTGGCGGAACTTCTCAGTCTCCTCTAAAATTTAATTTCTTTTAAATTATATTTCCAGTTGTTTTAACTTTCAAACTATTTTAAATGTAGAGAATATTATGAAAACTTTCAACCTAAAAAACACATTTTTCCAAAATTTTTGTATATTTTTTTTTACCAATTTCGATTAATTGTATTAAATAAATTAAATTTTTAAAATTATTCGTTATTCGAAATTTGTGCATTTTACATAATTCGAACAATTATTTGACAAAATTATTGAATTAATCATTTACTGATTAACCGATTAAATACCCTAGTAGAGATCATTTTCCAACAGAGAGCTTGCAAATATATAAGTCCAAGCCAGTCCTTCCATCCATTTTCGAACAGTTCACACAAATGTGAATGCCTGGATTGTCCCTTAAACAGATACTTTCTAGCCAGGATTCTCTGTTCGGGATTCGTGTACTTGCACAATTTAATTATGTGATTTTGTATCAAGTAACTAGTTTGGTGGATGGTTCTTCGATTGAAAGAAATGCATTCACCATTCGCCTAAGCATAAACAATGCGGCCTCATATTTTAGCAAAATGGCTTAATATTGCACTTTCATTGCATTGATGTCCACTATAACTCCATAAGCGTTCTACTTTTTTAAGACAAATGTTTTGTTGTAGAAGTTACAAATTAAATAAATAAATATTGCCGCATAAGTCAACATGGGTCTACGCTTGTAAAGAGCCAATTTGTAATTCTGGGTCTTAAACCCCATTTACAGCCTACAGCTCTTCTTCAAGAGGATATGCTCGAAGGGTCTAGTGTTCCTACTCTCGATATGTATACAGACTGTATATGACAGTCTGGTGATTGGAGTTGTGAAAGAATGCCACCCTGTGGGGTCCCACGGCACACTCTATCTCTAATACTGATGCCATCGACATGGCAAATAATCTCACTGTTATTTAGCATATAAACGATCCAGTCTACAAAAGCCCGATCAATCTCAACCTGGTCTAGGGACCGGATAATCACTTCGGCCGAGACATTATTAAAAGCTCTCTCAAAATCAATAAATATAGACACAATATACATACATATGTAGATTAAATGATCTCTCAACATAGTAAATCGCCTCATGGAGAACAGTGTCCATTGAAGGTGCGTCCATTTGATCGTTTACGATGCCATCCATGAGCCGTTTCATGTTTTTCAGCAAAAATTATGTCAGTCTTAAGTAAGCATTTGTGTTTTCATTGCTCTCCTTCTTTGAATTTGGTATGAAGACAACATTTGCCTCTTGCCATAATCTGGCCGTGTATGCTAATCTGAGTCATGCAGGAAATATTTTCAGTTGTACGTCAATCAGCTCAATGATCTGCTAAAAATGAGCAAGAAGAATCCCATCTGCTCCTGCCAGCTCTTTTAACATTAATACACTATTATAACAATGATCTGCTCAAACTAGTTTCTTGGCTGATGTTGCCCCTCATTTGCTGCAACCTATTATTCCACATATCACTACACTCACAATATATTTTCCGTTACGGACTGTAGTTATTTAAAAAGTAATACGTAAAGTTTGTTTTTAAATGAAGAATCAATTGAAATTCATAAAAAATATATTTTTTAACTATTTGAATCAGTCATTCAAAAAACAAACTATAAAAATCTATAGACATTCAATAGGGGTTGATATTTTCAGTTAAATGTAAAATTTTATGTTTTCTGCTTAAAAAAATAGAAATTCATATAATTCCTTTTTGTTTTTTTACCAAAATAGTTTGCATATACACAAAATTATTTCAATAAAAATTAAAAGAAATTATTCAAATATACATACACACAAAGCCAATAAAAATATATATACATCTGCATGTGTTATGTTCTGTTTTGTAATTACACACAAATATAAAAAAAATTTAAATTTAAAAAATAAACCACAAAAGTAGTTTTTTCTAACTTTTTGTCAGTAAAAAATTTATGGTTATTTTAAACGACTTTCTATTGTTTTTACTTTTGTCGATTATTAAACAATGATTAAAAATAAACAACAAAATGGGTTGAATATTATGGAAAATCAGTAGTCCTCTTTTTGACTGTATTTTCGATTAATTTAATATGTATTTTAAGTTGTTTTAAACAAAATAATATTGTGAGTGGACTAAGTCATGCCTCATTTTACCTGCTAGATGCTATTTGGCACAAACTGCCGTTCCACATTGGATCTAAGTTGTTGTTTCACGATGAGTCCAGCGTTTTTTACAAGAATGTGAGTTCACAATAGAATCTTTAAAAAATTTTCCAATCATGAAAATAGGGCAGCTATTATCTTTTCCATTAATAAGAAATAAAAAGATGCCAAGAATAACCACTGCCTGCTGTGCGTGAGTATCGAAGCATCTTTTGTCGACATACAATGTATGTTCTCGGTCGAATCTTCATCTGTTCATAGAAAATTTGGTAATTACGATCGTTTAATCCAGATGCCTTGTGTTAAATAACCTAAGCCTCCTGGATAAAAGCCATAAGGAAATTACCCTTTAGGAGTTGTACCATCAGATCTGTATAAACAAGTTAATTGATCATCATATGGGGTATAGTTCGCTTATAGCTTCTTCTTGGATCTAAAATTTATATGTTCTGTATTGTTGTGTCATAGGCATATTCCTGTTGTTCCTGTTGTATTTTGTAGCTGCACCGTCATGGAGGCTAGTCATACACCTCCACAGGTGTCTTGCAGTTGGCTCGCTTGCTTACCACACTGAGCTGCAGGTACTTCCATTCCATTTTATTGTTAAAACTTTAAATTTTGGTTTTGCTTTCGGTAACTGCCAATATAGAGTTTTCGGTCTGCGAGAATCCCAGAGACCTCCTTAAGTCAGATTCACAATACTGCAGTTTACCACTCCGTCGAGTGGATTTGGTTCTTTTCCCATTCGCATTCACATATTTTTTTTCTATCATGCTATCTCTATTTTAGTACACTCCACTCTGCAGCTTCGATTATTCCAGTATTGTGAATGAAGCTCTTAACCAGCGGTTTTTTTGTGCTCTCTTTGTAAATGCAATGAAACCGTGACAGTGAGTTTAAATAACTACGTAAACATTCGTTCCGCAAGTACCCCGGTGAGTTCTGGTTAATAACAACTGTAACTCAACAACAAGTAAAAAAGGGCTAAATTCGGCTGTGCCAAATCTTTGAATACCCTCCACTATATGGGCTGAAGATGATATACGTATATACTAAATTTTGCATGAACTGTAATATGAATATGTTTTGTCAATTTATGTAACGAACTTTTGTTATTTAGTTTTAGTAATGTTATTTATTTAGTTTTAGCAATGTTATTTACAGAGGTCTGCTCTGTTAGCGACTTTAACATTGTTGATTTTTACGTTAACTTAGTTATCAGAGTACACACATATAGCTCTAAGAATGTTATTATTCTCTATGTAAGACAATAAATGTAATCGAACAATAAGAAGACTTAATAACATTTTTACTTAACAGAAAAAAAAATAGATACAGAAAAATTGTACAAATTTGTATGGAAAATTTAGAGGTACCTGCACATTTTCACTCATAACTTTTGAACCGCTTAACAGATTTTGCTCATTTTAAATACAAAACTGCTCGGGAGGATGTTCAATAATTTGGGTAAAAATAGGCACCCTTGCTTGCGTCTTCGCGTCGTGATCGCCATTTCAACAGACAGACGGACAGACAGACAGACAGACAGACAGACAGACGGACATCGCTAAATCGACTTAAAATTGCATAAGGATCACGAATATATATACTTTATGGGGTCTTAAACCTATATTTCGACATGTTACAAACGGAATGACAAACTGATATATACCCTCACCATATATGGTGGAGGGTATAACAATAACCCAATGGGTGACTGGCCACTACCGGACGGGCTGAAATTTCGTTACTTCCACTAAAATCGGTTTGTACAACTAAATATCAGTTAATACAACTGAATTTTAGTTGCCACAACTAAACCATTAAATAATTACTTTTCAATATGGTTGCTCTAACCGAATTTACTAGTTGAAGTATCCAAAATACACTTTTCAACTCGATAGTCAATTTAATTTTGTAATTAATTCTTGATACCTTTTCCTATTTGAGATACAATTAGTCTGAAATACTCCATATTTGTATATAAAGGGTGATTTTTTAACAGTTTGGGGTTTGAAAAGTAAAAAAGCACAGAAAATTTGCAAAGGGAATGAAATATATATTTAGGGCGATAAATGAATTTTTTCATGGTCCATTCGTGACCTCCAACTTTGGCATACTTTTTGCAGTATTTCGGCCGGTATCTCACCACTGACAGCTGTAATGTTGTCTTCCAGGGCTGAGATTGTGGCTAGCTTTCCCATGTGCAAGAGAGATTTCACTTATCCCCACAAAAAATAGTCTAGTGGAGTGAAATCCCATGATCCTGGCGGTCAATAGACTGCTCAAAAAAGTGAGATTAATTGCCTCTCAATAGGTTCATGGCATCGCATGCCGTGTGGCACCGAATTGTTGAAACCACATGTCAACCAAGTCGAATTCTTTCATTTCTGGAGTAAAAAAAAATGTCGCACAGTACCTTGCGACCTTCTTGAAGAAGTCCTTTGATGCTGCCCAATTATGCCGCCGGACCACAAACCGCACCAAATGGTGCATCTTTTTCTGCTCTTTACACCAAATTGTTGAAGAAAATTTTTCAATAGAAAAATGGATTTTCATCCAACTTTCCTAAGGCTAATGTCAGAGTGGCCACTACAAGCGATGCTATAATAATGCGATATAAACCACTACTAGTGTTTTCTTATGTGCTCACTAGAAGCTTGTATGTCCTAGAAAGCAGGTTGTGTAATAGATTGTAGCATCTTGTCGCTTCTAGCATGGCTTCGCTTGTAGCGGCCACTCTGACATTAGCCTAAGGCCCTGACTTCACTACTGCTGTATTTTTTATGGTTTCATACCAAGGTCCTTACGTAAAATCTTCCAGGTGGTCGAACAACATAAGCCCGGGTTGGCGGATTTATGTTCAATAAAATGAAACTGGTGGGAAATTTGGTAACAACAGCTTGAATAGCCTGTTCGGTGGATCGATTATGACGACCATAAAATGGACGTAATTTACAAAGTAAATTTCTCACACAGCATGGTGAAATGGCAAACCTTACTGAGCTTTTTTAACATTGCCACATGTCACGAATCTTTGTTTTACACTGAAACACAAAATAGCAAAATAATCACCCTTTATATAAAAAATTAAATAGATTGTTATTATGTATAACGATGCAATGGTATTGTATAAGTCTTTTTTGTTGTTATTGTTATTGTTTTCATTATTTCTACACTTCATGTTTATGTGACACAATTTGTAAAAAGAGTACAGTATTTACGTATGAAACGTGCATAAATACTTAGAAGTGGTTTAGAAACTAAACTCTTAAGAAATCGTTGAAGCCTTTTTGTTTTGCAAAACTACGCACTACTTTTTTGAATAATAAAATTTTGGGGAAAATATTTTGTTTGCATTAAAACAAAAAGCATGAAATTATGGTTCGCTTACAATTTTTGCTTCGATAGAGGGGCACTCATCTATTATTCTAAATTTAGCATAAGCCACTACTGTGTTTTCGCACAGAAGCTTTTCAATCTTGAAAGAATTTAGTTCATGGAATTTATAAATTTTTTGCTAACTTACATCCAGACAGAAAACCGAATTTTTTGCAGAACCGAATGCAGCTAACGAATTTTTCGGCTGTGGATCGTCATTAAGGAAATTGCAATTCTATCGTTACAGTCAAATTACTATTTTCTCAATTGGTTTTCGAACACCTTGTTATCAGTTGTCTGTTGTCACAGCAAAAAAAAAAAGATTCGGTTATCACAACCGTTGGATAAGCTACAAATTCGGTTGTCGGCATCAATCTGTTTTACGTTTACGTTAAATTTTTACAAAAGCCCCGTAAGCCTGATTAATATTTAATATGCGGCAACAATTGCAAGTACGTCTTGTGCATTTATACACAATAGTATGTACACACGAAGATTCATGAACTCCTCAATATGCATTTTACTCTTTTAATTTTTCTCTTCAATATCATGTTGCTGTGATGTTTTAACTATGTTTTGTTGGAATGTAAACAACAACAATAATAATGTTATACAAAGTGTTGTTACATAAAAGTTAGCACTAACACCTTTATACTACACTCACACATACCCACAATTGTTTTTCTTCTATTTAAAGTTTTGTTTTAATCACTATTACATATAGAATAGAGTGTCCCAAACTTTGTGCATTTGTGCACAGTTTGCAATGGAAGGGCTTTCAAATGACACGTAGTAAAGATTCGGCTATGGGATGCTTGTAGAACCATAATATACTCAAGATTCCCAAACTGTTGTGCCCTATTTTGTCAAAAAATTCGAAACTAATTTATGATTAAAACATTTAATAGCTTGGTAGCCATTAAAAATTGTTTTCGTTATTTTTCCATAATTAGCTTTTAAATTCGCGACGTTTGACTATTTTTCCGTCTCTAAATTTCTAAGTGTAAATAGTTTTTGGACACCCTAATGTAGAACTATAATAAGAAATTCCTATTGTTTAACAGATTTGTAAAAGAAAAACAAAAAAATAATAAAACAGTTTGAATAACAGCATAAAGGAATAATTAGTTATATGAGATACCATCAGACTCAGTGACCCAACAAAATTTTGTACAGATTACAAAGGTTCTATAACGGGCCCTATCTACATTGATGAGAGAAAATAGGAGAAAATTAAAGAATTATTTTTATGTCTTTCTTAAATTTGAACTAATTTCCCTGACCAATTGGAAAATGTGCTGAAAAAGGCCTAATTGCATTTGCAAAAAAAAAAAAACAATTAGAATTGCAGAAAAATCTATTAGAAAAATACGATACCTTACTTTTGTAATCTGCACATATGAAAACCAAGAGAACGATTTTAGAAGCGTGAAAAATATCGTTGAGCTGTGGTAACTCTCAAATGCGTATATTTTAAAATACACGGAAAAAAATTATTTACAAAAATTAGTGTAGATATAATGGTTAGCGCGTTGTACTGTTGCACATAAGGTTGAGGGTTCAATCCCCAGCGACGGCAACACCAATTTAAAAAAAATCAAGTAAGAGCTGCTAAATTCGGCTATGCCGAATCTTATATACCCTTTTCCATGGTTGGGAAAAAACTGAAGTTTATATATGGACATATATGGAATGGACAGATTTATATACGGACGCCTTTAAGAGGAAATTAACCATTTAGTTTGGTGATAAAACTTGGACTCGGAAAGATTTATGGTTCCAAAAAATAGGTATTTAAAAAAAATGTATGTTTTGGGCATAACTTTTTTGTATCTGAACCGATGTTTCCGAGTTTTTTAGCAAATATGTTATACTAAAGATTTTTGATCTTTTGCTATATAAGACATCTCCATAGGTCATATTACAGCTCTAAAATAATATATGAGAAATAAAATAATATATAAGAAATAAAATGGTTTAAAAATCGTTTTATAAATTCTTTTAAATCGGAGCAAAAAATAGAAATAAAACCGTTTGTATTTTGTTTGTATCAGAGGGGTTTTATAAAAAATTTTATGTTTTTAGCCTATTTATGGAATATTTAGTTATTAATTTAAAATTTTATTTAAATTAATTATTTAATGTAAAAAAAACAAAAAAAAAAAATCTTAAGAAAATATAAAAAATTGTACAAAAAAAATAAAAGTTGAATAGATGAGGAATCGAACCCGAGCCTAAGAGAAAAAAAAGTATTTGTGACATAGCGTTTAGACAACTGAGCTATTGAAGTTCATATAAAATCATCGTTAATATAGGTATATAAAAAGTTTTTGTTCATTAGAGATTTGTTTGGTTTTTATTTAAATAACAAATCTTTATATTGGTTTGATGTTTGTGTAAAATTTTGAGGTGAAAGACAAGAATTTTAACAAATGGATGTGTTTGTTATGCGTAATATTCAACATACATATAAAAACAAAGGAATTTTACGGAAAAAATTAGAGGTATTCGTGTTTTTTTTTTTTTTGTAATATCTCAGCCATTTATTAACCGATCTGTCTGATTTTCAACAGCAAACAGAAATGGATAACATGTAACAGAAATATATAACAATCAAGTCCTCATCATGTCTGGGGTCTTCGGAAAACCCATTTCAACACACAGACGGACATCGTTAAATCAACTTCGCTCTTCATAAGGACCCGGAATATATATACTTTATAGGGTCTAAGATCAATATTGTAGAAATTACAAACGGAATGACAAACTTATATATACCCTTCCACCTGTGGTGAAGAGTATAAAAATATATATGTATAAGTTCTCATACAGGGTGGGCCGTTTAAAATTTTAAATATGAATCGGCTATAAAAAAAGACTGATAACTTTTACAAGTTTCTGGTTTTATTGGAAAGGTTGAAATTCGCGATTTAAGAATGGAACACAATATCATTCATATGACTACCACGACAGGCTCGGCAGTACCTCATCCGATCAACCCAATTTTTCAGTACATTTTCGATTGTTCGGCACGAATCTCTTCAATAGCAACTTCGATTTTATGTTACAACGCTTTAATTGTCTCTGCGAAACATTTATCCTTAATGGCTCCCCACAGAAAATAATCCAAAGGGCTCAAATCATAGCTCCGAAGCTGCCAATTGACAACACAATTTCGGCTGATTATCTGATTTCCAAAAACATTGCGTCAAATATCAATGGTTGCGTTGGCTGTGTGACATGTGGCCCCGTCTTATTGAAAGCAAATGTCGTCTTGAAACTTTTGGAAACAAAAATTCGTTAAGCATGGTACGGTAATGCTCACCGTTGACGGTAACGGTGGCTCCTTGCTCATTTTCGAAGAAAAGTGGCCCAGTCGTGGTAGTCATATGAAAGATATTGTGTTCCATTCTTAAATGACAAAGTTCACCGTTTCCAATAAAACCACAAATTTGAAAAACTAATCAGTAATTTTTTTATAGCCGATTCAAATTTTAAATGGCGCACATACATACCGAACGTCCTCCTGCAATGTTCCCATACCATTTGACCTCACCGAAGTAAAATATTATAACAGGACAATGAACTAAAAAGCTTCAACAATTTTGCCAACTCTCCATCAAGGTCTGAAAACAGGTAAAAATCGCTGCGAGACAAATCTGTCGAATACGGTTGGTGCGGATGCAATTTAAAGAGTAATTAGTGCAATTTGGCCAGATCTCCAAAGCATTGACACGTTGTTGTTATTGTTGCACTTTGAGTTAACGCGGCACCCATCAAAAACAGCTTTCTCATATGTTAGACAAATGTTCATGCGAAATAAAGCGGATACGTTCCTTCGATATCTTTAAGGTATCAGCTATCTCCCGGTATACAAGTTAATAATGTCGATTTTTTGTCGATGAATTGGTACATTATTCAAAGTATTTTCCGTCGTTAGCCGTCGCATCTTTCTGGTAGCTTATGGATTCCGCGCCAAAAGAACTGCACCGGTTTTTAAGTAAAGAATGAATCAAGCCAATTTCTGATACCCTGTTCTGAAGTGAAGAGTATTCCAGAAAGGGTGTTCTGTATCGGTCGAAACAAATGGTAGTCAGAAGGGGCAAGGTCTGGGCTATAAAGCGGGTGAGCCAAAACTTTCCATCCACTGTTTTCCAAATAGTTTTTGATTGGTGTTGCAACATGTGCCCGAACGTTGTCATGATGGAAGATTATGTCCTCGTGTCTGGTCGTTTTTTGTTGATTGCTCTCTTCAAACGAATCAATTGTGTTCGGTACAGGTCCCCTATGATCGTCTGACCCGATTTCAACAGCCCATAATATAAAACACTCTTCTGATCACACCAAATTCAAAGAATTACCTTGGGGCCATGGATATTCAGCTTCGGCGTTGATTTGGCTGGTTGGCCGGGCTTTCAAAGGGCCTTTTTGCGCTTGGGGTTATCATAATGTTTCCATTTTTCATCCTGAGTAACAAAGCGATGCAAAAATTACTTCTTTTTGTAGCGTTCAACAGCATTTCCGACATGCAAAATCGCATTTCAACGTCTTTCGGCTTCAATTAATATGAAACCCAATTTCCTTGCTTTTGAATGAATCCCAATGGCTTGTTATGTGACTCTCAATGATAATACGTTTGACAACAATCTTCGTCGAGTATTGCTTCCAATTCCTCATCTTCAAACTTTTTCGGCTGACCAGGCCTCTCCTTGTATTCTGTGTCGAAATCACCACTTTTGAATCGCGCAAACCATCAAAAAAGAGTTGGTGCATAATGACGGTAAGCCTCTACCAGCAATCGATAACTTTCAGCAGCCGTTTTCTTCAAATTAAAGAAGGTTATCAGACTTCTTTTTTGGCACAAAATTCGACATTATTCCGCAACTTAACTTCACGGTCTACCAATACGATTTTGTAAAATTTTTTAATGTTTTCCGGCATCAGCACCTCTTTTGGGCGACCAGAGCGTTCGGCTACATCGGTGTTTGTACGAACAAGTTTAAAGTCAGCAAACCAATTTTCTACTATTTGTCTCGATGGAGCAGAGAGCTTTGCAAAAGTAGCACCACTAAAACAGCTGTAACTTGTTCACTAATAAACGAATTGTCATTCAATTTAAACAGGTATCATCTGAAGGGTGGTAGTTCCAAAAAATCATAGGGGTGAACTTTGGAAATGGGGGCGATATACTCATGCATTTTCTTCTAATGATAGCACGTTACCTTTTGCAAGCATAAAGAAATGATTTACCGATCATTGATAATGTATTTCGTGATTTATAAACGTAAAGTTGTAATCAAACAATTTTTTTAAGTTTAGTCATTACTTTGCGTTTTTTGTAAGCAAAAGGGTAATGTATGTACGTTTTGAAATCACAAACCCAAAACACGAAGCACATCTTCTCATTTATGTTTAAAACAAAGTATTAAATGCGTCGAAAGCTCAGTAGATAGAGTGCTCGGATGGCAACCAGAGTTCCTAGGTTCGATTCCCATCATCACCACGTTATATTTAATAAGTAAAAATATATATTTTTTTTTAATTTAAAATTTCTTTTATGAAAATCTATTTTTAGACACATTGCTTTTCCATCCTCGTAACCATATAAGTAATCACTGACTTTATCACCTCTAAAGTAATCGGTCAATACATTACCTTGAGTCTAATCGACTGTAAAATTTATCAATGAAGTACCGTGTAAAGTACCTATTGAACAATTGTTTTCTCTATGTGTACTTAGATTTTTATTATTAAATTTTGTAAACAAAACCTGCAAAAGAACAACACATAAATTTTCTGATAGTTTGTTTAGAATTCTAATTGTTGAATAAGTAATCTGCAAGTGTAAATTAAATTTTTGTTTACAGTTATGGTTTGAACATTTTAAATTGAAATTCTTTAAATAGGATTCATTTAAATTGTAGAATTTATTTTTTTTTTTGACATAAATTTCCTACAAAACAAGATTATATTAAATTACATTATTGTTAGTTTAAAAACTAAAATATTAAAAAAATTGTAGTTATTTTATCATAAGTACTTCTGGTTAAGTAAATATATATTTGTAATACATTTATAATGTACTTATGATTTTTTATAAAATATTCTCCATAAACATTTACATAGAAAATCTGGATGTATTGGTAGATATTATTCATAGTTTTAAATATATAAAGTATTTTTCTTTAAAATAAATATGTATGCAAGTTGTTTATACTGTCGTTGCAGTTATTCTTTATATACTTTAATGTTTCCTTCCGTATCCTTCTTGGGTTTGTGCGTAAATTGACTTGGAAAAAAAAAACTTTTAAATAGCATCCGCAAAGATAAGAAGAAAATTTTACTTTTTAACTTGTTCCTTTTCTTTGTGTATACAAATCTGTAGATTTTACACTGGACTCAAAAAATAATAAAAAAAACAAAATTTTAATACAACACCAATGTGTTTTAAATTCAGTTACTTTTTCATAATAACATAGATACTGTTATTCGATAATTTATGTAATATCTATTCTCAATATTTTTAACAGATTTTTTAAAATTCTTAAAACCGTAAAATTTTTAATAATTTTTTTTGTATGCGCATTGCGTTGGCGAAAGGAAGTTAGGTTAGAAGCTTGAGGAAAGAGGAAGCAGTGTCTGTGGACATTTGACTTAAATTTCGCTTAGTTGTAAGTGACAGAAAAGACCTTTGCGGAGAGTCTATTCCACATACGGATGGTACGACTAAAGAACGTATTTTCCCATCGGACAAATGGATGTGCTCTGTTAGATAAGCGAGTTTTCCGAACAAGAACCCGGGCACTGGGTATGAGTTCACTTATATCGGTAGAACATCTTCAATGGTAATATCGATAGAACTATGTCACACAAACCACGTTCCGAAGATGCTCCAATATGTCAATTGAGCTGGTTAACCTTCTGACATTGATAAGCGCCTACGGCCTCCTTTAAACACAATCCAGAAGGTGAAAAATAGACTTTAAAGCCCCTGCCCATATGTGGGAGTTGTATTCCATTTTCGGACGAATATAGGTGGTATAGATAGTAAGAACATAAAATGATGTGAAATAGTTTTTTTTACCGCTTAAGAAAACCTAAACACTTGAGAGCATTTCTTTGACACCCGAATGATGTGATTATTCCAGCGGACACATTGAATTCTCATGCTCAGAACATCAAGAGCATCTGATTCCTCAATATACACACCCCCCCATGAGTACAGGTGGCATTGGTGACCCCACGACCAGTCTATGGGTCAAAAAACAACATTTGATCATGCGTGCATTAAACATTACACTATTCACACGATCCCACTCAGAGATTGTCAAGTGTGTCGTTCATATTTCGCCTTATGCTCCAAACTACCAAAGGGCTTGGCCCTTTCTAGCAACCTTGCGGTAGCCCTGAATTTAGCTGAAACTCGTCAGATGAGACCCTATTTATAACAACTCTTATAGTGCGATCGCTGAGAAAACTCGATATGAATCAATAACAGACATCACCAATACCAAAATCATTAAACTTTGACACAAGTGCTTTATGCCACACACGATTGAATGCCTTGAAAATATCTAGTGCAAGCACTTTGTTTCCACCAAGTCGATGAATGGACCGACTCCACTCTCCGAACGGAAAGCCATCAAGTCTGCCTTAGAAGGATTTCTACAAAAGCCATACTTGTCGATCGTTAAGAAGTAAGTTGGATTTAAGATAAATTACAAGATGGTAATAAGCCATGCTCTCCATAATCTTCGAGAGCGCAGAACATATTGCAATTGGGCGGTACTTGTCAGAACTACTAGCCCCATCCTTTTTCGGGATTGGCTGAACTTTGGCAACCTTTCAATAAGATTGAAATATAATATAAGATTGAAAAGGTGGCCAATGGACGCGACAGCGTCGATTAGGACTGTTTTAGCATCAGTGCTGGTATGCCATCCGGGCCCGCTGACTTGTTTACGCTGAGCTGCGCAAGAATCATTTTAACCGCTCCAACTCGAAAGAATATATTGGTCATAGTATGAGACACATTCTCGAGCAGTGGTTGATTGCTTTCCGGGAAGAACGAATTTCTTGCGAAAAATTCAGTCAGGAGGTTGGCTTTATCAACCGGTGCAGTGAATAATTTGTCATCCCTTATAACACTTGGGATGAAGGAACTAGCATTTTCCATTACTCTTTCAAAGAATGACCAGAAGGTCTTGCTACCCCAAGGAGCAGAAAGAACCTTGACACGAAGACGCTTTTCCTAACGAAAATTTCTCGCGGCTTAGTATCCTGGCACATTTAGATGTCGCCTGTTTGCATTCTGGATCTGACTGCATCTTTGCATGTCTGGTTAAACCAACACTTATTTCTTGGTTTAGCCGAAATGTGCTTTACTGGTATAAGAATTCACTCCAAGCAAAATCACACTTTCAATCATTTATGCAGCGGCATCAACATCGTCGTTCAAAATTTGCAAATTTAAATTGCCGATAAAAATCATTGAGGTCTATCCAACGATCCTTTACAAAAAAAAACTGATGGTTTCGTGGCTGTTCGTGAAACTGTACGAAGTTCAGAATATGAAAAGGATGCGAAAATGATAATATGATCAGAGTTACCGAGAGGTGCAAATGTCTTCACTTCATCAAGCGTATTCTGAAACTGCCCTTCAACCCATGGAAAGAATGTGTGTTGGCTTATAAACTAATTGCGCAAGATGATTGTACGCGGTGCAAAGCTCAACGTAAATGCCAACAGAAGTTGTAAATCGCCAGTAACCATGATTAAACTATTCGGACAACTCTCAGGATTCTAGATATGGAATTGAAAAGATTATCAAAATAATTAAATGTTTTGATCTTTTCCACGTTTAGGCTTCTATAAAGAAACCTTAAATGCAAGATGTGTGAACTGATTTTGATTTTAATCCAGAGACAGTTAAATTCGGTATCATACGTGTTGCTGCCATTGGTACACAACATAAATGCGAACGTATATCGCAAGGTCCCGGTGAAAAATAAAAATTCCACGTGTGCCCAGTGGTTTGCAAGTACTTGATTTTTTTGTATTACTGGAGCTTTTTGATTGGCTAATTTTAAAGCAGTTGCAAAATGAAAAAAGGTTGAGATCAATATTGCCCATGTTTGAGATGCAGAGTTGAAAAAAAAACTTTGGGGAATATTGAAAATAGCCGAAACATCTACTGGCTTAAATCGAATTAAATCTAAGTAAATAAATTAACATTCCCATACAAAACTCCCAAAATGTACTTTAAATGTGCCACTCAGAAAAAAAGTTAGTAGAAAAATTTGTAAACGGTTTTCTGTCCCACTTTACCATTTTTGTACTGATTTTTAGAAAAGAAAATATTTTTTAGCAAATCTTTTTATTTACATTTTGCAAATTACAGAACTTTTACAGAATATTTACAAATTTTTAATGCTAATTTCGGTTTGATCCAAATCGGTTTTCAAAAGTTTGTAAAAAAATTTTACTAATTTTTAAAAAGTGGATATAAAAAAAAAGGATCGGAAATGAAGACACCGACTCATGTCTAAAAATAGGACATCCACTTAAAACAGCACTAAAAAGTTTTTTTAGTTCTAAAAATCAAAAACAAACAATTAAAATTTGAACTTAAAACTAAAAAAAAATGACTAAAATATTTTTCAAAACAGAAATTACCAAATTAAAACAAAATGATAAATTCGTTTGTTTTTAAAATTTTTAAGCCTTTGATTTTTTTTAATTTTGTCTAGAATATTTTTTGAAAAAAAATAAATAGAATTAAAAAATTTTTATGCTCATTAAAAAAAAATAAATTCAAAATTTTGTACTAATATTAATAATATTTAGTACATTTTTTTTAGCTGATTTTATCATTATTACAGATTTTAAATCCACTTTACAAAAAGTTTACTAAAATTTAGTAGCGGCAGCTAATTTTTTCTACAAATTTCATTGTACTACACGTCAGCAGACATGTGTTGCTAAGATTAGCAAAAAATGGAGCTGCGCTCAAAGTAGCAGACTTGTGTTGTGTTGTGAGTGTGTTGTAGTCATAGCACAAAAAATCGAACATGGTAGTGGATGTTTGTACACCCAGAGATTTTCCCCCCTTATGCACATTCTTATGGTGAATCGGCATAAGACACCATGTGACCCTCACACATTTTAGGTATAAAATAAGTTTAGCAGGTTTATGTAAAAAATTACGAGGAATATTTTTATGGAACATTTTAACCTCCCTCTCAGTCTATGAGTCTTTTTTGTCCCTTTCGTGAAAAAGGTTGAGAATACCCTTAAAACGGGGATATAACGGGTTAAAATGTACCATAAAAATATTTTTCATAAAATTCTACTACAAGTCTCTGAATAGAGCTTTGGTCTAAATTCAACTTGAATGCGATAAATAAGCCAAAATTTAAAATACGTTTAAGGGTTAATTTCGTCCTTATTCAGAGTTGGCGCTAAATTGTCCCACAAATCCATATATTAGGGGGTTAGTTTGTATGAAAAAGTTGTGTTACGTAAAGAGTGGAAATATTTATGGTCATATTTAAAATTTTAATTTTGTAACATTTTTTAATACTTTTCGATCATAGTGTTTATTTTATATTAGATTACAGTAGTAGTTGCATTTTTACTTTTAGTGGGTATTAAACGTAAATAAGTTATTTTTGTATATTTTTCTTTTAATGCTTACAGTTTTTGTTTTTATATAATTTAAAACATAAACAACATGGAGTTATCCTGATGTAGCAAACAAAAAAAAAACTTTCTTCACGCCTTTCAAGTAAATAGTATTTAAATAATGAAATTTTAACACAAACTGTCTTTAAAAAAGTCATTAAAAAGGTTGGTGTACACCACGATAGTTATAAAAATATTAAGTAAAACTTGTGAAAATAGAATTTTTACTAACTTGTAATAATTTTATTTCAATCATTTTGGTTGGAAAATCGAACTAAATGCGGGATTTTAAGCAAATTTTGGTAGTGTATTGTGAAACATTGGTACAATTTAAATTTATTTATTTATTCAAAGTATTGGTTATCGTTAGCTTTTTCCATCTTTTTGGAAGCATATGGATCCTGCGCTAAAAGAACTGCTAATTTTTTGAGGCAAGGAACGAATTAAGCCAATTTCAGCTGTCCTGTTCTAAAGTGACGCGTATTTCATTGAGAGCGTTCTGCATAGATCGACCCAAATGGTAATCGGACGGGGCAAGGTCTGGACTATGTTATAAAGCGGGTGAGGAAATAATTGCCAACCACTATCGGTCTTGCAGCATGTGGCCGAGCGTTGTCATGATAGAAAATTATTTCTTCATATCTGGTGGAATATTAAGGCATTTTTTTGGCCAATGTTCGTTGCAAACGAATCAATAATGTTCGGTAGTGCTGTGATTGCCTTGGCGCCATGGATATTCGGTCATGACGTTCATTTAGCTGGTTGGCCTGGCTTCTCATACGATTTCTTGCGCTTTGGGTTGTCATAATAGATCCATTTTTTATCGCCAGTAATTCGATGAAAAAATTACTTCCTTTTTATTGCGTTTCAAACATGAAAATCTTCTTTTAACGTCTCTCGGCTTCAACTCGTGTGGTACGCAATTTTCTTGCTTTAAAATGAATCCTACTTCTTGCAAACGTTTTGAATTTACTGCTTGAGTGACACCTAATGATTTTTATTTTTTTAATAGAAGCAACACTCAGGAAATTCTTCCTACTAATTAATTTGTTGCTTTCTTCGGAAAGGGGATTTCAAAATATACTTACAGTATATGCCACGTTACCACAGTGTAGTATAATAAGTGTGTTCAAGCGGTTATTTGTTGTTCGATTAATTTCTTCAAATAATATTTTTATACAACTAATCTATTATTCAAAATTGGTATAAAAAAAGTTTTAAAAATATGTTTGTTTTAAAATATTTTAAATGTTGATATAACACAAAAGCATTCATACACTTAAAATATTCTTTAAGTTAAAATAACAGAAAATGTCATTTACAAGAAATGATATTTCATTTAAAAACTGGTCTACTTACTTTTCATTTAAATCAAATGGCTTTTGTTATTTATTTTTAAATGTTGGTTAAACAACTGACACATCCGTAAGAAACAAATGCTTAATCAGTTAAAATAAATGTTAAAATTTTACCCACCAATTCCTTAAAAAATAAATGGTTTAATCATTTATTTGAAATTTATTCCGTTTTGTATTTGTTGTTTGTTTTTTAATCTACCAAATGTATGTATGTCTATTTATGTAGTTCTTGTTATTTAAATTGAAATAATTTTGTATGTAAACAAACAATTTAAATAAAAAACAAATTTAAATTTTTTGAAAAAAAAAATTAAATTTGAAAAAACACAAATAAACCACAAATTTCCGTTTTGTGGGTAAATTTTCATTAAATTTCAAAAAAAATTTTTTTTTTCTTTATTTAAATTGCAATCTATCATTAATACAGATAATAAGCAAATTTGATGAAAATTTTATAGTAACATTGATAGATGTACTCTTTTAAGTACAGCTATAAGTTTTGTAATTTTCAATTTAACAGACATTTTTAATTAGGTTTTTTAACAGTAACTTAACTACTAAGAGCATAAAATGCATACAAAAACATTGAATTTAATAAATTTGAATTTGTTATAAATTGAAAATATTATTTACATTGATACAAAGAATTACATTTTTGTTTACGTTTACAATAACATATTTACAATAGTTTTGATATTTACATTAAACTACAAAATTTAATTAGTTATATTTTTTTTTTTTTACATTTGTATAACAGTCGTTATCTGCGAAATGGTAAATCCAAAACATGATATCGTTTCAACCTTTTTATTTCATTTGTGTCGTCTAATAGGGAAATAGCTAAAGTGTTGGTATGGTTGCTTAATCTGTTCAGGTACCTTTCGCTTTGAGTTCTTATAACATCCATTACTATTGGAATGTTACGATCAGTATGTATGGCAGCGTTTGTTATGAACCATGGTGCCTGGGTGATAAGTCTGAGTGTTTTAGACTGGTATCGCTGTATTATTTCGACATTTGAGTTGCTCGCTGTACCCCAAAGCTCAAAAATGTTACATGGACAGATTTTCATTTTTCTTCCGTTGCTTTTAAATTCGTTTTTGTGTAAAAAACGAATTATTTAAACATTTCTGTGATCATTATAAGGGTCGCGCGCTACAGTTAAGAACAGATGCATATTTTGAATTAGCTCTCTTACATCACACAGCGAAAATACATTTAAGTGATATCTATGAGGTAAATATTTTGCGGTGATGTGTGCAAATTTCTGCAATTTTTCAAAAAAAAATATGTCTGACATTTCGTAAACACCACCAATTAAACCTAAATTAAAATTTTGTTTTATTTTTTTCATGATTTTCAATGGCCCATAACCTTAGTGATGGATAGAGATGCTAGTTCATTTAATATATCTTTTTATTAAATTGCTCAAAGTTTTGTTATTGTATTTTATTTCATTCAATATCTTTATAAATAAATTTAAAGAAAAAAACTATAATTTGTTATTCCAAATTAAAAAATCTTGTTGAAAAAACGGTACGAAGACGGACCGAATACGGATCCGTAGGCGGTCCGTCATTGACGGGCTTCTAACGGACAACTCCGTTTTTCATCCGATGTATCGGTGCATCATTGACAGTATTTCAAAGTATTCAAATCAGTTTCGATGTTCCTTAAAATCGGTATAGGGATTCAGAAAATGGTACAAAAGAAGTTGGATTCCATTTTTGTCAGACGAAAACGGTACGTAAACGGAACGTATTGTTTGTTGGAAAGTTAACTTATGTTGTTTTTAGATAAGTTACCCAAACCGAATGTATTATAGACATATAAACGTACGTCTAACTAATCTAGGTTTAACTTTATTAAATGTAAAACGTAGACGAAAGGACTGTGGATAAAATTTTAATATGTGCTAAAGAATACTGAAAAACTAATAAATTTTTTTTACATATGAATTTTTAAAGCGTTCCTGAACTTATTTTTATTTTCTTTTCTAAATGAAATTATAAAACAAAATATATTATTTTAATTAAATACTTCAAGTAGAATGAAAAAGAACAATTTTTTTTTTTAATAAATTAACACAAACAAGTAAAAAAGGCTTAAATTCCGCTGTGCCGAATTTTTAAATACTCACCACCAATGTCCTACAAAACTGTTCTCTACTGTTTTTGATACAAATAATGTGAACAACTTTAAAAGTGAAATTATGGAGGTGAAAAAAGTTTTTTCAGGTAAAAAACTTTTTTGGATGTGAAAACAAATTTTGCGGTGTAAAAGAAAATTTTAAGGTGAAAAAATATTTTGAGATGAAAAAATTTATTGGGGTAAAAAAAATTTTAGCGGTGAAAACTACAAATTATATTCTAAAACTAGCAACGGAGGCTATTAGCTCGTAGTAGCGTAAACAGACCAGAACCTGTGGTGGGAATCGAACCCACACACCCCGCACTAATAAGCTAGCATGCTACCAACTAGACTACCGGGGCGCTATTTGAGGTGAATATAAAATATTCATATATATCCATTAATCTAGGTATAAGTTGGCACTCCCAATTACGTCTTCGCCCCGTGATCGTCATTTCAACAGACAGACGGATATGCATAACTGGAATGACAAACTGGTGAAGGGTATAACTACCCGAGTAAAAAAGTTTAGATATAATCGTATGTGGCATTATCTAATAATGTATTATCATATATAAATAAATATGGCGGTATGCATAACCATATATATAATTATATATTACATATTTTTTTTAATTAAGCTTATAACCAAGATATAACCACAGATATAACCACATCTAGTTATATATTAATCTTTATTAAAGGAGATACGATTTATAGGATAAGATATAGTCCCATATATAATTATATATGTTGTCTAATATTTTAGATATAATAATAATAAAGTCTATTACCAAAAATATATTTAAAAATGCTAAGAGATATAATTATGTATGATTCAATATATGGTCCAATATAAGAAATATTTTTGACATGGTATACGATGTTAAGAGTATTTTTAATATGATATAAGATATAATTAGATATAATTATATGTTCTACGGCAACGGTTTCGAATCCCAAGCAGGGAGAAAAAAAAAACTTTTTTTGTCTTTTTTAATTTTTTTTTTTTAATATTTTTTACAAATCTCAAATTTAAACCCATTTCGGGACAACAAGCCCCAAAAAATTTTGATAGGATATAAGTTTTAGTTTATAATAATCTAGCTATATTAAGGTTGTCCAAAAAAAGTTTGGATTCACTAGCTCCACAATCCTACTGATATACCATTAAGATAAAAATATGGTCTGCTAAAAAATTTCATACAAATTTTAATAGTTTTTTTATTTCAAATTTTGTCTACGTTTTTTAATAAACTAAATTCTGTATATATAATATTATTGGATCTAATCTGATATAATTCGATCTAAAATAATTGTCAGATAAATTTGGATCTCACTTAATCCCTAATTATATTGCTGGATCAAATTTGATCTAATTTGATCTGCCATTTCTCGGATCAATTTAGGTCCTTCTAAATTCCCAAATATATTGCTGGATATAATTTGATCTGCATATAATTAAATATTGTGCAAGATCAATTTTTTTTTGTACTCGGGTAAGCAATTTATTTCAAAAAATTTTAATTTTCAGATACTTTTATAGTATGTATGTTGTTATGTCTAGAAATCTATGTCCAATATAGTCTAATGAAAATAAAATAAAAAAGACCCTTTGAATTTGATTTTTTTTTTAACTAAACAAAAAGTTCAGTCCTCTTTATTTTTTTGTGGTCTTGTGATAGTCTTGACCACAAATAATTTCTATGTTTGCCTAAAAATATTTATACAATTCTTCTTTAGTTTTGTGGGCTGCAAGTCTTGTTCTTTCATTTCTTTGTTTTTTCTTAATTTTGTTTTTTTTGGAAAATTTATGAAGGAACACACAACGATTTATAGTTATGAGAAACTATTTGATGATTACATTTGAGGCAAAAATAAAAATTAAAGTACAACCAAAAAAAAAAAAATAAATAAACTAAAAATCTAACTTGGTTAAGTGAAAAAGTTTGTAGTTAAAGTTTTGATAATGTGAAGTCATAATGCCAACAAAACAAACCAAAACTAAAGTAGTTGAAACAAGGTATAAAGTCAGAAAACTTTATATAAAGGAAAAGTAAAAAGACTAACTGAAGATACAGTAACATAGATATAACTGTTACGACTGTTTTTTTTTCAAAATGTTATTCAAATTATGATTAGCATTAATATTTATGCTAATACTAAAATTCATATAATATTAATGATTTTTTTTTTTACACTTAAGAAATAAGAAAAAAGGGAAAAATTTTAGATGCTTACCTTAGCATCCACTGACTTAAAGTAGCATATTTTTTGTGTGTTGTTCTTATCATTTTCAACAATTTTGGTTGTGTTGGTTTTTGGTGCATCATATTTTATACCCCTTTAACAAATAAACGACACCCCAACGACCTTTTTCTATATTTGTACGAGTATGTAACCAAACACACACACACTTTGAGATACTGAAAGTAAAAAACAACAAGTAAACATTAGTTTGTTGGTATGTACTAGAGTAGCTAGCTCTAGCAACTCATATGTGGCTAAAATAGAATAAACTGTTTTTAACACCACTAACTCAAAAAAGAATCCTTTTTTTTTTTGTTTGCTTCTTGTGCTATCTCAGCTTATATTTCTTCTTCAAACAAAAACCAAACACTCATCTATAGAATTGGCAATAACGGGAAAAGAAGAAAAAATAGTATTTAAACTAAGGGAAGTTTTCAAAGGTGAATATGTAGATGGAAAAGTAAAAATTTTAAAATCTTCAAAAATATTTTTTAAGTATTTTATATCCATATAAAATTAACTTTCATTTTAGTAGTTTTAATACAGTAGTTTTTTGAGCTTTTTTTTTGTCAAATGTTGGAATGATATACATACTCACAGCGGTATTCATAAAAATTTTAAACAGTATTTCAAATCAATTTTAAGCAAAATTTGCTAAAATTGTATTCATAAACGAATTTTAGCTTAAAATACCTTTTTTAAACCTTGTTTAAATAAACGAATTTTAAAATTGGTTCGACCCTATTTTAAACCTAGTTTAAGATGACATTCTTGCTTTGTGTTTATTTTCATTTTGAAAATTTTTGCAAAAAATTGGCATTTAAACAAAAGAAGTTATTTGTTTTTGTTCAATAAATAATGGACCCTCTATTTTTGATGAAAAGAATTGGTAAGAACCATTTTTATATGAAAAATGTGATATTTTTAATTGTATTTTGTTTATAATAGAAACTATTGCCCAAATTTCAAACAATCGTCAGACGAAATTTTACAAAAAGAGGAGCGACCCGTTTTCAATTCCGGATAAAAAATTTAAGCAAAAATAATAATATTTTTGGATATTATTCACTGTGTTTTATAGTGGTGTGTTATTTAATCAAAACAAAGAAAATAAAACCGGTTATTTGAATACTTTTTTATCTACAATAAAATAATTATTTATGTAACACTTTTATTGGGCATTTTGTTTTGACTCTTTTTCTTTTTTTAGTTAATAAACAAATTTTCATAAATTTTTTGTTTTATAAAAACAATATTTTTCTGAAAAACGACAAAAAAATACATAGAAACGAGTACCGTATGGTTTAGTAATCATTGATTTGCATCATTACGATTAATATGAGAAATACAAAAATACAGTGTTGCCATCTTCAAGTTAAAAAATCATTAAATCGTTTATTAGTTAAAATACTGATTATGAATACGAATTTTTAATAAACCTTTTTTAGGCTTAAAATGTTTTTTAACTAATATGCATTTGAAACTTGAATTAAGATTTTTTTATGAATACCGCTGTCAATATTTAAGTCATCCCAAAATCTGTTAAGTAATCTTAAATTTCACTGGTTTTATTTGGTGTTTGTGTCAAGTTTTGGGCTTTAGTGTGTTCTGATATATATAGTAAAATTTTATGGCCGACATTTTTGTAGAACATTTCATTCCCACCCTCCCTCTTCTTAGGGGTGTTTTTTATAATTTGTTAAAATAGAGCCAAAAAATACCGTTATGTTGGGGAGTTATAGGGTTAATATGTTTCACAAAAATATTTGCAATAATATTTTCCAAAAATTTGCTGAAGGTACCCTACACCTCAGATGTAAAAAACAAATAGTTTCATATACCGATATGCTGCACGATCAACCCAAAGGGGGAAAATAAAATTTCAATGTGATCTTTCGTAAATATTTTTTGGACTCTTTTCCCAGAATCTATTTTCAGAACCCCGTAATTTTGAAATAAATTCGAAATTATTGTACAGTGTTATCCGACACCAGATTTGCTGTGGTCCCAAACTCAACTTGCTCGAAAATAGAAGATATAGGCATTTTTTAAGATTAGTATTTGCTGCCAAAACCCACAAAGTTATCGGTAAACACTAAGTGCTGTTTGGCTACGTTTCCAGGTAACTTCGTCAAGTGATTGCTAAGCTCCATATGAAGTTCACTGGTGCTCGGTAACCACCCATATGGATATAAAGGGTGGTTAAATGTTAAGGGCCGATGTTGAATGTGAACCACACCTAAACGTGAAGTTTTTTTCTGCATTTCATTTGACACTTCTCAATTTCAGACTAACTCAATTTGAACCATGGAAAGATACACAATCGAACAACGCGTTAAAGTTATTCATGCTTGTTATGAAAATGGCCGTTCAAATCAAAATGCATTTTTTTTGGTCAGCACAATCGACCAAATGTGTCCACAATCGGGAGAATTGTGGGCAAATTTCAGCAAACCGGGTCCGTGAAAACACCTCTGCATGCTCGCCCAGTTCGTTATGCGGAAAACATTGCTGTTATTCGCGACAATGTGTCATGAGGTCGGCCAAGCCGTGAATGGTGTTCGCAATCGCGAGATGATAACGAACTTATTGTGGCCAGGAACTGAGGATATGACCCTGGACGATATGTGGTTTCAACAGGACGGTGCCACTTGCCGCACAGCTAACGAAACAATGGCTCTTTTGTGCGACAAATTCAATGGCCGGGTTATTTGAAAGAAAAGGTGTACGTCGATAAGCCATCAACAATTCAAGAGCTAAAGGATGAGATAATTCGGCACATTAACGGCATAGAACCTCAATTATGCCTCAGCGTCATCGAAAATTTGGACCATGGGATGGAGGTGTGCCGCCGAGGTCGAGGCGGTCATTTGGCTGATATTTTGTTCCATACGATATTATCAAAATAAAAAGAAATGACAATAATTTCCTAAATAATTTATGTTTTATTCGAAATCAACATCGGCCCTTAAAATTTAACCACCCTTTATAACTTAACACTAACCATCAACAAATTTCTTCTTCCGGTGATCACTACCGACCTTATGTGGTGATCGCTAACCACCATTCAAAGTGTAATTACTTTCGAACACTCTCACACTCTTCTACACTTCGTCAGGTGTTCGCAACACCCTAAAAAAATACATAAACTAAAAATTAATAAAAAAAATTTCCTTTAAAATAGTTTACAAATTTTCCTCAATTTAAGTAAAATTTTATTAAAACTTATAAAAATGTTCTTAAAATAAATAAAAATTCCAATGTTTGGGTTAAAACGAAATAGTTTACATGCTCAGAAATAGTTCATACTTTTATTAAGTAATATTTCTTGATTTTAGGAAAAAAAACAAGTATATTAAATAAAAATTTATCAATTTTAAAGAAAAACATCTCAGTTTTAAGAAATTTCCATACTTAAATGTAATAAAACTAAGTTTAGTTCAAAAAATGTGTCTAACATAAAAGGAGGAAGTACTTGAACTAAATGTGTGTTCATTTTTTTCCACGAATAGTAAAATTAACTGAATTTTAGAAAACCATTTCTAAATTCAGTCTTTAAGTCTACCACTTTCTAATTTTTAAGAATCGTTTTCTAAAAATTAGTTCAGACAATTAAAAACAAAAAGTAATAATTTTTTCCTATGTAGTAATAAAAATTTGCTCGATTTAAAAATCTGATGAACTTTTTCTAGGGAAAATTTCATTCAACTTAGTTCAGATAAATTTTAAAATTTTTAATAAAATATTTTTTTTTTTTTTCAAATAAATGTTTTTTTTAATTTTTGAGTAATAATAACCTTAGGTATAGGATTTTTTTGTTGGAAAACGTTTAAATTATTTTCAATATTTTTTTCCAAAAAAAACTCAAAATAAACTTGTTAGTTTTCCTAATTTTAAAGAAAAAATATTATTAGTTGAAACAAATCAAAGTAATCATTTAACAAATTATCGTGCATGATTGTAATTTTTGGTTCTTGATCGTGGGTGAGCGTGAGTCAAAAATGGCTTACGTGCCCATCTCTAATCTTAACAGTCTTAAATATTGAACTTAAAATAGTAAAAAAAAAATTATCTAATGAACTTAAATAAAATAAAATTTTTCTTAAAACCAAAAATATTTTAGATGATATATGAACTAATTAGGAGGAAATTTTACTCAGTAGTAAAATTTTTATATAATTTAGAAATTTTGACCAAATTTAAAATAAAATTTCATTTCCATTTGTTCTCACTTCCATTTGTTCATTTCCATTTGTTCTCCAAAAAAAGTTATTTTTTTTAAATTCAGTTTTTTTTTTGAGTGTAACCACCAGCCAAAGTGTTTTACTCTTGCCTACTTTAGACGTTACTAAACTTCGACAAGTGATCGCTAACCACCATCCGAAGTACTACTGAATACTTCCTAATTTAATTATCAGATGATCAATCTGATATCAAATGATACAAAGGGTTTCCCAATAAGGTAAATGTTGTAGTGGCGTAAATGTTGTAGTGGCGTCCGCTATGTGGCACGGTGCGTCATCCTCCTGGAACCAGATGTCGTCCATGTCTATATCGTTCAATTTGGGCCAAATGAAATCGGTTACCATTGTTATGTAGCGTTCGCCGTTGACAGTGATGGCCTCACCATCTTCGTTTTTAAAAAATACGGATTAATGACGCTGCCGGCGCAAAATCCACACCAAACAGTAACTTTATGTGGATGCATTGGCACCTAGTGAACTTCGTGTGGGTTGGCGCCATCCCATATATGGCAAATTTGCTTGTTAACATAGCCATTCATCCAAAAACGTGCCTAGTCGCTAAGATGATTCTTTTTTCAATTGGACGTGCTGCTCAATCGTGTAACTTGTCATGGTGCCTTGACATCAGCAACTGAATAATAAACAACAGATTAGACAGACGCCACCAAAACATTACGGCGGTTACAGGCCGCCAACACCTACCCGCGCCAATCGAAAACCCCTTTATAACGCCACCTAATTTTTGTTGTTGTTTTTTTATTGGTAAACAATCCAAATAGTTGTTGCTACATGTTTATTACTTGTTTCAGTGAATGACATTAGTTGGTGGGCAAACTTATCGCCACATTGCAAGGAAAATAATTTTCAAACACGACGTAGAAGAGCGATCAGGAAGCGTTGGCAGCTGAGTCCCAAGATCGTTTGATAAATATATACGACGGTGGTTCGCCCTATTATTTTGCATGGACTCATTGTTTAGTGGTAAATATTGGAAAAGACAACCTATCTCAGATACCATCAGATACATTGGATATTATATTGCAGGCTATTCCCTTGGATATGTTTAGGAAGTAACTAGCGGCAATAACGGCTTTAATCGACTTCACAATGGGTTGACAATGAGTGTGGTCAATGTGACAATGTGAAACTGGTTTTCAGTGATCTCGCACTAAATTTGTTAGCTGTATATATACATATGTCTCTACGCTGTCCATGTACCGACCAGAGATTCCTGGGACAATAGTTGCATCAAGTTCTATGAAGAAGAATCAAGGCTTGATAACTTAGTGAGATTTGGAGATCATTCCTGAGTCTAAGACTGGCTCGAAGTTTGCCGGATCACTGCAACGTTTCTCGGGTTAAGGTCATGGCTGCCAACGGCAAGATTTTCTCTGATAGTCAGGCCGCCATCAGGCCCTTGGATCGTATGGGTCACCAAACGAAATATTCGGTTATTATAACCGAATCATTCGATTGGCTACAAATTTGGTTGTCAACACGAATCTGTTTTCTCTGTCTAGAGCTGATTTACTTGTAAGGCTATAAACCACCTTCCATAGGTTCCTCAGAAATATAAAAGATTCGGTATACCCCTGGCAACTTTTAAGTTGAGCCACTGGCTCTTCTACCAAATAGCGACTAATCTTAGTTAGACTAATGTGACTTGGGTGGTGACAAGACATATCTGGCCCGCACAGGTGGGATATTCAAGATATGGCTCATTGGTAGGCACGCACAGAAGTATAGGGTACGTTTTCAATCATTTCCATAGGAGCTGCATGGACGAGGAGGAACGCATTAAGCACTTCCACCGCTCGTGTTCGGTGTTGGTGGTGTTAATATGCTTGATCGGTGTACTTTTATGATATTAGTAATCTCTAGGATAATCTCATTTCGCATATTTACAGCCTCGTTTGAAGTTCGAACTGGTTCGTCAGTCGCATGTAGAGGTGAGCACGTGAGCGATTTTGACTCACGCTCACGCACGATCACGATTTTAAAATTACAATCACGCACGAAAATTTTTTTTTCTACTCACGCACGATCACCTGATTAATTTAAATATTGGCTCACGCTCATAAAATACGAAATGAAAAAATATTTCCAAAAATAATACATAAAAGAATTTATTTTATCACAAAAAATAACAAAAAAAAACAGTCTTGCTACATTACATGTAAAAAAAAAAAAATCAAAAAAATCAAAAAAATCAAAAAAACCAAAAAAACAAAAAAAAGCAAAGGAAAAATAAAAAGAATAATTGCGAAAAGTCACGATAGAAAATCAATTAACGCACAAAATTTTGTTTGCCGCTCACGCCCGAGCACGTGAATTAATTAAATTTTCGGTCACGCGTGATTCACGTGAATAACGAAATTTCTTGTGCTCAGCTCTAGTCTCATGTGCAGGTGCACATAGCGACGGCTGTCACTCCAACCTAACCAAGGAGATCGATGGTTAGATTTTTGTAAAAAAAACTAACAAATTAGCTGGTCAAAGACAACCTTCAGCTTTCATAATCTGTTTGTTCTTAAGAGAAAAAAGATTAGATTTTTTGAATTTTACGGGATTCAAAGATAAGCCTTTTCTGATATTTTTAATTTAATACAAAAATCTCAAAAGAATTGAACAGAATTTGGTCATTAAAGAAAATCTTAAATTTTTAGGGCGTATGCAAAAAAATAAATGACTTTAACTTTAACTTTCACATTAGTTAACAAACACATTAATAGCCTGTTCCTCGATCTCGATCTCGAACGAAAAACTAGTCGAACGAAAGCAAGTCACTCGAATTCGAATCAATTTGGGTTTCTCTATTTCAAAAGCCTTCGATCGACTTACGTGTGTCAATTTTTGTTTCTTACGCATTTACAAATCACAGAGATGCCAGATCATATATTTTGAGTATTTGTTACAATTTTCTTTAAAAGTAGCAAAAGTACTACTAAACTGCTTAAAGACAAAAACAACCCTGTTTAACAGTGATCAGCTGTATATGACAAATGAAATAAAAAAATAACAATAAATCAATTTTTATTTGAGAATGTGTTTATTTTTGAAAATGTTTGTTATCGATTGGTTGTGAGTAAGATTGATAATCGGAAAGCTTTTCTGTTGCCTGTTGCTGTTGTCTGTTCGGTGCGGTCACTGCTCTTGTAAAATAAAAAAATTTAAATATGAGCTGCTTGGGGCAAACGTAAGTCACAAACAATACACACTTATCTTTTACCACTCAGCAACAGCGTAATAGAGGATGAAACGGAGTTTAGTTTTCTGGTCAAATTTTCCTCCTCTGCAGAAAATTTGTTTGCTCCGAACACCAGAGTCCCTTTGGCAAAATCAGGCCTTTCTTCCATATAAAATACATGCGTCTTCGACTGGTCTATTGTTGATTTTTTTAACTAAAATTTAAAATTCTTAATAAAATATAAATAATTATATTATTTTGTACTTACCTTTTGTTATCCATTGCTTTTTTTACTTCATTTTGCTATTAAAAATATCAAATATATATGTAATCGACAAAAAAATAGCAAGTGACTGATTTTGACATTTGCGTTCGAGCTGTTCGAAATAGAGAAACCAAATTTTGTATGAAAACAGTTACGTTTTCAATCGACTTGTCGTTCGAGTCATCGTTCGCATAGAAATAGAGTTAGTGAAACCCAAATCAGTTTTCTTTCGACTAGAAAGCGAACGAACGTGTTCTTTCGAAATAGAGGAACAGGCCATAAGGAAATTGAGAAGAACTAACCAGATTTTTTATGTGAAAAATGTTTTAAGTATTCGAATAACGAGCTGTATTGATTTGTTTTGATTGTAAGTACATCACTACAACATATTTTACATTTACATTGTTTTGTGATGTGTTTTAATCAGTTATATTATTTTTTTTATTGTTTGTTTGTTAAAACGATATTTTTTTTTTTAAATTGGCCATCAGGAAGATAGAACCCATCAGTCCTCGGCTTGTTTATTCTTGGCCGATAATAATTTCCGACATGAATAATAGTATGTACTTGTAAAAATAATACACAATTAACACTAATTTTTCAAAAATCACAATTAATTTTACCATTTCTTCTTAAATTTCACAAATTATTATTTTTATTAAAAATTTTCACAAATGTTTAATTTACAATATATCACTAACATACAGATTGGTTGAAAAGTTCCTGCGCTCGAAATGAAAGAATACTGTTTTTGTTACGAATTATATTGTTTTATTCAATATAATCTCCTAGAAGCTCAATACACTTGTTCCAATGATCTTCCAATAATTTTATCCCATCTTTATAATGGTTTTCCGGAAGCTCTGCAAAATAACCGTCTACGACTGCTATGGCCTCTTCACTCGACGAAACATGCTTTCCACGAAGGAATTGTTTGAGATTTCTGAAGAAATAGTAGTCACTGGGAGCCAAATCTGGTCAATACGGTGGATGTTCAAGCAATTCGTACTTTAATTCTTTGAATTTAGCCATCATCAAAACACTTTTGTGAGCAGGTGCATTGTCTTGATGAAAAATGATTTTTTTCTTCTTTAAACCAGGTCTTTTCTCACGAATTTTTTCATCCAGCTGATCCCAAAGGCTGCAATAATATTCAGAGTTGATTGTTTTACCTTTCTGAAGATAATCAATCAACAAAATTCCTTTGCATCCCAAAAAACTGATGCCATAACTTTCTTTGCTGATCGTTGTGACTTCACCTGCTTTGGAGCTGAACAACCAGCTTCAGTCCACTGTAATCGTTCTTGTTTCAATTTAGGATCATGGTGGTAGATCCAGGTCTCATCCATAGTTATAAAACGACGCAATAAGTCGGTTTTATTCGGCTTAAAACGCTCCAAATTACGCTGAGAAATTTGTTTTCGATCCAGTTTTTGTTGAATTGTTAATGTGTGCGGAACTAACTTTCCAAACAGTTTTTTCATACGTAATTCTTCATGTAAAATATGGAGTACTCGTTCGTCTGAGATGCATATGGCATTAGCAATTTCACGCTTAGTCAAACTTGGATCTTCACAATTCACCAGCCCATAATTCAACGGTGCGTTTTGAAGGTGAGGACTCCTTATACACTTCTAAATTTCCTTTGCTTTTAAACCATTCAAAACAAAGAATCTAATGACTGCACGATATTAAATTTTTTCCATATTAAAAAAAATCAATGACACGTCAATTTCAAATGGCTTGTAAACAAAGAAAGAATTGACAGAATAACTTGCAACTTTGCATGTGTTCTTAGAACAGTTATACCAACTTGAGAAAAAAAAAGTTTGGCGCTAGCAGTGCCATCTCTTGGTGAGCGCAGGAACTTTTCAACCAACCTGTACGTTTAAAGTACGTTGCTTTTTACTTTAAAATATTTAAAGTTACCAAACGTTTACCAAAGGTATGTTAACACTTAAGTCCAATTATATCCAAAGCAATATTTTTGGTGCAATAATCCCCAACGACATTTTTGTCTGTTTGAATTTTCCTTTCGAACAGTGCCTGTTTGAACACGCTCAGTTGAATAGTTTGATAGATACACCCATTTCGGTCAAGATTTTTGTCAAAACAGTCACGAAAATTATTTATGATTTTGGTGAAAGTTAAAACTAAAAAAAAACATACTTTGCAACAGCTCAATCGACTCGAAATTTTTTTTGGAAAGTAGCTTCAAGCTATATTTTGATAATTTGTTGAGTGTTTGATTTGTGAAACTAATATTTTTGTTTGAGTCGAGCTTTTTGTCTTCAGGTTGTCTTTCATTTTTTCCACCTGGCGCTTTCAGGTTAAATTTTTTTGACAAATAGATTCACATTCGTGCTTTTTAGTACAAAATGATACTAGAACCAAAATTTCATAACAAAATACCTCGTATTTCGACTTTAGTGGTTAAAGGGTTAAGCTAATAATCGTTTTTGGGTACAACTTTAAGCAATTTTGCTTACCAAACTTTGTTAATTTTACCAAACTTTGTTAATTTTTTTTTTTTGCATACGGCCCTTAATCTTTACCAAAAAGTTCGCTTATGAAAATTTTACACCATTTTGTATTAAAAACATTTAAAAATTCAAACATCGTAGAAAAATCCTTAAAATTTTAAAATACTTTTTTGATGTATTCATTAAGAATTTGGAGAAAAAATCCTTTGATATTAAAATCTACATCACCTTTGCATTTGCGGCAAACTTCTCATTTAAAGATAACCTCCAAAAAAAGTCAATGCATTTGCAAATAATACCATTTTTAGATAACTTAAACATACAAGCATACATATACGATCTGTGTATATATATGTATATATGTATATACATATATGAATGAAAGCACAAAAAATTTCATACATTTATTTATTTCTACAAAGGATGTATAGAACTTATCCTTACATACGTACATACAATTGTGTATACCCTGTTGGAAATAACGATAGTGAAACTGCTGTAGACATTTAACATGTGCGTATCATTGCGAATCTACACAACTATTGACCAGAGGGTCAATTCTCGTTCTGTGATAATGTGAAGTGAAAAAAAAACTTTTCATTTTCGTTTTCATAAGCACTTTTCATTCGATCTTTTCACAAATACATAAATTGCGATTCTCGTATGTATTATGAAAAAAATGTTTCATTCGCACTGTACCCATGAAAATTTTGTAACTGTGTTATCCAAAATTTAAAGCAAATGTCAAAACAGAGAAAAACGTTAACAAAAGTGAATTAAGTTCGTAAAATTTATTTTAAATAATTATATAAAAATATCTGGGGTCGAATTACGGCATTCGTGATCGTAATTTTTCGATCAAAATTAGTTTTTTATTTCTAAAAATCAAACATTAGAACGGAATATTTTCCATCAGGGATGTTGTAGTTTGGCCCCAGATTGGAAATAAAAGTTAAAGTTGGTGTTATCATTATTAGTATTATTGTGGTAACTTTTTTAAAAAATAGTTTTCGAACAATTTCGTTCGATCACGAATGCCGTAATTCGGCACCTGGATTAATTTTATTATTGGATATTACTCAAAGAATTCCGGATGAACAAAGGTAAGACAATGATGTTACAAGCATTTCATTGCAGTAAATAATTTAATAATTTATAGGAATTTTTTGAGAGTGCTGAGACGCATACTTCGTGCTGACCACAATCCATTCGAGATGACAACCGACAAGCACTTCGTGGATTTATATCGACTTACTTTAAGTGAACTATATTTGGTGCGCGTATGAAGTCTAATATTACTTAAAGAAAAAAAATTTCATAAAGAATATAAATAAACTATAAATAAATATGCCATACTTTTGCAATTTTTCACTGTCCTTTTGGGTCCCACTAAAACTGTTAAGGCTCGCCGCTAATTCGTTACACTTTTCGTCTCTAAATTTGGCACCATCTGCAGTTACAAATCTGTAAATATGGGATTTATAAAAGTGTGATTATGGTTATTGAGCTACTTACTTATCGTTTGCAATGTCCACATGCTTTTCTTAATAATTAATTAAATACTCCTTTTGGCTTTCGCTGGCACGCTTTCCTCTTACAATCTTCTCCATGTTTATTTCACTTATAAATAGTCTGTGTAAACAATTTTTTCATATGAAAATATTTTGACAGTTGTTTGCACTGTTACACAAAACAAGAATCGCCAGTGCTGTGCAATCGTGAAAAAATCTTGTTTCGTTCCACTTTTTTTTTCATATGAAAACGTTTTGATATTTCTTTACATTTTTTCACAGAACGCGAATCAAAAGTACTATGAAAACGTGAAAAAACTTTTCATTTCACCGTTTCACAGAACGAGAATTGACCCTCAGGTGTTGACATTGGAACCAGAGATTCAATAGTGCATTTTAGTAATTCTAGTCTACACTTTTGCAACTTTTTACTAAATTTCTACACTAGGAAGGAAATAAGATTAAAGAGGTGCATTTATTTTGTTAAATTCGATATTTTATTAATAAAATTTTTTTTTTTTATAAATTTCATGAGTAAAAAAAAAGTTTCGTGCAAATTTAATTTTGGAGTAGACAAATCTTTAAAAGACTGTACAAAATCATCCACAGGCTCCGTAAAATCTTCATCAGGCTCCACAAAATCTCTAAAGTTGCAATTTTCACTAAAAATTGTTGCCTCTTTCTTGTTATTTTTATACGAAATTTATTGTTTTTTTCACAAGTTTTTTGTAATTTCTTTTTCTTATTATATATTTTGTATATTTAACTTTTAAATTCATTTTTCTTTATATTTTTATTAAAAACTTTAATTTTGCATGCAGCTATGCATATGTATTTTCAACAAAATAAAACAATAAAAAAATCAAGAACAAGCACAACTGTGCAGCTGCAAGCTGCAAAGTATAGACGCTTTGTGGACATGCGCCCAAAAAGTCACCCAAAATAGTCGACAAAAGTGGTCACTTGTAGACAATTGACCCCAGGCTTCCTACAGGGTATTTTGAAGTATGTAGTTGTTAAAGTTGTTAGAGTGGTACCCTCAATATCAGAGTTGGTTGGTTGGTTAATATGTATTTGAATTGTTTGCCATAGGGGACGTAAGTGTTAGTCAATGTTTTAAACTCCATTACATACAGACATATATAACATATCTACACACTTGTATTTATTCGATTGGATTGTAGTGGTATTTATTGTTGTTGTAACAGTTACAGTTGGTTTAGTAAGTATATTGTAAATCTTCTCAAATATCATTTCATTTGTAAACACATCACTCTCGTACATATGTATAAAAATGGCTTTTGAAATATAATACATAATGTGTAGTGTTCAACAATTACAACAAATGTTTGGAAGAAACAAATAAAAAACAACAACTTGAAAATAATAGAGAAGAACAGATCGTCTTTGGGATTTTATCTAAAATGACATTTTGACTGACGACACTTAATATTATTGAAAATTTTATTTGGTTTGTTATTTTCTTTTAAATGTAAATACATTTCCTTGTGTATATTGAACTTGTGTAAATTGAATATAAAAGATGATTATGGATTTAGAGGACAGTTTTAAGTTGAAACTGAATGGTTTATTGAAATCAAAGACAATGTGTCGATTTAATTTGTAAGTGGTTTGATTTGTAACAATATTTTAAAGTGATTAAAAGGAAGTAAATAATTTCCAAAAATAAACGGATTTTGGCGTATACTTATTTTGTTTTTCAATATTTATTACGTATACGCAACCTGTTTCTATTTTCACCCATACACAGAAAAAAGTGTCACAAAATTTTAAGTAATTAAAAATAAAGGGTGGTTAAACTTTAAGGGCCGATGTTGATTTTGAATAAAACACAACGGTAGGCTAGTTGGTAGCGTGCTAGCTTATCAGTGCGGGGGTCGTGGGTTCAATTCCCACCAGAGGCTCTGGTCTGTTTTCGCTACAACAAGCCGAAGGCCTTTGTTGCTAGTGCTCGGCTAGGGTATTAACATATAATTTGAAATTATATGATTAATAAATAAAATAAATAAATAAATAAATAAATATAGGAAACTATGTATGGAACAATTATGTATGGAACAAAATATCGGCCAAATGGCCGCCACGACCTCTGCGGCACAGCTCCAGCCGATGGTCCAAATTTTCGATGACGCTGAGGCATAATTGAGGTTCTATTGCGTTAATGTGCCGAATTATCTCATCCTTTAGCTCTTGAATTGTTGCTGGCTTATCGACGTACAACTTTTCTTTAAAATAACCCCAAAGAAAGAAGTCCAACGGTGTCAAATCACATGATCTTGGCGGCCAATTGACATCGCCACCACGTGAGACAACACGGCCATTGAATTTGTCGCGCAAAAGAGCAATTGTTTCGTTAGCTGTGTGGCAAGTAGCACCGTCCTGTTGAAACCACATATCGTAAAGGATCATATCCTCAATTCCTGGCCATAATAAGTTCGTTATCATCTCGCGATAGCGAACACCATTAAATGCACACAGGTAAATGCTTGGCCGACCTCATGACACACTATCGCGAACGACAGCAATGTTTTCGGCAGAACGAACTGGGCGAGCATGCACAGGTGTTTTCACAGAAATTTGCTGAAATTTGCCCACAGTTCTCCCGATTGTGGACACATTTGGTCGGTTATGCTGACCAAAAAAAGTCACGAAGTGCACGAAATTTCATAATAAGCCTGAATAACTTTAACGCGTTGTTCGATTGTGTATCTTTCCATGGTTCAAATTGAGTAAGTCTGAAATTGAGAAATGTTAAATGAAATGCAGAAAAAAACTTGACGTTTAGGTGTGGTTCACATTCCACATCGGCCCACTTTATTGTTGACATTTAAATTCGATTTCTAACAATTTGTTGTTTGAATTGTTTGTAAATTGTTATTATACCCTCCACCATATATGGTGAGGGTATATATCAGTTTGTCATTCCGTTTGTAATATGTCGAAATATAGGTTTAAGACCCCATAAAGTATATATATTCGTGATCCTTATGCAATTTTAAGTCGATTTAGCGATGTCCGTCTGTCTGTCTGTTGAAATGGCGATCACGGCGCGAAGACGCAAGCGGGGGTGCCTATTTTTACCCAGATTATTGAACATCCTCCCGAGCAGTTTGGTATTTAAAATGAGCAAAATCGGTTAAGCGGTTCAAAAGTTATGAGTGAAAATGTGAAGGTACCTCTAAATTTTCCATACAAACTTGTACAATTTTTCTGTATCTACTTTTTTTTCTGTTAAGTAAGTAAAAATGTTATTAAGTCTTCTTATTGTTTGATTACATTTATTGTCTTACATAGAGAATAATAACATTCTTAGAGCTATATGTGTGTTACTCTGATAACTAAGTTAACGTAAAAATCAACAATGTTAAAGTCGCTAACAGAGCAGACCTCTGTAAATAACATTGCTAAAACTAAATAAATAACATTACTAAAACTAAATAACAAAAGTTCGTTAAATAAATTGACAAAACATATTCATATTACAGTTCATGCAAAATTTAGTATATACGTATATCATCTTCAGCCCCTATGGTGGAGAGTATTCAAAGATTCGCACAGCCAAATTTTTGTTTTACAAAAATATTTTATGAAAGATGTTCAATATTACATACAGAATTTTGTAATTTTATTCAGTGTATGTGAGGAACATTTGCACACTTCTTGCAGATGTGCAAAAAGTGAAATTTAAAAAATCGCTTAAAGTAAAAAAAAATTTTAAAATTTAAAAATAAATCGCTAAAATTTAAAAAATCGCCAAAATTGCAAAAATATCGCAAAAACTAAGAAAACGCCAAAAATTAAAAAAAAAATTGCTAAAACTAAAAAAATAAAGAAATATTGCTGAAAATCGAAAACATCCACAAAATTGGATAACGGCACAAATTGAAAAAATCGACAAAATTAGAAAACACACCAAATTTTAAAAAAAAATCTTCAAAATTAACAAAAAAAAATTGCTAAAGTAAGAAAAAATCGGTGATATTAAAAAAACTAAAAAAATTAAAAAAATCGCTAAAAAAACACCTAAAATTAAAAAAACTCCAAAATTAAAAAAACGCCATAATTGTAATAAACAAAACTAGAAAATTGGCTCAAATAGAAAACATCGATCTGGCCATATGGATCTTTTGTACCATGGATCATAAAACTAAACCAAATTCTGTATAATATTCCCTATGAACTTCAATACAGAAGATGGAGAAGAGTTTCTAATGTCCTCTGGACCTAAAAATTCGCTATTGAAAACTTTTCTTCTGTTCCTATGCAATACAACACACTAGCACAAAATGTGAATGGTTGTTTCGTCTTCCTCAAGACATAGTCGACACAGAAGCGAAAAGATTCACCCTCCACAAATGGTAGTTTAATTCGAAATATCCGGTAAGAAACCCTGTTAGTAACCTAATGTCGCTCCTAGCAAGGTCCAAAATTTTCCCATCGGAAAACAGGTTGACCAGTATTTTCGACTGTCTCATCCCTAAAAAAATTGTTCCAAAGGTCCTTTGCCATTGGTAGTTCTCCCTCCATAAACAGGGCGGCTATGCTAGACCAGTTTACCACACAATACAGTTCCGTTCCTACTAAAGGTGTGGAAGAATCCATTCTAGCTAGTTCGTCCGCTACTTGGTTACCAACATGTCCACGATGACCTGGTAACACTGTTACGCGCGGCCAACTGTTGAAGGGTATCTAAACACTCCAGAACTATTCCTGAAGGGAATGTCCACAAGAACAAAGCCTGGAGTGCTGCTCGGCTATCAGAGAAGATCGAAATATATGCGCCCCTTAGACCCTTATCAATATTCAGTATAGCGCATATGAGTAAAGCGGAAAACCGTTGGCCACTTGCCCATTGGTTTCGATATCCTCGTGTTTAGACTGCGAGTGTCCACTACTGGACCACCCGCTGCCCATTCCGTCCTACTTGAGATGGCAACCCCGAATCTCGTACCGAATCGCAATTCAGTGTTTATACGGTATTTCGGCATAGTCCTTTTTACCTAAAGAATTCAAGACATTCGTATGACCCAAACCTAGCTATAGCCGATGATTGAAGTGTTTTCGGTCTAACTATCGTCCTATATATCTTATTATCCATATGAATATTCCAAGTCAGTTTACTCTCCAAAGTAATCCAGAAGCATTTAACCTCTTTGGAATACAGGATATTGTTTTCATTAATGGAAACAGCACCAAAGTTTAGTTTCCTTCTCAATGTGAAAGGTACCAGGATTGTCTTACAAGGGTTAATAGAGAGATCATGTTCTCTGCACCAATTCGTTATCAGCTTAGGAGCATTATTCATAACATCCGTTGTGATATTATCAAGTTCCCTACTTCCTAGCATGTTTCTGATCAACTTACTAGTGGTAAAATCAACGCCTCTGCGTTGGAGTGAATGTGTGATCGAGTTATACCCTGTGTTATCAAAAGCCCTTCAATATGAACAAAAGCACAAAGTGCTAGTTCCCAAATACTAATAGCCCCTTCTATCCTTGCCACAAGACGATGTAAGGCCGACTCAGTCGAATTTTCCCTTACATATACAAACTGAGTAACATGCAGGGAAGAGAGATTCAAAGTAGTAGACCTAATATAAAGATCCAGTAATATTTCCATAGTCTTTAAAAGATAAGATGTAAGACTAATAGGTCAATATGATTTCGGGAAATCGTTGGATCTATTTCCAGTCTTTGGAATGAAAGCAACATTTACCTTCCTCCAGGAGAGAGGTATGTGTGCCATTATAAAACTGAATCTAAACACAGAAACAAGTGCCGGAAAGATACCATCCCCACCTGGTGACTTAAAGGGAACAAAGGATCGAATGGCCCATCTAACTTTATCTGGTCGAAAATCATACGAGATAACTTAGGTGCGCCTCTACAGGAAGCAAAGGAGTCGGTTGCATTGTTACATTCTCTACAATCTTTTAAAATTGAGTTATGGAAATGAACCTTTAGCAGAAGCTCCAGTGTTTCCTTTCGATCCTTTGTATAAGCCCCATCAGTCCCCTTCAATAGACCGATATCACAGGAAGACGAACTAACAAGAGCCCTATGCAACCTAGCGTCTATCTTCTATGCTACTACAGAATTTCCTCTAAGATTCTCTTTTGGATCTCCTAATTTTATATAAAAAAAATCGCCAAAATTAAAAAAATCGTTTAAATTTACTTAAAACAATATTGAGTTTCCACAAGATGTACGTCGCTGGAGGAATGAGTGACTGCATGTATTTTGTTTTGTATTGCATTTATTTTATTGTATTTTCGTTCTTCTGAAGTAAAACATCATTTAATTTAAAGAAAATAGATATTTTTTTGACTTCTTGCAGAAGTCAAAAAAGTGAAATTGAAAAATCTCTAAATGTATAAAAAACTGATAAAAAAAATCGCTACAAATGCAAATTAGCAATTTAAAAAAAATTACAAAAATAAAAAAATGCCCAAAATTAAAAACATCCACAAAATTAGAAAAATGGCTCAAATTAAAAAAATTGGCAATATTTAAAAAAAACGCCAAATTTGAAAAAATAATCTCCAAAATTAACAAAAAAAAAAAAATCACTAAAAAAAATTAAAAAATTGGAAATATAAAAAAACGCCAAAATTTAAAAAATCACCAAAAACTAAAAAAACGCCCAAAATTAAAAAAACTGCCATTATTAAAAAATCTCCATAATTGGAATAAAACGTTAAAATTAAAAAAAAAAAATTTTAAATCGCTCGTTGAAAAAAAATCGCTTAAATTGAAAAAACAAAATCGCCAAAATTAAAAAGATTCACAAAATAAAACAAAAACACTAAAATTGGAAAGAATCGCTCAAATTAAAAAAATCGACAAAATTTAAAAAAATTGCTAAAATTTAAAAAACGCCAAACTTGGAAAAAAATCGCTAAACTTTAAAAAAATCACTAAAGTTGAATCACTTGTATAAAAATGTAATCGCCAATTTGTCGAAAACTAGAAACGTTTAAGAAAAAATATTGTAGCAGAGACCAAGTTTCGACTTGGATGGCTAGATTTTAAGATCGCTTCTTTCTTCAAGACTAGGTATCAAAGAGAAGAAAGGGGTTTTTGCAAAACCCCTAAACGAACGAAGAAATCAAGTAATTAAATAATAAATCTGATTCGTCCGTATCTCGAAAACTAAAAGAGCTAGAGAAAAAAGTTTGCAATCGCACATGCACATCTTAATATGCAAAGTGCAACTAGTTTCCTCATATGTACATCTTGATTTTTTCACACATTTGGTTGTTCGAAATTCGCACCAACTTACTGTTGGTGTAAAACTTTTTTATTTATATGTAGTTAAATTTTTTAACAGATTTTATCTTTTTAAATTTAATTTAAAAAATAAAGTTATAAAATACTATTTATTTTTTTTTATATTTACAGATTAAAACTGTACTATCTTACTAACAGCACCAAAAACGACATGGCCAACACAATCTTTTTAAAATCAAAGAAACTTCAACATCTCCTAACCATATTTTTAGTGTTCATAAGCTGCTCTCTGATAACAGCAAATACATTTGCTTTGACATCATCCTCGACATGTGGTCCAAAATTTTCCAATTCCTGTTCCTGTGGTCATGAAATGTATGAGGGTTCTCTACAAATGATAGTCAATTGTACTAATTCCGGTCTAACGAATACGAGCGTTCTCGAATTTATGCCACAAGATGTAGAAATTTTAATATTTACCGGAAATTTTATACCCGAATTACCCTGGAATGTATTTGGATCGATAAATAATTATAAGCAATTGAAAATTGTTGATATGAGCAACAATCATATACGAGAAATACGTGGCAAATCATATCATCACGTACAAAATGTTGAACGTTTAATATTAAATCATAATAATTTAAGTATATCGCGTGATGATGACGAAGTAAATCATCATCATCCTCGAGTATTTTCAAACTTTTTAAATTTACAAAGTCTACATTTAACCGATGCCTTCGATGATAATAGTTCACCTCAGCTGAGCGAAGATTTACATGATATTTTCATGAATTCACAATTGACAAAATTGCAAAAGTTACATTTGGAACAAAATGAAATAACACATTTTAAAGATCGTAAGGTATTTTGTGACTTGCCCAGTTTAAGAGATTTACATCTGGGTGATAATTTTCTAAAAGATATTAATTTTGAGGTAAATTGTTTAAAAAATTTACGCTTTTTAGATTTGGAACGTAATAAATTTGAATTTGTCAAAACACATGATTTATTACTGCTCAATGAATTGGAGGCCCGACCCGATAGAAACACCAATTTAATAGTAGATTTTAATCTAAATCCATTTACGTGTGATTGTAAAATTAGTCCATTTCGCACATGGATTCATTCGACAAATGTAACCGTACGCAATAAAGAAACCTTAATGTGTTTCCATAATAAAGTAGATCCTTTACCCATATTGGAATTGGATATGACAGAATGTTCGGCCGCCATAGCTGCGGCCACAATTATGTTTACCACTGCCACCGATAATCATTATAATTCTGGGCATCCAGATACTGGTTTAGCTAGACATACCGCTACTTTAATATTCCTATTAATAGTTTTATCAATGATTTTATTGGGTTTAGTTATAGCCTTGATTTATGTTAGTCGTGACAAATTGAAATTTATGATAACACCCGTATTTGATAATGTGGCTAAAAAGGTACAATATACTTCCATAAAAGATGAAGATTGCCCAGAGGTTCATGTTTAAAGAGTTTTTATTTAAATATCATCATAGTAGATCCCTCCCGAAAACCCAAGTTGAAATAAGTGTATCATATAAAGATAAAAAATGTTTATATCAAAAAAAAAATAAATAAAATCTAGTTGATAGTCATCGAATATTTAAGCCATTTATTATAAATTTTTCTTTATTTTTCAATATATCAAAAATTTGTGCCATTAAAAAAATGTATCAATTTCATTAAGAATCTGTTTTTATCTACAAAAACAAAAAAAAAAAGAAAAAGAAATCTTAAGTTGTTTTACCTTCAAAAAATATCAGGTATTTTTTTTTTAAATATACATAAATTTTGTTTTTATTCTGTCAATTAATTTAAAATGACTGTAATGCATTTAAATATTTAAAAATTGGTTAAAATATTAAGACCTACTAACTTATCTCAGAATAACCAAAGCTAACCATAGTTATGAATGTCAAATTTATATGGAAATATCTATGGTTACCGTTACACTCTGGTTATTTATTAGATAAGTTACCCGCCCTAGGCCATATTTTATATATATTTACAAAATATAACCTAGTTTATAGATTTTCTTCATTTTATTTTAATTTTAAAAATATATATTGTATATTAAGGGTATTCACAATTATTCTCCACAATATTAGCATTTTAAAGTTTTTATTAAAAAAAAATCCTCGATATATACAAAGGAACTAATAAATTTTTCTTCAAAAATTTTTTCTTTTAAAATTTCTTAAACTTAAGTTTTATAAAACTAGCTTTTAATAAACTTCTTTAACTTTTTAATAAAATAAACAAAATCTTTTATAAAATTTTATATAAAAAAAACTGCATTAAATTAATGAAAAATTCCAATGGACAAGCGATACAGCGAAACTTTAACGATTTAATGCTTTGTGCATATGATAACCGGTTTCGGTCCATCATAAACGGACTAAAAAACGGATTTTAAGTAATATCGAAACTGATTCGAGTCCGTTAAAAGTCCCTCAATGACGGACCGTTTACGGACTGATATATCGTATAAAAAACTAAAAAATCACTAAAAAAATTAAAAAAATTGGTAATATAAAAAAACGCCAAAATTTAAAAAATTACCAAAAACTAAAAAACGTCCAAAATTAATAATTATTATTAAAAAATTCCTATAAATGGAAAAATAGCTCTTTGAAAAAAATCGCTAAAATTGGAAAAAAAACAAATCACCAAAATTAAAAAGTTTTGTCAAAAACAAAAACTCTAATATTGGAAGAATCGCTCAAATTAAAAATAAAATTGCTAAAATTTAAAAACCGCCAAACTTGAATGCTTTGTGTATGTGATAACCCAACAAACAATACGTTCCGTTTACGTACCGGTTTCGTTCCGTCATAAACGGAATCCAATTCCGTACCGTTCTCTGGATCCGTAAAGGATTTTAAGTAACATCAAAACTTATTCGAGTCCGTTAAAAGTCCGTCAATGACGGACTGTTTACAAACCGATATATCGAATAAAAAACGGAGTTGTCCGTTAAAAGTCCGTGAAAGACGGACCGTTTACGGACCGATATATCGTATAAAAAACGTAGTTTTCCGTTAAAACTCCGTAAATGACAGACCGTTTACGAATCCGTATTGGGTCCGTATTCGTACCGTTTTTTCAACAAAAAAGGGATTTGTGTAAATTCATATTATTTAAGTTTTTATTAGCAAATTTTTGTTTTTTTTTTTCTTTAAATTTATTTAAAAAGATATTTAAAATAAAATAAAACTTTTACAAACTAAATACAAGAAATGCCGTATTTAGCTTCAGCACAATCAGCATCCATCAATCACTGCGATTGTGGCCCATTAAAAATCATGAACAAAATAAAACAAATATATAATTTTGGTTTAAATGGTGGTACTGACGATATGATGTAGCCAATTTTTTTCACAAAATCTATTATTTTTATTTGCAAATCTACATAAATTTGCACATATCATCGTAAAACTTCTTTTAAATTTCATAAATATTTACCTCATGGATATTTAAGTATTCGTTTTTGATAACTAAACAAATTTAAAAGCAACGGAAGAAAAACTGATGAAAAACAGTGGCCCATATTTGACGGTACAGAAACGGTTAAACCAAAACGGAGTTAAAACGTATTGTTTTTGAAAATTCAATTATACGGTCCGTTAGTGTTCCGTTTACGTACAAGCTTTGACGGATACGTATTTTTGGACCGTAAACGTATAGTAGAAGCCATATTCATAGATCCGTACGTATCGGAGAATCCGTAAAAATGTTTCTTGGGAATTCTATAAAAGTTTTTGTGTCATAAAAATAACATTTGTAGAAAAATTATCTATCATTTTATTAAAAAATTATACTTATTTTCCATAACCAAAAACCATGTCATGCCCTCAATAATCAATTTTTAATGTATTAGTTGTCGGTCTTAAGTGAATGCCCTTACAATTTTAATTGTTAACAATTACATATATAAATATATGATCATATCATTATCTATGTATCTTTATATAACAAAAAAGAAATAAATAAAAAAAACAATTAACCTTAGATATATCTGTGATTTAAGTTAGTAGTTTCAAGTTTTCTTAATCATTTTTTTACTAATTACAAAAATTAAATTTTAATTGCAGTTTTTTACTTACTATTTTTTTACTAATATTTATTAGTTACATATATTTTTAACTACTTTCTTTTTATTAACATGATTTAAAAAAAAAATGTTATTAGTTGTAATAATTATTTTGATAAGGAATTAATATCAATAAAGGAAAAAAAAGAAATTTAAAATTGTTTTATTTGTAACAGGAAAAGCGATCGTCAATTTGTAATAAAAATTAAACTATAAACAAGAAAATTAAAATTCAGTATTCTTACATCACTAAACGGGCTTTACACTTACAATAAAAGTCTGTAATGGCAACTGAAAATTTTGCTAATTTGAGCCCAGAGGTGTTTTTTGCTAATCTTAGCAACACATGTCTGCTGACGTGTAGTACAATAAACTTTGCTGAAAAAATTAACTGCCTCTACTAAATTTAAGTAAACTTTTTGTAAAGTGGAATTTAAAATCTGTTTGCTAAAATCAGCAAAAAAAAAATACTAAATATTATTAGTAGAGGGCGGATCAATACGTCCGTGACTTATTGAATGAAACACATTTTTCTTGCAAAAAAAAATATTTTTAAACATAGTCTCCTTTTAGTTTACTACACTTAGTCCAACGTTTCTCCAATATTTTTATCCATTCCAAAAAATAGGATTTTTCGAGGTCCATAAAATAGGCATTTGTTTGATCAATAATTTCATCTCTTTCCACCGAGCCATTTATTTAGGTTTAGAAATAGGAAATAGTCACTGGGATCCAAATACGGGGAATATGGTGGATGAGGTACCAATTCGTAGCCCAATTCATGGAATTTTTCATTGATACTACACACGTGTGCATTTAGAATCGAAACCGTACTGTCCTATAAAATGCCTATGGCATCAACAATCTCACGCAATTTTACTCTTCGATCGACCAATAATATATCGTGGATTTTGTCGACATTTTCGGATGTATTGACCTCAATTGGCCGTACAGAACGTTCAGCGTCAACGAAAGTCAGTAAACCACTTTTTTACCATTGAAATCGATGGTTCAGTACCCACAGTATTTATCAAGCTTTTCCTTGGTTTGATTGGCGGTTTTTTCGCAAAAAATTATGTTTAATGAGCATTAGAAATTCAATTTTTTCCATTTTTAAAAAAATCCACGAGGTTGTATGATTTTAACGGTGTTAAACGCAAAGAAAATTACTGAACTTGCTCAAAATTTGACAGTAGTCTATTAACAGGTAGTACTTAATGGGAGCAGTGTTGCATTTCATATAAATACGAGGTAAGTTCGAAAAGTCACGGACTTATTGATCCGCCCTCTTATTAGCACAAAATTAAAAATTTTTTTTCCGAGCATTAAAATTTTTATATTTTAATTATTTTTTGAAAAAATATTTTAGAAAAAATTAACAAAAAAATATCAAAGGCTTTAAAATTGTAAACAAATAAACGAATTTATGATTTTGCTTTAATTTGATCATTTATGTTTTGAAAAATATTTTAGTCAATTTTTTTTTACTTTTAAGGTGAAATTTTAATTGTTTTTAGGGCTGATTTTTAGAACTAAAATAACTTTTTAGTGCTTTTTAAGTGGGTGTCCTATTAGACAGACATTAGTCGGTAACTTCACTTTCGATCCCTTTTTTTTAATCTAGAAAAAACATTTCCTTCAATATCCACGTTTTTGAAGTTGGTAAATTTTTTTTGCAAATTTTAGCAGATCAGTTTTTAAAAATTTGTAAAATAATTTTTGAAGTTAGCAACAAAAATTAGTAAATATTCTGTAATTTGCAAAATGTTAATAGCAATAAGATTTGCTAAATAATAATTTTTTTACTATAAATCAGTACAAAAATAGTAAAGTGGAATAGAAAACCACCAAGTACTGAAGTTACTATTTTTTCCTAAAGTATATTGATTTGGTTTAATATTAGTGTTTCCAATTCGGTTAATCGATTGACCGACTCCTCGATTCTTCTGTTAATGCCGACACAAATAATTTAAAACTCCAAGAATTATTCGACCCGAGTAATCGATTAAAATAGGTCTATTAACCGGTTTAATTTTAAATATAAATTTTTCTGTTATTTTTCATAAACCTTCTTAATTTTCTTAACTTTGGTAAGAAAATCGTAGAAAAAAACATCAATTAAAATACAATCAAATTATTTTCAAATCGACTAAATTAAAGTAAATGTTATATACCCAGCAAAAACATGGTATCAACTACTTACCAGCCTATTTACTCGCTTAATTACTTTTATTCGCGATGTCCCAAAAGTAATGAGTGGTCATTACCTTCTCACTTACAAAAAACACAAAGTAATAGGTGGTTATTATCCTCTCGCTTACGAACAGCCAAAAAATATGAGTACCCATTACTTTTTGGACATCGCGAACAAAAGTAATTAAGCGCGTAAATAGGCTGGTAAGTAGTTGAGACCAGGTTTTTGCTGGGTAGGCTTCAAAGTTTTAGAAAGGCTAGAGCCTCTAAGCAGAGCTTTAACAAAAAACCTATTAAAATATATATTTTTCTCCTTAGCAATGAAATACGTGACTAGACATATTCCTAACAAGCACTATGACGTTACTTATGTTATAAAAAAAAAATAAAGAATTACTTTAAATTAGAAAACTGTATTTTCTAAAAAACAGTTTCATCTAAAACTCTATAAAAAAAATTATAAAAACTAAAAAATAACATGGAATTTTGTTTCTAATTTAATTTATCTACAAATTTTGATGGAGTAGGAACTTCAGCAGAATTAAGTTGTTAGTCAAAAATATTTTAGAATTCGCTTATTTAAATTCTTTATTGCACAAAACACAGAAAAATCGGTAAGGACTTGACAGAAATATGTATCATTTTTATACCTTTTCTAATACATAGATAACCTCTTTAACTCTAAACCTTAAACCAGGTAGTGAAAGAGTCAGGAAACAGTGGCAGTTCCATTTATCTTTGTGTGTGAATTTCGCAAAAGCTATTGATATAATATATTTAAGAAATTGTTTTTGAATATTTTTGAAGGCAGCTCTTGTTTTTTTAGGCATTTTTATTTTTATTTTTTATTCTTAAGAAAATAGAAACCAACTTTATCGACAAAATGTCCTACTTCGGTAAAACACTATCTACACTACGTTTTTAAAAGTTTACTCTCACTGAAGACGTCTGATATTTTTAAATCGTCAGATTACCTTTAAAAAAACCCAAGATTATAAGGCATGACTTTAAAAAATCTCAGTATTCTTCGAATTGTCCTAAACAAACACTTTAGAAACCATTGCAATAGACTTAACTTGATATTTCAGTAAAAAGCTGCTCTTTGTGTTCTTATTGATAAAAGAAATACATTTATTTTGCATTAAACGATTAATCGATTTATCGCCAATTTTTCCGATTAATCCACCCGAATAACCGATTAATCATTTTTTGAATAATGACCTAACCGATTAACCGGCAGGGTTCAATAAATGGAAACACTATTTAATATAGAGTAAAACTAAGTAGCATCCAAATACCTAGTATTTCTTAATTAATTTTTTAATGTTTAACATTTCATAAATAAAAAATTGAATTTCATACCGCTTAAAATTGCAAAAGAGCTGGCATTTTTACATGAAATTTACATATGTATATACCAATTAAAATATTCTTTTTACAAATATTTTTTTTTAAAATTTCAAAAAAAAAAAAAAAATTTTACGAAAACAAATTTTTTTTACATTTTAGCAAATCTTATACACATTTTTATAACTGTACCACGATATCCATTTTTTTTTTCCACATATTCACACGATTTTTCACTAAAATTTCATTATTTTTTTCGATTTTCCTAATTTTATATTTAAAATTCTTTGATGTTTAGTTCTTGTTTCAGTTTTTACCTTTTCTTTTGTTATTCAATCAAAATTTCAGTGCTGCCACACTGGTTTAAAAATTAAAGTTTGCAAACAATAAAACCGAAAAATATTTTAGAAAATTTATAATATTTTACCAATCTAATATTTTTTTCAACTCTTGGTTTAAAGATAAATATCGTAGGAAAAAGTAAAATAAGTCGGTAGAATAACGGCTTATGTTAAGGGTATGACAACACGTAGCTATGTTAACACATAATTTTAAAATTTCAAGAAAAAAGGCTGTAGGATTACTTCTAAGTACAATTATAAATTTAAAAAATTGTTATATTTTTCTATTCTTTTTTTTTTTTTTTTTCATTATAATTTGTTAAAATTTAGTCAATTCTTTTCAATTAAATAATTTTTTGTTGTTTTTTCTATTGTTTTACTATTTTTAGCGTCTTTTGTATAATTACCAAACGAAAATAACAGTTGAGTTTGACGTTTTATCTTAGCACTAATTGTTACATATTTTAGGTAACAAAATATTTTATTATTCAGTTTTTAACTTTAAATAAATCTACTTTACATAAAAATATATTTTTAATCAATAAATCACTTTTATTAGTGTTAAATAGTTTTACACAATATTTCCATTCGAGTTCTGATTTTTCGTTTTGGTGTCAAAAAAAAAGTTCGATGTTGGGAGTTTGAAAATTTTTACTGGATAAATTTTTGCCAGCAGGAATTTTCAAACAGTAAAAACATGATTGAAAAATATATGATGCAATAAATATTGTAAAATTAATTATGGTACATTTTTTTACAAATTTTCAATACGTGTACTTATTTCAAAAATTTTCTTATTGAGAGTAAATTTATCTTACCCTCTATAAGTTTGTAGCTGAGTAATTCATATTGGACTTGACTACAAAAAGTACTCGAACAGACCTGTTGTGTAAAGTATTGTAGAGATTATTTTACCTCCAGTGCCTTCTTACTAAGAAAAACGTTTTTAAAATAAAATAGATTATATTTCGACGCGTTTTAATTATCAATTTGTATGGAGAAAAATAAGGCACGTTGTTGTTTTATAGTGTCGGTGTTGTTAACATAGTGACGGTCCGTGAAGTTCTTTAACTCTCTCGTTTCCCTTAAAACACTACTAACAAAATAGTATGAAATATAGTATAAAATATCGTTACCCTTAAAATAACCCAACAAAATAATTTAAAAACTGTTAACAGTAAAAAAAATCTAACAAAATAACGAAAAATCCTCCACCCAAGTTAAGATATAAATTTAAAATACCATTATTCAATAAAACTCACCCTATGTAACGGTTGTCAACCCTGGTTTCATTTCTTCTGAACAGAGTAGTATTTTATGGAATGAAACAAAACTTAGGTGGCAACGATCCAGGTTATTTTATACAGCTGTTTAGCTATCTTGTGTCGGGTTGTGGTTGTTAAAGTAACGTGGAAAAAAAATTGTTGTGAGTAAATAAAAACTAGATATTATAGAAGAATACCTATAATAAATTTACAAAATGCAAGTGTTTTTTATTATTAAAAATGTTTTTAAACTAAGTTTTTTCTGGCACGGCTTTATGCCAACATAATTAAGGTCAAACTACAACTGGATTAAGGGACTTAAGCTAGTTATCGGTATGAAACGGCATTTTTTAAAAATTAAAAATTTCCATTTCTAAAATTTTGTTTCATATCTTTAGTAGTTTATAACAGGAAGTTTCATAATGGTTTTAAATGCGCTTCCAAAATTGTCTATATGCCCTACAGCACTAAATGGTCATGATGTGTTTCTGCTGGTGTTTGTAACAACCATAAATACTGGACATATAAGCCTACCTTCTAGGTACCCATCGACTCTGAATTACAGCTGATTTACCGATGACCGTCTGTCTATGCATTCCTGTTGGCATGTTACAGGTCACAAATATAAAGATATTTTGATAAAAATTAGCACACTGACTCATATTGGTCAATGACGAAGCATATAGATTTTGGTTAGAATCTATGTTTAGGCATAGTGCCAATATAAAGATTCCACAAAAATTGGCTTCTACGCCCATAGAAATATTCCACAAAAATTGACTCTTACGCCAGATCGTATATATTGAAGAAATTTGGTACACTAATTTATGCGAGCCAAATCGCAACCCATTTTGCTTTTAGGTTAAATGTTAAGAACTAATCTGCATACAAATTTCACAAAAATGAGTTTTAGTGCGGCTATTACTTTATTATTAGTTTATCTTTGTACTTAGTGCACACCCGATTTTCTTATAAATACACTTATCGGGGAAAATCAAAATATCTAGATGAATTTATTTTTTTCACACTAACCCATTTGAATTTCCTAACCATACGTCAGTTGACTCATCCATACTCGTGTATGGTATTATATAGTTGGCATAACTGAATTTAACTGTTTTTAATTAAAATTATTATATTTACATATTCGTTGTCGTCACTTTAGCTTATAGTTCTTTATAAACATTTTAGTATTCATTATGCAATAAAAATATAATAAATAAAAATTTGACCTAAACATTTTTGTTCAAAAAATAATACCTATAAGGGAAACTGTTGCATTTAATTTTTTTTGATATTAGTTAAGAACTTAATAGGAGTAAGTTAGCAATTTCATTATATAAAACAAAAATTTAATCATTGTATGTTACCAATTCAACCAGCGATTGTTTTTATTTTTGCTAGTACATTCGTTATGTTGATAAAATTAATCAGTTTGAAGTTTTTTTTTTCTGTTATACTCAGTCTGATTGTGACTGGCGTTCTCATTGTCGAAAAATACGCCTGCATACAAAACGATATTTTTTCATTTTGAAATTTCCCAAATAAATACAACTCCGTTGGCAAATCTATTACATTTTAGGGGATATATAAGGTAAAATCGCTTGTAAAATTTTACAAAAATTGTTACAACGACTTTTAAATAAAAACGCCTAACCTTCGATATCGACAACGCCAACCGCAATCGGGGTCGAATTAGGCAATCGTGATCAAATGAATTCATTCGAAACCCGTTTTTTTTTTTTTTTTTTTTGATGTGTAACTATAATAATACTAATATTGTAAACACCAACATTACCTTTTATTTCCAATCTAGGACCGAACTACAACCTCCCTGATGAAGAAAATTCTGTTAAGATGTTTTATTTTAAAAAATAAAAAAATTATTTCGATCGAAAAGTTACGATCACGAATGCTGTAATTTGACCCCAGGCCCATTATTTTCACAGACTAATCAGTGATTATTTCTTTTTCTACATACAGATGCTTAAAGTTTTAAATAATAGTTTGTATTTGTTATCAAAGCAATCATCTAATAACTTGAATAAATTAATTTCACTGCAACAACTGATAAAACGCGATTTCAGCTCAGCCAATATAATGGAGAAATTTGATTTGCCTCAAAGATTGCAAGGCAGTACACCAAGTGTTTGGTAATTTGATCAAAATATGTACTTAACAAATGATTAATATTTATCTTATTTGTTTTTAAATAGGAATGAATACATTACTTTAGCTATGCAATATAAACCCTTGAACTTGGGTCAAGGTTTTCCCGACGATGCGGCTCCTGAATATGTTACCAGGGCTTTGAGTGATATAGCCAAAGATGAAAATCCTTTGTTACATCAATACACCAGAGGTTTTGTAAGTATTTTCATATTCACTTACCTAATTATTCCTTTAATTTATACAAAATTTCTATTTCAGGGGCACATGCGTTTAGTTCAAGCTATTTCTATTCTATACTCGAAATTGATACAGCGTGAATTGAATCCTTTAAATGAAATTCTAATAACTTCTGGTGCCTATGAAGCTTTATATTCTTCCATAATGGGTCATGTTGATGTGGGTGATGAAGTAATTATTATAGAACCATTCTTTGATTGCTACGAACCTATGGTTAAAATGGCAGGTGGCATTGCCAAGTTTATACCTTTGAAACCGGTAATTATAACCCAATTTTTCATTAATATTAAATTACTGCCACTCGTACACTATGTGTTTGACAGAAACTGCAAAAAAGCGCCATTTTAATGCAGTTTTTTTATTTCATCTTCTGACTTGACATTTTCATTTCCTAGCCAGCGTTGCCAGATTATTCTTTTTTGACAAGGGTTTTGCTCTGTTCGGAAAGAACAATAAAATTACTGTTAATCGGGCATGTAATGAAAATCGAAAACGATCGGAGTTTTAATGCTTAATATTTTACGATATATCATAGAGGAAGAATAAGCATAGAGATTGCAACGCCGTCAGCGACCAAATAAAATTTTATACAGAATACAAAGTTTCGGAATCTGAGAGAAAACAGGAAAAAATTAAGCAAATTTCCCTGTTTTTTAAACTTTTTTTCAAATCCAATTTAAAAATCTGCTCAAAGCTAATTGGATTTGCAAAGAAAATTAATTGGAATCGCAAAAGATGCCGAATCTTTGTAATTTGCCCATTTAAAACCATGAGAACGTTTTTTACTACGTGAGCGAGATCGACATGGTGTGGATATATTAGAGTATTCAAAAAACCGGCCTTTTGAAAAAACCGGTTTCGGTTTTCTTCGAAAAATCGAATTTTAAAAAAACTGGTTTCGGTTTCGGTTTTTACAAAAAAAACCGGTCAACCGATTTTTTTATTGTATTTCATTTCAAAATTTTATTTATTGGGTTTAATATTTTTTAATATAATATCTTAAAAATTAATATTAATAACCTATATTCATATCAAATGAATAGAGATCATTAAGTTTGTAAATTAGCAACGTTAGTAATTTTGACGTTTAAAACCTTTGGAATTTAAAAGTTTTTTTAATATTACATTTTAAATATGTAAAAAGAAAATCCATTTAAATTTAAATGTTTCGTTTTAAGACGATTTTTTGTTCCCTTTTGATAAAGCTAGAAGTGGAAAATACTCTTTCACTAATAGTAGATGTTGGACAAATAGTCAAAAGACAATTATATAAATTTTCCAACTTTTCAGTTCTTTTGTTGCATTTATCAAGATATATGAAATCATCATATAATGATGAATGATTTTGTACAGTCTATTTTTTAGGATTTTGAATACTGTTTATTGTGTTATTTAGATCAGAAATTAAACTATTTGAATTTGGAATATCCAAAGTTAAGTCTTCATCGGGATCTATCAGGCTTACATTTAAATCTTTATAACCAAACAAACAATTGTAAAAGTGTTCGGAAAAAATAAAAGATACCAAGTAACCCAGTTAGTGATGTAATTAAAAAAACGGTTAACCGAACAAAAAAGACCGGTTTTCGGTTTTCTTCGAATTTACAAAATATTCGAAACCGATCGGTTTTTAAAAATAAAGAAACCGGTTGACCGGTTTTCGGTTTTTGAATACTCTAGGATATATATTTTAAAAATTATTTTTTTGTTTGCCTAAATTAAAAGTTCTAATAAATACAAATCAATATGTAAAGCCAATTTTATTTTCACGTTACTTAATACACTAGATTAAAAAGCTGATTTTTTTCGTTTTCGATTTTTATCACATACCCCAATATTTAGGATGTTCAACATTTGTATCTATGTTTAAAGTGCTATGTTTAAGCTTGCTAACAAAAATAAGACCCAACAGAACACATACTTAGGGAATTAGTGGAATTAACCGCTAAAAACCAAAACTATAAAAAAATACTTTTTAGCTGCAGAAATTGTCAGCAGAAGTATACGCCATCTTTTGGGACTGGTACTATTTTAATATAAAAAAGTAACATATTTCCATAGCTTCTCCCGTAAAGTGTAAAACTCCTTTAAAAGCCACAAATTCCTAAATATCTCCGATATCTACCATGTTATAGAAATTCCAAAATTTTATATAGAAAATATTTTATTTGCTATGAAGTTGTACTATACACCAATTTGTGTGGAAATATTAGAGGTACTTTTTAACAGCTAAACCCTGATTACCATTTTAACAGACAGACGATCACGAATATACATACTTTATTTATTTATTTTCAATATTAGAACCGTAAGAATTGAATTCTTTTATGGTTCAATTGGTATATCATAAAAAAGGTCATTATTTTATTTTTATACCCTTCACCATAGGTGGAAGGGTATATATAAGTTTGTCATTCCGTTTGTAATTTCTACAATATTGATCTTAGACCCTATAAAGTATATATATTCTGGATCCATATGAAGAGCGAAGTTGATTTAACGATGTCCGTCTGTCCGTCTGTCCGTCTGTGTGTTGAAATGGGTTTTCCGAAGAACCCAGACATGATGAGGACTTGATTCTTTTTTATTTCTGTTACATGTGATCCATTTCTGTTTGCTATTAAAAATCAGACAGATCGGTTAATAAATGGCTGAGATATTAGCAAAAAACCAGGACTACCTCTAATTTTTCCAGTAAAATCCCTTTGTTTAATAAGAGTGTGAAGATAAATACGTATGTTAAATACGTTTCACAACTATTGTGAATGATATAAATAAAAAATAAATAGTAGTGTCGCCAACTTTTTTTTGCCTAGAAAATGCCAAATTTGACAAGAAAAGCGCTGAAACATATGGAAAAATATAAATTTGAGATTTTACATGACATATTATTTTGGATTAAAATTTTTGGACATTTAAGAAAAAATAAATGGGGATACCGCTTGTTTGTGGAGAGCTATGAGGTAGTAGATTCCAACGATGTATTCATCTCCTTCAGAATACCATGGTGAAGGGTATATAAGATTCGGCATAGCCGAATTTAGCCGCTCTTACTTGTTAATATAAAGGTCAATAATAATATAAAAAATATATGATAAGTTCACAAACAAAATCAACATATTAAGTTTAAATTTAAATTTGGCTATCTAGTTTGATGATAAAAAGATTAAAGGATTGATACAAATTAAAATTAAGTAGAAAATGAGAATAACTAGTTATTTAAGGATACAAATTCAAATAGTGCTTTCCTGAATCCGTTTTTTCTCTGAATTAATTTTATATAAGCAGGCAAGGTATTCCATGGCGTTGATAAAAAAAAATCTGCCAGAGTTAAGAAACGTATATCTTGGTATTATTAAAGTCATGCAACGGGCCGATCTACCAAATGTTAAGCTACGGTCACATTGGGCAAATATTTTCCGCAAAAATGTTTGAACATATTTGCCCAAAATTTTGTCAAAGCAATATAGAGATTATTTTGTGGTCACACTACACACATTTATTTGCCTCTTTTTGTTTGATCAAACAACTTTCAAATAGTGGAAAACAAAAATAAGGAATACATGTTTGCCCTATGGTCACACTTGAACAAATATTTGACAATAAAAATTGTTTGATCAAACTATAATAAAACATAGATTTATTTTCTCAAAAATTAAAAACTATAAAAACTTAAAATCTGATAAAGGACGATACAAGTTTTGCTTTGAAGCAGTATCAGTACTTATGGAAGAGGAGGAAAACGTTAAAAAGAAGTTTTGGCAAAAGTTTACTTTTTCGGACACCCTCAAAAAAATATAAAAATCTCACCCCCTCGGGAATTAAAAAAAAATCTCTATGGGGTTAAGTGTGTCGGGCCTCTGTGACCCGCTAGGTTCAAAAAACAACAAAACACACCAAACTTTTTATTAAAGAAAATTTTCTCACGATTCCCAACATGCATTTCGTTTAAGATCCGGGAAATAGAATTACGGAAAAAAGATATGACCCCTTCTGGAATGAAAAAAATATTTTTTTGGTGATAAGGGGGACATATCGGGACTAGGGTCCCCAGTCCCGATATGTCCAAAAAACCGAAACACACCAAAAATGGTAAGTGAGATAACTTGAATTAAAGGAAATTTTCTTCAGAATCCGTGAAACAGAATTAGCGTTAGGTTTTTAGATGTTAAAAAATACTAGTGTTTTGTAGTTGCTATCGTTGGCGTTACCCAGGGATTACCTCAGGTTGGTGATAGCAGAAACTAAAAACCGCCCATTTTACAAAAAAAAATAAAATTTTTTAAAAACCGCGCGATTTTTTCACGAAATTTAAATTTTAGGTACATTGCGGCACGTAGCGCCGCAGACGTTTTTTTTTTTAAACCCCGCAATTATTTCTCAAAACTTTTAATTTCTTTTATTAAATGCCATTCCGTTTAATATGAACAATAAATTTCAGTTTATTTCAAAGCGAAAACTTCACTTTTCCTTTTTTACCATCTAAAATTTAATTAAAATGGACCTAACGCTAATTCTATTTGCTGGATTTTAGAACAAAATCCATATTTGGAATCGTGAGAAAATTTCTTTTTACTTTTGGGTGTGTTTCGGTTTTTTGGACCTCGCGCGTCCTAGGAGCTCCTGCCACCTTAACAACATATATATATATAATAAATTTTCTTTTTTAATTCCCAAGGGGTTAAATATCTTATTAGAGGGTGGCTAAAAATTTAAACTTCAGCCGAAGTTTTTATTTAATATTTTATTTTGTAAACAAAGTGACGAAACATATGATTATTTGTTTGTTTTATTTAAGTGTTGACATCTAGATGTTATTTTTAACGGCAAAAGCGCAAATATTTTACTTTTAACGATATATTTTGAATTATAAATTAACTGCTGAATCCTACATTAGATGTGCTTATGCCGCAAGCTATTAAAGTTAGCATAAGTCACTACCATATAAATTTGGCATAAGCCAACGCTTAGCGTTACTTAAGTCAAATTAGTATGCGAATGACACAAACCGACGCATAAAAACAGTTATTGCAAAATCATGTAATATTATCATTCGAAAATTCTTGTACACAGAAAAAAATCTTTACATAGTAATAGGTTGTATATCAAACGCTGAAGTTTTCTTAGCAAACATTTTTAAGTAACTGGGTAATATACATAAAATGATTTTTTCTTTGTATCTATTATAGTGTACATACAATTGCATACGATTTTTAAAATAACATATGTTTCAAAAATGTTTAAATTTTGTTTAGTTTGCTTCTAATTAAGTTGGTCATAATATTTTTTAATTTGATGAGAAATTTCCTATTTGATTTTGTTGATTGTCTCAAAAGCATACGATGTTACTTGCAAAAAAACAGATTTTTTAAAATTCGGAAAATTGGTCTGTCAAAAATTAAGTTAACCGAACTTGAATGAAAGTGATTTAATAAAATTAACTTTAATAAAAAAATTTACAAAAATTTTAAAATTCATCTCACTTTGTTCTTTAGAACCCTTATTTTTTGTATTTTAAATCAAAATATTTTTTTTAAGTTCAGATAGGTTTCAAAAAATTTAATTAAACCCCTCTAAAACTTTTATAAATATTAGTGTTTCCAATTATTCGACACTGCCGGTTAACCGGTTAGGGCATTATTCGAAAAATGAAGAAAATTGATTAATCGGTTATCCGGGTCGATTAATCGGAAAATTTGCAATCAATCGATTAATGCAATATAAATGTTTTTATTTTATCAATAAAAACACAAAGAGCTGCTTTTTGTAAAATACCTAGTTAAGTTTAAAGTATTCCGAAGAAATATTGCCATAGAATCTTGATATTTTTTGGCAGAAAATATTGTCAGACATGATCAGTGGAAATAAACCCTAAAGCCTAAAACTGATAAATTCAGTGTAGCCAGTCTATAGCCGCTGGGTAAAATTGAATATAGAAAATTTTCCTAATAATCAAAAGCAGCTTTCAAATAAAATTCAATAAGAAGTTCTTAAAAATATTATACTGGTTTTGCGAAATTCACGAACTAAGTTTGACATCACTCCCACTGTTCACTGGCATTTTCACTATTTGTTTTGGGCTTTAGAGTTAAAGATGCTTTTAAGTAAAAAAAGGTATGAAAATCTGCGTGTTTCTATTTTTAAAATATCCAAGTTTGATTTTTGCACAAAAAGCAATTAAGTCGAAAAATTTCCAAGAATATTGTAGTTATTAAAACGGAAATTCCATTTTGATCTTCATCCATTTTGATCTTCATCTAGTGATGCGAATAAGCGAATTCTTAAATATTTTTGACAACACTATCTTCTTTTTAAGTTTAAATTATTTGTTTTGACATTAACCAAAATAGAGCCAAATAATCGATGAATTTAGTAGTCTTTTTAACCATATATGGCCTCATGGGCTCGGTTATAAATTTATTGAAATAAAAAAAAAAAAAAAAAAAAAAAAAAGAATCGGGTAATTTATTAACCGAATTGGAAACACTAATAAATATACAAGTTTCAAACAAATAATCTCATTTCAGTTTTAAGATTTTAGATATTTAGACGATTTTTCTTAGATTTTAATTATTTGACATTGTTTGCTCTTTCAAACATTTTGTAAGAACAAATAATTGTTTGCCCAAAAATGAGGAAAATATTTGCCCTTTAGTGTTCACACTATGTTCACATTAGGCACATTTTTGTTTGATGGCAAATAATTTTATTTTCCCAAAATCAGCTGTTTTGTTGTTTGCCCCTCAAAAATATTTTGTGGTCAGACTACGGCAAACAAATATTTGACGGTTTTCGTCAAATATTTGCCTAATGTGACCGCACCTTTAGTTTATTATAAAGATAAGATAGGGTTTTCTGATTCAGAAGTTTATGCAAGAATATTATGTTTCGCATACGCAAGTAATCAACCAAATCGCACACAAGAATCATTTTTCGCCATGATGATACACTATGAAATCGATTTATTAAAAGATACTTGAAGTTTGTATAGTGAATGTGAATCTAATTTACTATAAACCTCTGCTGAATTCGTAATCAGCGGAAGTATTAACTGAACTACAAGATTTTTCTTTATTTCAGTAGGTGTAAAATAAGATGATATTCGCAAATTACGAAGTCTTAGAAACACATTGCGAATAGTATTATTCACATGATCACTGCATGACAGAGTGGAATTAATATGAAAGCCTAGGTATTTCACTTTATTGACATACTCAAGTGCATAATTATTGAGAAATAGAGCGGGAAAATCAGAAAAGTTTAGCTTGTTTCTGCTGATGGGTAAAACAAGTGATTTTTTGGGATTAAGCATCAAATTGTTATTCACGGCCCACATTCAAGATCCTCATTGAGTCTAAAACATAAATCCTCTGACATACCAATACGATTAGATATATATAATTGTATGTCATCTGCATAGGCATGAATATGAGCATGTTTTACCACACTTAATACGTCATTAACAAAGATGCTGAACAATAAGGGACCAAGGACAGATCCTTGACGGACACCAGAGGTTATCCCTCTAAGACCCGACTCCCTTCCCCCAACAACTACTTTTTGAGATCTTCCTGATAAAGCCAAAAAAGTGTTCAAGCTTTTTACAGAGAATGGAATGATCTACTTTATCAAATGCTTTGGAGAAGTCTAACAATCACATAAAAGATAAATTCCCTTTATCATATTCAGGTCTGATGTCTTCAAGTACTTTGAGTGCTGCCGTTGTACAGCTATGACCAGCTCGAAAGCCTGACTCAAGGGGAGATAAGAGTTCATATGAGTTTAGATACTCAGAAATTTGGTTCGACATGAGGGATTCGAAGACTCGGTTTTAGACCTAAATTTTGACACGTTATACATGGAATGGTAAACTGATATATACCCTCACCATATATGGTGAAGGATCTAAAAATACAAATTGACTGGATTTTGTGCACGTACTTTTTTGGGTCCAAGATTATTTGAAAGATTTTATTACAATTTTGGGGTTTCCAGCATTGTACGAAATTTTTTCGCTGCTGTAAACATTTATTAAAAATTCATAAAGACAAATTATATTTTTATCAAGTCTACAATATTTTAATTTTCAGTGTTAATTTCTATGGGCCAGTATTACAGTCTGACTTTTAGTAATAATTTTGACCAAAATTATTAAAAAGTAAGAAATTTTCATCCAAAGTATCCTACTTAAGAATAATTTGACTAAAAATTCCTACTAAAAGATGACTATCATTTTCTAACCTAAGAAAAATGTTTCTTCTTGTTTTTTTTTTTTAAGATCAAAACAGAAGGTGCAATTTCTTCTGCTGACTGGAAACTAGACGAAGATGAGTTGAAAAAGCTTTTCAATAATAAAACTAAAATGATTATTTTAAATACACCACACAATCCAATTGGAAAAGTATTTAATCGTCAAGAACTGGAACTTATTGCCGATTTATGTAAAAAATGGAATGTTTTATGTTTATCCGATGAAGTTTATGAATGGATGGTATTTGAAAATAACAAACATATACGTATATGCACTTTGCCCGATATGTGGGAACGTACTATAACCATTGGATCGGCTGGCAAAACTTTTTCAGTTACTGGTTGGAAAACCGGTTGGGCGTATGGTCCTGCTAATTTAATAAGAAACTTACAAATGGTTCATCAAAATTCTGTATATACCTGTCCTACACCACTGCAGGAAGCAGTAGCCAGAGGTTTTGAATTGGAGTTAACTCGTTTGGATAAGGACGAATGTTTTTTCAAAAGTTTACCCCGAGAATTACAGGTTAAACGCGATTTTATGGCAAAATTTTTACAAGATGCTGGCATGAAACCAACTATACCAGAAGGTGGTTACTTTATGTTAGCTGATTGGACTAATTTGGGTAAGTTTTCTTAATATGTTTGTGAAATGATGTTTAAATAATTCTGGTTTAATTATATAGAAAAGACAATTGATATTAATTCGGAACCCGACAAATATCGTGATTATAAATTCACTAAATGGATGACTAAGAATATGGGTCTTCAAGGCATACCTCCAAGTGCATTTTATAGTGAGTCTCATAAAAATTTGGGTGAAAATTTTGTACGTTATTGTTTTATTAAAAAACAAGAAAATTTGGAAAAAGCTTCTGAATTATTAGAGAAATTCAAGAAAAACTAGAAAATATGTAATTGTGATAGTACGGGCTGAGCCTTATTTATATAAATGATTTTATATATTTTAATTAAATAAAGAATTGAAAAAAAAACATTTATTTTATATACTTATGTGGGAAAAAATCAAAAGGTTTTATAACATAATTCCTTTTAAACTGCATTTTTCAATATTTTTGTAATTTTATCATAACACTTTAAACCGTAATGGTAAAACTTAAATTGACTTTAAAGCGAATTTCATTATATTAATTTAGCAAACAAATAAATTTAATTTTTGTATGTATCTACATAAAATTAACAGAAGTCAATTGTAGGTAAGAGAAGTGCCCAAATTCACCAACAAACACTTTTTTTATAATAAATATGGAATTCGTTTTCTTCAATTTACATAACCAAGTCCATTAAGGCCATATATTATTATTAAATGTTACTATATAACAAGAGTTAAAAATAATAATTTCATAAAAAATATATAAATAAATATAAAAAGGTTTCAATATAATTATATATTATTATGTATAGCATTATATTTATAATTAAATATCACATAACATCTTCCCTATGGAAGATACATAAGCTGATCCCATGATACATCAAAAAAAACTAATCATATATAATTTGATACAAAAAATGGGTTCATCTAATTTGATCAATAATATATAATTTAATACAAATTTATTAAATTATATATAATTTTTTATTAGTTTAAAAATTTAAAAGAAAGTAGTTTGGAAACCAGTACATTTTTATTTGAATAAATTTAAGAACTAATATTCACTAGAATTAGCCCATACTCTAAATGAGTATTCAGTTAGCAAATTTTTATCAAACTACACAACCCGACAAAGAAATACTTTTTGCGAGATGCCGCTAATTTGACGAAAATTTTCAATTTTTTTTCTAATTCAAAATTGTTTCAATGAAATTATTTCTCTTGAAGGTTGAAAAAGTGATGGTTTTAACAGGCTTAAACGACAGCTATTAATAACTATTACTACCGACTTTTACTTTAACTAAGCAAATATATTGTTCCGTTGGCTACGCTAGTAAAAAAATTTGAAAACTTGTGCAATAAAGAATTTATATTTTATAAATAAATTTTCCAAGAATTCTTAAACTGCTCGAAATCTAGTTTAAACTGAATTTCGATCATATAGTACTCTACATTATTTTATACAAGAAATATATTTCGAAATCTAGTTTAAACTAGATGTCAGGCGTAATGTAAATGCAGTTTTAAAAAATTTTGAATATAGGAGAATTGTATATGCCAATCTGGGAATGATTATACAAGTTGATCTGGTAGCAATTTGTTAATTTACTTCATTCTAGCATTATTAAATAACGGTATATGAATAATATGTAAACAAATATAAATAATAAATGTTTTCTTTTTTTAAACCTATTTTTGCATTTTTGTGCTTTTTACATTGAACAATCCAAACATAACCTCACTTCTTTGCATTAGTTTTTGTCCCATATTTACCATTTTTATCCAATCAACGACCATACTGTTACATAAGTAGAGACAAAATATTTTTGGGATTAACCAATTAGAGCCTTTATTGTACAAGACTATCTATGAATAATTTTGTTGTCGGTGTTGTTAATACAAATATTTTTGTTTTTTACATATTAAATTCATCAATATATTTATAGCATTCGATTGTATCCATCTCTGTTGCTATTCTTTATTAATATTTATTTTAGGACAATTAAAATTTACATATCGAATACAGATTTAAGTGCTAATTCTGGCTTATCGTAGTTCAATTCTTCAATAGTTGGAATACCTAACTCACTGAGTGTGGGGCGAATGTTATTGAGGATATAAGGATAGATTTCATCCGTTTTGTCACCACACTTTTCTTTAACGCCCTCCAACCATCTAATGGCCAAAGCAATGTCATTAACTCGGCGGCAGGCTCTTAAGCCAGCATCAACAATTTTGGGTGCGGGAACCAAATCCATACCCAATAAATCGTTCATACCCTTGCGGATCTCCCAGCCATCGATGTCAGAGCGACTGAAGTAGTCTTCATAACGCTTATCGAATTCTTCGGCTGGGAGTTCATGACCATGAGCAGCACGTACGGCACCAACACGGCCAGTTACACCGATGGAGCTACGTAAAACGTTGGAAATTTGGCTGGCAGCAACGCGGAACATACTGTATGGAAAAAATATTATTAATTGAAATTGTTAAATGGTTAAGTAATCAATTTTCAACCTGAGTGTCTTTAGGTTTCTCTCGTTGAAAAAAATCTACAGAGAAAATGTCAAAAATGACAGTGGATAAAAGAAACTTTAAATTTGCTTCAAGTAAATAAGAAACAATTGGAATTTAACACAGAGTGTCTTGAAATTTATAAAATTTAACAATAAACTTGATAGCTCTATAAACTTCCTTTACAAGAAATTGATAACGAAAACTAACAAATAAATAAAAATATATAAATGTCGTTTCACTCTTGAATATGTGCAAGAATGAAACTACTAATGCATGAGCCAATTTAAACGTTCATTTCGTGCATGTTTTTGTTATTTCTCTTTCACACTCATATGTATTCTTCTCTTGTTGCTTCATTTACATTGCATGTAATCACACCATGACGATGTTTCTCACGTCGTAAAAAACGTTCTCTTATTTTTTATGTGCAGATTTCAAAGGTTCAGCATCTTTTTAAATTGGATTTTTTGCGATTCCAATTGAATTTCTTTGCAAATCCAATTAGTTTTTAGCAGCTTTCCCAATTGGATTTGGAAAAAAGGTTTAAAAACAGGGAAATTTACTCAAATTTTTGCAGAAATCAGGGAAATTTGCTCAATTTTCCCCTGTTTTCTCAAAGTTTCCGAACCTTTGTATTCTGTATAAAATTTTATTTGGCTGCTGACGGCGTTGCATCCTCTATATTATTCCTCCTCTATGATGTAATCAATTGTATCGTATATATGACCAAGACACTTTTTTAAATAAACATGTCGTGCAATATCAAAATTCAACATGGTCGTCTGTCCGTATTAGTGCAATTATGTTTTCTATAATCGTGCAATAGATAAAATAACTCCATAAAGCCAATCTGATGATAATACTTAAACTCAAAATCTAGTTTAAGCTAGATTTCGAAATATAGTTCGTGTATAATAGTATACAGTACCATATTATCGAAATCCAGTTGTATTTCAAAATGTATTCATTGTTTGTCAGCCATTGGTATATAAGTTGTTTTGATCGAAATTTGTTGTCTGTTGAAAAATTATTTGCGTTATAATTAACTAATTTTAAGATAATTGTCCAATAGACGATCAAGCAAGGGCCATCAAACAACGCAGTATATGATCAAATGCTGAAAATGTTGTATAGCATGGTTGATCGTCTAAAGGCCCCTATAGATAGGTTGAATCAGCTGATTCTTCGAGAGTGCTGCGAAATAATTTTGGAATAAAAGAACATGAAACATGGCCATAAGATTATTTTATATTTTAATTTAAAGGGAGAAAAGGCACGCCTGCTGAAAGGTCACAAAGTACATTGTGGTCATAAAATTGCGTTGATAGAATAGTGGCTTATGTAGGGGTAGTTTAATATAAGGTGCTGATGATGCGGTTGTACGTGTTTGGAATGAAGATGGTGAATATGTCCAACTAATGAATGGTCATACTAATTATATTTATACAGTGGCCCAACAAAAAACTAGGAAATATTTGAATATTATCGTGTGGTAAAGATATCACCTTGCGGATGTAAAATATATCAATCGGTCAAGAAGTTCGTGCCCCTCTGTAACATCCAGCACAGTTTGGTCTGTAGCTTGTCTACAAAATGGTGATATTGTAATGATTGTGTTGGTAGTAATGGTAATGTTAAAGATCCTCAACATATGGCCAATGAATCAATATTAAAGGCTTATCAATTGGTCGTAGAAACAAGAAAGCAACAAATATTTGAAGAGCTATGAGGCGTTAAGAGTAAAACGCAGACTAGTTTTTTTTACACCTAACAGTTGTCCTCAATTTTTAGTCTCCCTAGTCCTAAAGCTTTACTTACTAATGGCAACGGGGAATGTGAAACAAAAATTGTTAAACTTCCAGATGGCTCGGTTAAATGTTATATATGAGAATTAGGAAAATGGAATTTAGTTGGTGATGTTACCGGAGCAACATAAGGAACTCAAGCTTTTTCTGTCAATGCTTTACATGTGGGAAAGGTCAGCTTTACAGCACTTAACCCATTTTAGACCACTCTTCTATGCCGTAGGAATTTTTTGGCGAAATTTGATGTGAAGATGGATTAGTTTTCCAATAAATTTTTTTTAATGCTTTCATACTTTTATCGCGCCCTCTAGTTTTGGTATAAAATTGCAAATATAATGCCAAATATCGGGTGCCTGTTAACAATTTAGATACTCATTTTAAGGCCATTGAGTTTAAGGAGTTTACTTAAATGGTCCAAGTAGTACACTTAAGTTAAAAAAAAACTTATGACCACTATAAAACTGTTATATGTTAAATAATTAAAAAAAAATAACATTTGGAGAATTCAAATTACCAAACCATTCAACAGCAAAATTTAAAACTTTGGGAATGAAGCTACGAATTGATTTTCTTAGAAGTAAAATAAGAATATTTCTCAATTCTGATTTCAGTTTTTCGTGAATTATGCTCAAATTAATTAATTATTTTGAAAGCTCTGAATCAAAGTTAAACAGAGTCGTCGAGCAAAGTAGCTAATAAAACTTTCTAATTGTTTTGTATTCTGTTAATATATGTCTAATGTAGGCACAGAGTATAAAATTATGAGAATATTTACGATGGTCATTTGCTGTTTGCATTTTCTCATCCATTTTAATTCATAAACTTTGTAATTTCTTTGGATTTTCTCGAATGGCTTGCCATTTAGTTTTTTCTTATTTGACTGGAAGAAGGCAGTTTACTCATCTGAAAAGTCTTGATTCTGAATGGATGCCTGTGACAAGTGGGGTCCCTCAGGGATCAGTTTTAGGGCCGTTACTGTTTATATTATATATAAATGATTTTTTTTCCATCATTGATGGTTCTCCTTGTGAGGCTTTTGTTTTTGCTGATGATATTCAGCTATTTTTTTCAGGTGATCGCCAATTTCTTGGTGTTTTTGAACTGTCTATTAATCAGTTGTTGACTGATGTTGTTTCTTGGATGTCTAATAGTAATCTTTGCATAAACCCTTTCAAGACAAAGGATATGCTCTTTAAATCACCTACTTATGTTGTAAATTTGAAAATAATGATTAATGATGTTCCAGTGAACTTTGTTGATACTATGAAATGCCTTGGGGTCATGCTTGATTCTAATCTCCACTTTGATCAACATATAAACTTGTTATCCTCCAAGATAAATTTCACATTAAGACGATTATACTCCTTAAATCTTTATCTCCCTTTGTCTGTTAGGAAACGTATTGCACATGCTTTGCTAATGTCGAACATGTTGTATTGTGCTGAAGTTTTTACTGGAACTTCAGATGGAGAACTAAGGAAACTTAATCTTCTTCTTAATAAAGTAGTTCGTTTTGTGTATTGTGTGAGGATTCGAACGCCTATTTCAAATTATGTTGTTGACTTTTTAGGGTGTGATTTTAAAAGCTTTCTTGATACTCGAATTATGTTGCATTTTTATAAAATTATGAAATTTAATTGCCCCGAGTATTTACGTAGTCAATTTTTGTTTTCTCCTTTTTTAAGAAACCAACAGATAGTGTATCCTCTTATGAGACTTACTTGTCATGAACTCTCTTTTCAAGTGAGAGCTTCGAGAATTTGGAACCATTTGCCTGATGAACTTAAATCTTTTTCTTTTTCTGTAAATTGTTTTAGACGCAAACTTTTGGAACATGCTCAATTGACGATTTCCTAATTTTTGTGCCTTATATATTTTTGAATTTTACAATTTTTTTTTTGTACAACATAACAGCCTTTATATAAATTTAAGTGTTTACTTATTTTGTTAAGCTTAATTTTATCTTTTAGTTTTTTTAACATATTTATATTTGTGTTAGCTTACTGACCATATATGGCCCTATGGGCTCGGTTAGTTTATTGAATTCAATAAATAAATAAATAAAGTAGTTATGACCATGCAAACTGAGCTTTTCCACATTATTTTCAAAATACCATCTTGAGTGACCTGTATGATTCTTTACCCTTGTTATGTAGTATCATTTCATTTCCTTATCCTATTTTTAGCGCCCGGTAGGCTAGTTGGTAGCGTGCTAGCTCATCAGTGCGGGTGTAGTGGGTTCGATTCCCACCAGAGGCTCCGGTCTGTTTTCGCTACAACGAGCCGATGGCCTTTGTTGCTAGTGCTCAGTTAGGGTTTTAATATATAATTTGTAATTATATGATTAATATAAATAAATTTATTATCCTATAGGGCCTTAAGGAATTGGTTATATCACTTGAAGAAAATAAATTAATAATAAGAAAATATATATGCATATGTTCGCAATTCATGACTTACCATTTAATTAATTCCTTAACAGTTTTATTCTGTTTGTATATTTTGTGGGAATCACTTTTTTTATTTTTTTAACATAATTTTATATTGCATATTTATTTTTTATAATAAGAACTTTAAATTTGTATTATCACATATGCATTTCATCAATTTTTTAATGTATATTTTATATAAAATAATTTTCATATCACACATTTATCAGACAATTTTTTTTTTGTATGCCTCTATTTTGGCAATTGCACCAAGAAACATATCTTTCTTTTGAAGACATATTTATTATAATAAAAATAACTTTAATTTTTTATTATCACACATAAATCGCTTTAATTATTCAAAGCATATTTCTTTTTATCATCAAAAAAAGAACTTTATTAATTTTCACCACACATTTTTTTATGTGTCCATATTGGGAATTGCACTAAATAAAACCCCAAGGAGTAAAACAGACCGGCACTCATACGCTTTTATTCATTATATTCCGGATACTTCATAAAAATAAAATTTAATACTTTCTTTTAGATATCTAATTAGACACTTTAAGTCTAATTTAACAAACAATTATTTAAATTCAATGCAATATTTTACTCCAAAATATATATTTTTTTTAACCAAAAGTAATACCGAACCGATCCGTTAGGAAAACACGCGAATACTACAAAAATGGTAAATAACAACTTGTTGGGTGGTGATGGTGTAAAGAGAGCTTTACTAAACAGCAGTGTTGCCAGCAAAATTATTGTTAAAGTAACCATTTTTCAAAATGAAATTACTAAAATCGTCAAAAAATATTATTTAATCCCAAAATTTTCCCAATTCCAACAAATTTTTTGAAATTCTTAAAAAAAATTTAACACTTTTTAAGACCAAGTATTAACCTTAGATCGGAATTTTAATTAATCCGCTAATTTCCCAGCAATGACAAACACGACGTCCTATTTCTACAAGTGTGTTGAATTTTTTTTAGAAAAGTCATCTTGTACACGGCCAAATATAAAGTGTTGATGAATAAAAAAACATTTTTGCTTATATTGTATGTATTTTTTGTAAATTCAAACTTTGGCGCGGGATTCCCACTAATCCGCTTATTTTCCCACAATGACCAACACGTCGTTTATTTCTACAAATGTTCTGAATATATTCCAAAAGACATTTATATATAAAAAAAAACTATATGTTTGCTTTTTAATTTTTTTAATTTCCAATGACTAATACGACCTTTTATTTCAACAAGAGAGTTTTCATTTCTATTAGAAAAGACGTTTTGTTTTGTACACGAGCTGTTTGGAATACAAGTGTTGTTTGGAATCGAAGAAAAAACAAATAGGAATTAACGCAAAAAGAGAATAAACAAAATAGAACTGATTCAAAAACAGACAAAAAATACTGTTTTCTGCACGCCGATGTATTCTTCACATACGTGTTCGATTAAGCTAGAATACACGATAACAATTATGCTGACATAATACGCCAGCTTGTAGGCAAGCGGGGTGAAGGGAATGGTTTTTTGGTGGCGTAAAGTTTTAACAAGCTTCTACCCCGCATTAGCAGCACAAAATCTATACATGCACATTTTTAAAAAAACGCTAACACAAAGCAATTGTATACGTATACATTTTATGCCAGATGAATCATTCTTTTGTGTTTTGAAAAGAACAAATATTGTGCGGCTTAAATATTAGTCTTTGGTCTGTTCTAGCTGATTGACAATCGAAAACAAATCTGTAATACAGTGTTCGCACTTTCTTGATGCCACCTGGACAGCTTTAAATAGAGTCCTGTGCCAAACAAAATTATCGGCGGGATATAAAAAGTGCGACTTGAAAGTTTTCAGATAGCTAGATATTAATCGGTTCTTGATTGTTAAAACCCGTATGACAATTGATTTTGTATTGAATTGATATTGCCAACGTCGATAGCTTCACGAATGAACAGCTCCATTCGTGAAGCTATCGACGTTGACTTCTGTCATATCATCAACACCAAACGTTGGATTATGTCAAATTTATAACGAAATGTCATAAGCCCTTTACAGCTTGCCACATAAACACAGCTAGTATTGTAAATCTGCCTTTCCGACATCGATTTGAATTTCCTTTAAATAAATCTAGTTCTTTTATTATTGAAAAAAATAAACAGCGTTCAAATTCTTTTATAGCTACTCTTTTGCTCAAATTTTGCATCTCCCCTGCGTTCAACGCCTGACCACACATCACTACGCCAGTTTAAAATAATCGTATTTTATAAATCACGTCATTGCGTTAGATTTTACGTTATCACTTTAATTGTCAACTTTAATAATTTCAGTGTTACCAGCATTTATGATATATGGAATTTATGATTGATTTGTTAGTTTTATCTCTACTTTTTTGCTTTTGGCAACACCAATGTTAACAGCTGATTGAAAATTAAATAAATACAGAAATAAAGAATTTGATTTTTTTGTATTTTGTGTATAAAATTATAAATAGTCTTGTATAAAGAATTGTAATAAATAAAAAAAATCAATCAAAAAGTCCAACAAGCATTGGGTAGCTCAAACGTCAATTTCGGTACAATATTGATGTGAAATTACAAATTGTTTTTTTTTTAAATAGTTTAAAAAAATTCAAGTGATGATTTTGACATTTCAAGTGATTCATTTTTCAGCACAGTGATTTATGAAATTCTAATTTGTATGCATAAAATTTCAAATTTGAACGCGAGAAATCACCTACTTTTTACTCAAGTGATTTACAAAATCGCGATTTTTTTAATTTTTACATCATTTTTGAGGCATTGCGTTTCGCTTCTAGCGTTTTATTATCAACTAACTGCCATGCCACCTTGTTGGCGTATTTATTGTTCTTTGTAGTTTGTAGGAATCATACAGGGAAGGGCTGCCATTTCAATGTTTTACATTTCAGGGCTAACATATGGAAGAAAATGGAAATTGATGAATCGAATTTCTGTACCAATATCATATAAATTATGTTTTTTTCGATCGATTTATAAAAACTGAACGCGCTTCCAGTGAATTAATCCATTGATTTGTCACAAAACAAATTTTGCAATCGAATCAATATAAAATATACTAAATCATTAACTCACTTTCAAATCATTGATTTAAAGTTATCAATCACTGATTTAGAAAATAAATAATTTTTTATGCAAATTAATTCAAAAAGAAAATTCAAGCTTTGTTCCGAATACATACACAATGCTACAGTATTTTTCGGTTAATTGACCCTACGGTTAATTGGTTTCCACGATTGCATACGAAAACACATGTAACTTTCCTCGGATAATTGAACCCGGTTAATTGATTTTCCCGCTTAATTGGTTCAAAATTCATGTCATCAAAAATAAATTTCCTCTTACTTTTACCCGGTTAATTGCATTATTATTGAAAAATAATCTGGCATTTTTTCAAGTAATTCTTTTAAAATGACACAACATGTTTATTTTTCTTTTTTAAACAATGATCTCGAAAAGTGTGAATATGTACAACATGAATTTATTTGTTCCTTTTTTTTATTTTTTAAGCACTATGTAATATTTTAATACTTACGTGAATGGAAGAGTTGTATGTATATGTTTATGAATTGTTTTTATTCTTTAAGTTTATGTTTTTTTTTTTGTAAAACCAATATATGAATTGTTTTTTAGTTTATAAATTTTATTTTTTTGTAAAACTAATGTGCACATAAATAGTGCATTTAATAGTACATATGTACCTACAATAATAAATACCTGCGTATACACATATATGTACATTTTTTTCTGTTACTTACATTTTTTTTCGTTTAAGGTAAAAAAAATTATTTTGAAAAACTTAAAGTGCACATATGCGATTTCTTTTAATTCATTAGTAGTTCCAATTATGCGTGATTTCTGTAATTGAACAAACTGTTCAATTAAACGGGATTCTTGTCATTGAACAAACTGTTCAATTAAACGGGATTCTTGTAATTGAACGAATTGTTCAATTAAGCGGGTATCGGCTAATTGGTTCCCCGGTTAATTGAACAAAAAGTTGTGCAAATTTTGATGTGCAATTAACAGAAAAATACTGTATATTGTTTTTGTATTAAAAGCATAAACTGAAAGTTTCTGGCGTGTACTAGCACACCATGTCGATGTCTCTCACGTAGTAAAAAACGTTCTCTTGGTTTTATATGGGCAAATTACAAAGGTTCAGCATCTTTTCAAATTGGTTTTTTGTGATTCCAATTGAATTTCTTTGGAAATCCAATTAGTTTTAGCAGATTTCCCAATTGGATTTCAAAAAAGGTTTAAAACAGGGAAATTTACTAAAATTTTTGCAGAAATCAGGGAAATTTGCTCAAAATTCCCCTGTTTGCTCTCAGTTTCCAAACCTTTGTATTCCGTATAAAATTTTATTTGGCCGCTGCCGGCATTGCATCCTCTATACTATTCTTCCTCTATGGTACTAGGATTTTGTATTTTATTTATCTTTTTAAAAGCCAGCTGAGCCGAAAAATAGTTGCTCAGCCTATCATTTTTCAGGGTAGCAGCCGCTTTTATCCGCCACCGCAATTTTTATCTTCAGCCGCCCCCTATTAATTTGCTCGGCGCAGATCTCTGATTACTACTCAACATAAAAAAGCGACAAAAAAGGCGTTGAGTGTTTGCAATCGCCTGTGGTAATCACTTTTATTTAAGGTGGAAAAAGAAAACTATTAGTTATTTTAAAAAGAAGCCAAAAATTAATATAAATCCTATACTTTAAAATGGCTCCAACTGCAGGGTAAGTTTTTTTTTACCACTAATATAAAATTCCAAATTAGCACAAAAAACGAGGAGGCATGGTGATTTATGAAAATGCACTCGCCAAATCAGGGCGGTAGGTTTTTAAACTTTGGTTTTTCTGTTTCTTTGGCTTCATTTTTTTTGCAACATTTAAAACCAATGCAGAAGGGGTCCATAGTACGCGTTAAAATAATGAATATTAAATTTTATGCTAATTAATTTTATTATAATTATGTATGCCATTGTTTTCCCTTATAAACGCGTTTTTCATCCAGCCCGGCATCCATTATGTGTATTTTCTTGGAAGTGCATGGTAATGATTTGCTGTTGATATTTAGCTAAAGTGGTGGGAGGCTCAATTTGGTTGTAGCATTTTGTTTATGTAAGTGAATGGTTTAATTTCATTTATATATGTGCTTAATGTATGCTTTAATTTAATTTTTTTTTAATGTTAATAAAATTACAACAATCATTGAGGTTATGTTGGGCATTTTGCGTATTCTCAAACGGTGTTTAATATTTTTTTGTGTGAAATATTGGTGCGCCGCTATTTTGTATAAGACTTTTTACAGTACTGCCAGATTTATTAATATTTAATGGTGACTTTTTGGGGAACAAATATTTCAGAGATTTTAACTAGAGATGGGCACGTGAGTTATTTTTGACTCACTATCACGAACCAAAAATTACAATCATGCACGAAGATTTTTTCTACTCACGCACGATCACTTGAGTGTAATTTTTGCTTTAAGCATAAAATAATTTGTTTTATCGCTTGTGTAGCACTTGAACTGTTACCATACTTAATACTAGAGCTTGCAGTTATTTCATTTTATTTATTTATTGTAATATTAAAGCCACATTTGGCCAATGATTATAATAATACTAATATGACAAATATTAATACTAAATATTACAGAGTTTAACAAGTTTACCATAAAGAAAATAAGTTTACAATTAAACTATAAATATCATCTATGGCCCCTAGCCAAAAAAAAAAAAAAAACTGCAAAAATAAATATCCACAAAAAAAATACATTTTTAGAGACAAACTCTAAATTAGCTGGCATGAAAACTAAGTTGTAATGAATCATAAAAAGTATAAAAACGCAATTTTTCTTAAGTCCCGGTTTATACACAGTAATTTTAATTGCAGCAATTCTGATTTTATAAGAGGGACGAAAGAAAAAAGGAAGGGCTACACGCTTGTAATCCCAATTCTCTTGTATTTCTAATTTGTACTTTTTATATGTAAAGGATACCAAAATTGCAATAAGAGACCTTTGCATTGTGGACACGATGCAAATTCAAAAGAGATTTCAAGAAAATTGCTGCTGTGTGTAAACCGGGACTAACCGCGTTTACTAACCGTAACCGTGCGGTTAATCGCATCCAATATAAACTGTTTTTTAACCTAATTGTTTTTCATAAAATTAATAATAAATTTTTAATTTTAAGGTTAAAGGGCAAAGTATACGCCGGAAAATTTTTGAAACTCATTTTAAAATTATTAGTTCTAGAAGTACTTCTCAGAGACTAACTACATAATCTTTAAAAGCGTCCCTGGAACTACTGGTGGTGTAATTAGTTCTAGAATTTATGCAAAGGAGTAATTTTTGCATTATAACTATACTGTTATAACTATGGTGTGCTTTAGGAACAAAGCCTGACACTAAGTTTCAAAACATCTTTAAAAATCTCAAATATATCTTACATCTTAAAAGTTTTCCTTGTAAAAATAGAAAAAGATATTTATGAAAATAAACGTTACCGAAAGGCAGGAAGGAAGGATAACTTAATGTAAATTGTTCCGTTTCTATTTTCGTAATGAAGATTGCTTGGTCAAGTTTACTGCTTGGACTTTTTCTTTTTTTTAATATGTTCCCTCAAAATACTGTTAACTAACAAATCCATACAAATTTTTTTTAAAGATTATTTTAGACGAATCTTTTTTATATATTTTGTAAAAAATTTTAACTAATAGTTCTTGAAACTGTTCCCCTATAACTAAAAATTTTAGTTTTTAGTTCGATCTACCTTATTGATTAATGCTCCTTGATGGCTTCTTAAAACTAGTTTCGAGCGTGAGAATTCCATCAAAAGTCAGGGAAACAAGAATGGGTTCTAGAGCCGAGGGTGACAATTTCAAATACAAGGTATGGGTGATGTCATATTAGAACTAGTGTTGGCTCAAAAGATCTAATGCAAATTTTGCCTGTTACTTATTTGATATAATTATGATTAATAACTGCTTAACCTTAAGACATATAACAGATCAAATTAGTAAATTTTAGCCAATTAGACCACAGTGTCCGGAATGAAATTTGTTTGTCTATAATATCTCAAATTTTGACAACCTAATTGAAGCAGAGCGGCGAATAACGTTGTAAGCTACAAAATTGAAATGGTTGAGAAATCGAAAAAAACGTTTTAAAACTTGTAGGTGTAACCCACTGACTGACTTCTTTAGATTGCATTTTGATAACGAAATCATGCATAGTTGTGCCTTATTTAATTTTTAAGTCGTAAAAGAGAGCTATTCTAACGGTAATCTGGAAAAAATAAGTTATGTAAAAATTGTGCCTTAAAACGTTATTCGCGGTTCCGCTTCAATTTTCTATTAAAACTATGTAAACATTACGATTTCAAATTTATAAAAATTTTATAATTTATAATACTGAAAAGTTAAACTCGAGAAAACTAGGAATTAAAAGAAAATGCCAAAAAGTTGCCTACAAACGGACAGCTTTTTTGGAGTTGGCTTATAGTTAACTCACTCTGAAACTCTGAGTAAAAACGTAAAAAAAAATATATGTTTCATAAAAATTGAAAATATTTTAATTTTTACACCATTTTTATATTGAATTCTTTACACAACCTGGGCTTTAATAATTTTAATTTTAACCCTAATCGCACGATTATTTAATGCTGACACGGTTGCGGTTTAAGGTAAACCGGGTTTACGGTGAAATCCGAAATGCAAATGCAATACCTAAAGAAAAAAAGCATGTAAAAAATCTCGCGAGTAAATTTTAGCTTGAATCACGATATTTCGAATAATGTGGCCACCTCTAATTTTAACACTGTGTATAGTAGAACAGTCTTTTTAATTGGTTTGCCAATTTGAAATCATAGATGGCAACCGAAACGATGTGGTAACCGGTAACGGTAATGCTATTTTTATAATATTTCGGTATTTTAACAGTATTTTATTTATTTCGGTAATGGTATCTTACGGGTGACGGTTTTTTAAATTATTTCGGTAACAGTTTTTTTTTTTGTTATTTCGGTAACAATACGTTAAGGGTAACAGTTTTTAGTTATATCGGTATCGGTATTTTAAAGATAACGGTATTTTTAATTTTAATATCTTTATCTTCTTTATGATCATCTTTAAGAAGATAGATATACGCAGCGAATATCTTTTTGTGATCTTTCTCCTTCACGTGCCTCCTAACTAAAAATATTATGAATGCATCACAGATATTTTGGAATTACTTATTGACAAAAAAACAAGGAAAAGTTAGTATTTATAGGATTTAAAAGCATTTTATTTTTAAACGTATTTTTTTTTTTTTCAATAATTATACAATATGAAGGTTTAAAGATGTAGGGAACTCTTAAATTAGCCAAATTAATAAATTACAAAATTCCATTACCTTAAAATTTTTATCTAATACTCCATTCAAATTGAACGCCCAAAATACGTGTTTGCATTTTTTTTTCAAGTTTTCGGCTTTCAAATTCCATACAAATTTAAAATCAAAAACTTAAAAATAACGAAAATACGTCTGTTGTGGTTCTCTATGGATGGGGTATAAAAGTGGGAATAAGCTAGAGTTGTACAAGTATTTGAATATTGAGTACTCCATTAGTTTTTTTCGACAACTTGGTACCTAACGTACCTATTCAATACTTGCAGAGTTGTATTTTTCTTACTATGAACGTAATTTTGTTCCAAAAGCATAAAAATACAACCCTGTTTTTGGTTCTAAAAGTAAAACCCTGTTTTGTATGGATGTAAAAAGTATTGAATTGGATCAAATCAACATTAAAAAAGTTTTGTGTTTTTATAGAGTGTTTAAAAGTAAAGTTTTTTATTATTCAGCATTTTGTAATTTTAAAGCCTGGAGGCCAATTAATAAATTACTTAAGGTTACCTTAAAATTTAGAAATTTAAACACTGATATCTGTTTATATGATACTTTATAAAGTTGCGTTTACATCTGCACTCAAATCTCGTAAAAATAATATTTCGGCACAAACCTCATAAAAATCTCCAGATTTTCCATACAAATGGAAATCTCGTCATTGTACGAGCTTTTTAGAAAATCTACCCAATATACCATATAGCAATCAAACTGCAATACAACTTAAGAATAAGCTTATATAAATAGTGTGTTTTAAGCTTTTCTTAATTTCGCTTATTATAATGTTTATAAAATGTGAATTCACAAGCAGTATTTAACAATGCTTGATAAAAGATTATTATACATAACTTTTTCTAAAGTACTTATAAACAACATACACATATTGAACAACGCAATATGACGACTGAAATAGAAATATTTTTAATACATTCTACGCTTATAATGCATGCAACAAGTGCCATTACTTTTTCTTTAAATTCGTCAAACGTGTTTTGCGTGTACATTTAGTTGTAAATTTTATATAGTGAACGTGCAATTGCATATTAAATTTATTTTTTTTTATTTATGGTTAAAATTAATTATTTTTATTTATATTTAAAATGAATTATTATTTTTTATATTTAAAATGAATTTTTATTATTTATTTTTAAAATTAAAATAAATGAAATTAAAGAAAATAGATATGATTTCTATTTTTCAACTATTAATAATATATTATTTTTGTAAGCTTATTCTACAATTGCAAGAATAATCTTATATTAATCATACACACATAATATTTTCACGAGGGTTCCGTTTTGATTTTTCTACGATTATTACGATAGCCTTTTTCAATATATTCTCAAGTCTTTTTCAAGCTTAAGGCTTGTGTTTGTAAGCTTATATTTTTCAACTATTAATAATATATTATTTTTGTAAGCTTATTCTACAATTGCAAGAATACGCTTATAGTAATCATACACACATAATATTTTCACGAGGGTTCCGTTTTGATTTTTCTACGATTGTTACGATAGTCTTTTTCAATATATTCTCAAGTCTTTTTCAAGCTTAAGGCTTGTGTTTGTAAGCTTATAGAGTATCTCAATCAAAGATAATGCTTAAAACCTATTATTAATGTTTTAAAATCTCATAAAAAAATTTCACTTAATTGTCAGACTTTATTTCCTTAAATAAAGTTCGTGTCTACCTTCTTGAAGGGTAATTTATAAATTTTTTAACGTCAAGAATATTATTTTTTAGGTGAAAAGATCTTCCAGACATTAAGTAAAAAAACGGACAATTTAATTATTTGTGGTAATTAAATGTACAATTGAATGAATTCAAAAGGAATGAATTGAGTAGGGAAGTAATTCCTTGACCAAAAGTTAAAGTAACTAGATATGAATGATTTTTCTGGTGAATGAATTCATTAAATTTTATGAAGAAATCATAAAAGTAAAAAAAAAAAAAATCAATAAAAATATTTGTATAGTTCCACTTTAATTATATGCACGAAAAGCACGATAACACTTGTAGTCTTTCTTTTGATCAACATGTTAATTTGGTCTGTTAGACACTGCGTAGGCTTTATAATGCTGCATGTTACTTGACGTTCACTGTACAATATCGTGTTGTCCTATCGTTGTGTCTTCCACATTTTCTTTATTGTATTGAGGTTTACTCGTGTACGTCTGCTAGAAATATTGATCGGTTGGTAAAATGCTTCAATAGGACTTCATATTGCTGAATATCGAAGACGGGGTTTTGGGATGTGAATTTAGTCAATAGATAGACTTAAGGCAAATTTATTTTTTCTATAATATAGTAATACGCCATACTTGTTAGACAAGTTCCATTTTAGTGCTTCTACTAGAAGGCATAGTTTAATTTTCCTCAGACATTTCTCACTCATTATGCGACGGTCATTTTGTGTTAATACTACTAGATTGTGGAATTCTACGATACCTTACCAGGATCGTAGATTTTCACACTCTTTAACGAGTTTTAAAGCCATTTTCTTGTCGATTTTGTAGATTTGCAATTCTTTTTTTTTTTTTGCTATATTAGGGTTTGGTTTGTGCAAATATCAGGGACTTCATACATGTGTTTCTTTATAATAATTATGATTTTAAGTTATTTTATGAATTGTTGAAATTGTATTGTAGTACTGCCAACTTTGACCCTATGGGCTTGCGGCAATTTATTGAAAATAAATAAATAAAAAAAATTATAAGATGATGTTTTTTGTACACAATCAGTAAAAATACGCTTTTGGAGCCTTCGAAACCCACTTATTCCAATAATATTTTTAGGCCCTTTACGATGTATATATGCGGCTGATGTACATATTTTATTTTCTAGGGAAAAAACAAGTCTGATGTTTTGAAAGCGAATATAAAGTTTTACCTTATTAAGATTGTGCGGTGGATGGATACGAATGGTTTGGAAATTAATCCTGGCAAAATGAAGGCAATGAGTTTTGGTTTTGATTCCCGTGATTTGTATGCATCATTAGAAGGTGTGAGGATTAGCTTCGTATAAAAAATGAAATGTTTGGATGTTTTTCTAGATATTCAATTACGTTTTTCGTAGCACATTGATTACGTATATGCTCATGTGAATGCTCTTTTTTACTTTTGCTGGTTTAAAAACATTTTTTCTGCTTCTTTTGTCTTTTTTTTTTGGAAATATTTTTTTGCTTTAAATATATAGAATTTTAATTTTTTTTGTCTTCCTCTGGTTATAACCTTTTCCAAAACCATATTTAGATTCATACATTTTTATAGGAGCATCTTCAAGGAAATTGTATTTAAAAATTGATATTGTGTTGTTTTTTAATAGTAACGCACTGAGAATAATAAAATGTAATTCGTTATATCATTAGAAATATGTTTTACAATGAAGTCAACATCAAAATTTAATTTTTCAGCCTCAAAAAAGTTAAAACACCATTTTTTTATTTAAAAATCTACAAGAAATAGCAAAATATGTATGACAATGCCATTTTGGTTTTGTTGTTTTTCATTCGGATTTTGGTTGTATCACTGTTTTACAGGCTCGTAAACTCAATATACAGCTTTTACTTTTTCTAATAGAACAGGCATTTAGGCGATGTTTCCAGATCAGGTTTTGCTTCAGATGAACGAACATACAATAGGAACATACTGAACATACATTCAGTAATTCATTATTCTCGAGACCAATATCTTGTGGAAACCCAACCCACATATAAGAGATGTTTTAAATGTAATTTTATAAAAAATTACTTTGAAATTGCCGATTAGGGTTTAACAATATTGTAACTTTTCGTTTGTGGCAAAATGTTGCCCAAACTTCTTTAAGCAATTTATTTAGAAAACGATTAATTTTATGTGGATTCGGTTTTCAGAACGATGGTTGACAAGCGAAGCTATATAATTCTCGGTAACGGTATTCCAAGCATTTGGGTAACGTTCATCGGTAATGGTAAATTTTGATTATTTCGGTGACTTTTTTCTAAGTGTAGTGATAGTCAAAGAGTTTTAAGTCGTTAATTGTGTGTTTTTTTTTAAATTAATTTAATCTTTATCTAATAACTATAATTTTCTTAACATGTTGGTTTTTCTATCTAATTACAGTACAGTACCACCACCAATTTCTTGGGCCCAAAGATGTGATTTACTATACGTCATCATCGATGTTGAATGCAAAGATATTGAACACAAGTAAATATTATTAACTTGATTGTTTATTAATTAAATGCCAGCAATAACTTTTACACTACTTTTTAGGGTGACAGAAAATAGTTTTACATTCAAGGGTACGAATGCCCTTGATGCCACTAAAAAATATGAGGTCACATTAAATTTCCTTAATCCCATTATTCCTGAAAAAGTCACAAGTAAAAATATTGGAAGGTGTATTGAATTTACCATATACAAAAAAGAAGCTGGACCATTCTGGAATTCATTAACTAATGATAAAACTAAATTGCATTTCCTTAAAGCTAATTTCGCCAAATGGAAGAATGAGTCAGACGATGAAGATGGTAATTTTGAACTAAAAATAAAAAATGAGAAAGAAAATGAAAAACTAAATCTACTTTTAAATGATTACATTTTTAGGTGAATCTAAGCCGCCAATGATGCTTGATGATATACTTAAGTATTCGGCCGCTGATAATATGGATGATTTTAACCTCGATGATGACGATGATTCAGATGACAATATTCCAAGTCTGTCACAAAATGACGACGATGAAGACGATAAAAAGGAAGAACAAAAATAGTTTAACAATTGTGTTAAACATTTATATTTAATACTTCTCTTAATGTTACCGTAAACAATTATTGCTTTTAAATAAACAAAATAATTACTGATCCCCTAAAAAAAGCAAAAACAAAATTATTTTGGCTACAGAAAAAATATACATACATTATTAAAAAAAAACAATACCAATCTTATACAAAATACTTATATTTAAATTTTTCTTAAATATGTTGGAACTATGTTCAGCATTATTCTTTGATGATAATAAAATAAAAGAAAAAATACAATTTATATATTTAAAAAATCTTTTAAAATCGAACAATCACAAAAAATTATGTTGCATTAATACTTTTTCCTTTTAAATTGTTTTCTAATATTTTAATACACACATGTTTTAAAACATTGTAACGAAAACAAGATACCAAAATAAATTTTAAGAATTTACTTATATTTTCTTTTAAGCATTGTGAATCCTGTAAATAAAGGAATAATAAACACATGCCATAAGAATTATTTGCAAATTAAAAAACTAATTTTATAATTATAAAATGAAAAATTTTCAATAAATGATATTTTTCTTAGATTGTTGGAATTTATTATATACGGACCATATCTCTTTTTTTATTTTTTACGGGCCATATTTTCTCTTGGATTTGCTTGAAGTTGTATATTTGAAAATGGGCAATTTAATGGGAAAAAGTCCAAACTACCTTTCTTAAAAAGAAAGTCCTTTCCATAATGTAGAAATAACTAGGTTTAATCAGTTGTTTATTAATTTTGTTTTTCAGTACAAGATTGAATCTTATAATAGTACATGAATAAAATATCCAAATTGTTTCAAAATGACTAAAAATAATATAATAAAATCAATTAGAAATTATAAAAAAGATTGTTTTGAAAACAATATTAATTAAAAATATTCTAAGTAAAAATTTCACTGAATGAAATTTTGTGTCCAAATTTTTTTCCATCTACTGTAAAGTAGTTAACATAGATTTCGGGACTTTCAATATCAGGCCATTCTTTTACAATTATTTTGGCTAACACATGTTTAGGATTTAGAAGTGACGCGGCATGACGTTTTAAATTTTAAAGTTGCTTGAAGGTACTAACAATAGAAGAGTGGAGTATCGACTTGAATTAAGTTAATTTTTCTAAACAAGGCATGCCTACCTATTAGAGTTGTTTAAAATCGACACTTTTGAATACTAGAAACTACTAAACTTTTTGCATTGATAAGGTACTAACACACCAAGACGATGCCGCTCACGTAGTAAAAAACGTTCTCTTGCTTTTATATGGGCAGATTAGAATGTTCGACATCTTTTCAAATTGGTTTTATGCGATTTCAATTGATTTTTTTTTTGCAAATCCAATTAGTTTTGAGCAGAATTTCCAATTGGATTTGGAAAAAGGTTAAAAATCAGGGAAATTTGCTCCTGTTCTCCCTCAGTTTCCGATCCTCTATACTATTCTTACTCTATGGTACTAAATATTTTTTACATCAATACAAAAACAGGGTTGTGTTTTTAGGGTTTTTCTTAGCAAAATTACGCTTATATACAGAAAAACTCAACTCTGAAAGTATTAATACTCAAAGATACAGTCGGTGCTGATTACTCAATTCTTTTACAACTTTAAGCTTCGGCCCAGAACGTGATCTATTTTTCTATACAAATTGACAATTAAAACGCGACGAGCGCTGCAGTTGCGAAATACAATTTTTATTTTCAAAACTTTTTTCCAACTCCCTTAATTCTCACATTTTAAAAGTTTTTTGTAAACAAAAAACATGATGAGTATAATCACACCATGACGATGTCTCTCACGTCGTAAAAAACGTTCTCTTTCTTTTGTATGTGCAGATTTCAAAGGTTCAGCATCTATTCAAATTGGTTTTTTTGCGATTCCAATTGAATTTCTTTGCAAATCCAATTAGTTTTAGCAGATTTCCCAATTGGATTTAAAAAAAAGTTTAAAAACAGGGAAGTTTACTCAAATTTTTGCAGAAATCAGGGAAATTTGCTCAATTTTCCCCTGTTTTCTCAAAGTTTCCGAACCTTTGTATCCTGTATAAAATTTTATTTGGCCGCTGACGGCGTTGCATCCTCTATACTATTCTTCCTCTATGGTATTATTAGCATGTCATATTCTATGGCTCTTGTTCTCTTTATATACTCACGAATGCACAACGTAATAAAAACCATCTTAGTATGTTCATTTCTAATTTTTTATTAAAATAATTATTTCTATTGTTTTTTATAAAATTAAAATGTAAAACCAAAAAAAAAAAATTGGGTCGTTAATAAGGCAAGGAGACATTGGAGAGTAATGAATCTTTACAGTACTCTTTACACCAAGGGTGTCCAAGCCTATGCTCTTGGTGCTCATTTGTTTTTGTAAAAGCACTTAGCTATAGGCTGTGTGTTTTAATACACATAGAGCACTCAGCAATAGCAATACGAAATACACAAACAAATTCGCCTTATTAGTTTTTTTGTCGTTCTTCACTGTATACTCGCAAGTGCAAAGCACTTTCGTATGCTTTGCTGGTAAACATAGACGACAGCTATCATCAATGTATATTTTGTTTTTATTTAACGTATCATATGAAATATTTTTTTTCTTTTTTGTATGTTTCGTTTTTATAATAAATAATATTGAATAAAAATTTGTTATTCTTTAAATGTATTGGTGTTTGCTCTTCCATAAGGAACTTTTGGGCACCCCTGCTTTACACTAAACTAAATATGAGAGTTTGGACAGTCACCGTCGTACGTCTTTATTTTGACGCATTTTCTTTCATATCAACAATCGTTGCATGTCACGTTCTTATTCTGGGTCGTATCTAATGCCCCCAACTTCGAACTTCCCACTTGGGTACAAATAAATGATTATATCACCGCGAAGTTTTGTTACCAATCTTTTTAAATGAGTCAAAAGTAATTTTTCATTGCTTCAAAATTTCGCGAATCATTCATTGGACTAACCAATAACAACTCGGGTCTTAAAAAATCAAGTGCTTTAACACTCATAACAGCTTATTTACGGATGAACGACTGAAAATAACACTTAACACAAAGTTTTTTTGCATTGCATTGTGAGTGGATCCATTACGATAGCCCTAAGCGCAAAGTTTCAAGGGTATTGCACAGACAGCCATCAACATGTTTCGGAAAACCGAATATTCATGGCATTAAGCTTATGGTCTTATGGTGGGACTACGAGTGGAATCACGAGAGGAAGAAACAAAAAGCAAAATAAGCTGTTTGCAGTGTTGCTGTGCATACTGCGTTAATGAAGCCAGCCGATGATTTACAATTTTTGACGATTTTTTAAAACACGATGACGATTTTATAGCCTAGAAACTTGGCAACATTGCTGGCAATAGCAACCGGATCTTTTTGTTTATTTAATTTTATACTTTTGCCGGTGAACACAATTTTTATTTTATAATAATTATACAGGAAAAAAGATAATAATGGTGAGTTGATATTATTTCGTTATATAAATTCTTGATGGCCTGAACAAATTGAGTTTGAGATTATCAAGCAGTTTTTGCGAAAAAAAACTGAGAAGTGGTCGCTTGGAAAAGTTGTGAGCCTCTTATTCTTTGAAAATTTCGTAAAGGGAAATTGAGTTATATCACACCAGAACTTGTGATCATCCTTGTAGTTCATATTTGGAATACTTTTCTTTTATAAACAGGAATTTTTAATAAATAATCTAGTAGAAAGTGAATTACCTGCGTTTAGCTCGAACGTTAATCTGGAAAAACGTGGATTAACTTTGAATTTCAGGGCAACCATTACCAGTTTTAATGCACTTTTTACTAGTTTAACTCTACAGTATAAATTAACTTTAAGAGAACATTAAACAAATCGATCAAACCGCATTTAAAATTTTTGGAACTGATTACGGTCTTTTGGTTTAAATTTATGTTGCGGCTTTAAACAAAGTTAACAATTCTCGATCGGACGAATCTGTATCGTTCCGGCGCTTCTTTCGATCGCCGTCAAAACAAAGTTTTACCTACCGCCCACATTGGGTGAGGTTGACATTTAAAAAGGATTTGCTTTTGTGTACAAATCAATTCAATGTAATAATTATTATATTCAAATTGGATTTATTATTTCGAAGATTTATTCTCCCTCTATCTGATGGAGGTTTTCTGTAAAAACTTATTCTCAAGAATTTTTACGAATTAAAAAAAAAACAAGGATTTTGATTTCACACTTTAATTTTGCAATCTATAGTTTTTATTCTTATATAAAAATGTCCCTTCATTATGCCTTCAAATTTTCATAGTTTCTTTTATGAAGAGTGTAAGAATTCATATTTGTATTATTTAAAGGCCAATCGTTACGCAAGACGTTTATCTTTTATTGCCGAGTGGTATCAGGAGGAAGCTGCTATTATAAAAACCTTTACAATATGTTATTTTGTGGACGATAATGCCATAGAAGTTGTAAGTCTTTGTAAATAAAATAATTCTAAGAAAAAACATATTTAAAATAATTTTGTTTCCAGTATGATCAACGTACTAGGAAAACATTTTTGAGACGTACTAAAATGCCAGAATTATCACAAAAAGATTTCTTTGTGGGCTCAAAAATCAATATATTTGGACGGCAATTTGATATAATTGATTACGGAGATGAAATGACAAAATATACTTTAGCAAAATATAGACAAAAGTAAGTTTAAAATTTCATTTCTTATAAATTCCTTAAATATTATTGTATAAATTTGTTTTATTTGCAGAACTTTTATCTTACTTAAAAATAGTATACTACATCATTTAGGCAATGTATTATGTGCCTTAATTGATAGTGATTTTAGCATAAGCAAAGGCCTAATGATACAATTCACAGCCGAACAGGTTAAAGAATTTTTAAATGAGCGAAATAATGGGGATGTACAAACTTCGTAAGTTTTTATGATTAAAGAATTTATGAAAGTTTATTAATATTGTTTTTTTCTCCGAATTTAGAGTTCTCATGAATCAATTATTGTCGGGTCCATGTATAGGTTTTGAACTGATAGCCGATAATGTTATGGAAAAAATCAAATACTGTCAAAAACAGTCAAGAGAATGTATGAATAGCGAAATACCGAAAGCATTAAGAAGTTTATTTGATAGGGAAGATATTCGCAATGGTATACACTGTTCACAAACCGATGAAGATGTTATAAGGGTAAGAGATTTATCTACATTAAAACAATCAATATTTTATTTTCAATTATGTAAACATCAATATTTTGCTAGGATGCCAATTTTTTCTTTAATAGTAAAACTGGTTTACAAATTTCTGTACAACTTAAAAACTCCACCTTGGCTATAATAAAGCCTCACGCTATCAAAGAGAATAATTTGGGTAAAATTATTTCGGATATAACATCAAATGGTTTTAGAATCACTGCTCTGAGAATGCATCTTTTGGAAAGAGTTAATTGTGAAGAATTTTATGAAGTTTATAGAGGTATTGTACCTGAATATATAGTAAGTTTCAAAAATGTATTTTTATATCAAATTACAAGTAGGGGAAAGTGGTGTAGCGTCATGAAACGTGATATTTTTGGCATACATATTTCTAGCATTTTTTCACATTTATGCTTACCATAGATTTGGGCCTATCAAATAGATAGATTAAAAATTTGTTTCCTTTTACGCCAAGAGTAAATTTTTTGAAAAAAATTTAATTGAATTTTTAAAATAATGCATTGACTATTGCAGGTGACTATTTTTAAAACACCTAAATGAAGTTATTATTGAATATAGTTTTAAAGTTTACATTTTATGTACCTCGAATTTATACTTATATGTTAACATATTTCAATTTTAACTACGTCCTTTCAACGTTTTTTTTATTTAGTAAACTACCCTACCTATCTGCAAATTTTGGCTTAGATAAAAGACTTAGATTTCGTTTATTTATTTTTTTTTATAAAAATATTTGTGAGTAAAAAACAGCCCTAATTGAGAACCGAATTATTGTATTTCAAGCCAAAATCGATTATATTAATATTAAGATGATCAATGCTTTCATAAACAATCGCTATTTCCGAATATTTTACAAAATATTCATCAAGTATGAAGGTACACCTATCTTAGTATGTCTTAAAATAAATTTGAAATTTTTAAAATATCAATATATCTCAAAAATAAAATTAAAATTCCAAATACAGCACATTTATGCTCCTAAGGAAATAAATATTTTTTTATCTGTATTTTTAACGGAGTTATAGGCGTTTAAAATGTAAACGTTTTATGGTACACCACTTTCTCCTTAATTAAATTTATTGTAATTTTAGTCTATGGTTGCCCAATTGGCTAGTGGAGTTTGCATGGCTTTGGAAATTGTTTGTACAGATCCTAAAAGAAATTGCTACGAAGAATTTCGTAAATTTTGTGGACCCATGGATCCGGTAAGTAATTTTTTTTTATTTATATGAACAAAACTTTAATTAAAGATTTTTTTGTTTAAATTTTACTTTTTCTGTTTCAGGAAATAGCTAAACTATTACGACCTCATACCTTAAGAGCTAAGTATGGATCTAGCAAAACATTAAATGCCATCCATTGTACTGATTTACCTGATGATACTATTTTAGAAATACAATATTTGTTTAAAATTTTAGATTAGTTTGCGTTTTTAATAATCATTAGACAAATTTAATACTCCTGCCATTTTATTTTTAGTTTGAAATTTTCGTATATATAAATATAAACTATTTAATGATATATTTTTTTAAATAATGTTTTTACTTAATACTATTCACACATTTTTCTATCACTGTAACTAATACTACATAACATAATTTTAAACATTAACAACTTGTGTATTACTTGTACTGGGTGTATCATCTCTTAAAGGATATAATGGCGTCGTTTCGCTCGACATGGCAACTTCTAGGGATATTTGACTAGCATAGTGATGACCCAAACGTTCTTGTAATGCATAATCATAAGCTAAAAATGTATAAAAAACAATAGATACAATCATAATGATGGAATAAAAGAAAAATTCATCGCTCTGAGTGCTAATTATCTTCAATTGAGTAATAACCACTACTATTAAATTGCCAAAGGCATTGTTTAAAAACCAAGCAGCAGTAACAACAGATTTCATAGAGGCTGGTGCCTAAAATATATTTAAACAAATATAAAAAAATATTTAAATTTTTATTTTTGAGCCAACGATATTACCTGTGTAAAGGCAAACTGTAAACCAGGTATTGAAAGTAATAACTCTCCCATCATTATTAATATGAATTGTGGTATTTGCCATAAAACATTAACCGATTTATAAGGCATAGACTGTAAGGTAAGACAAAAATATATATGTATATGTATTAACAAATTCCATTTACTTACAAATATATATCTTTGCAGTGCTCCGGCACACATAAATGAAAATGCTGAAAATAGTCCTCCTAAAGTAACACTCTGTAATGGCTGCAGTTCATAATTAAAGCAACATTTCAATAATGGCTTAACTATATACTGAAATACGGGTATTAATATAAATAGAAATACGGGACCCATGGCTTTAGCCTGATCTGGTTGTATAGTTACACCTGTAACTATGGTTGTATTCATTAAAGATGCCTGAAAAGTCCAACTGGAATCTTGTTGAGCCAATAAAGCAAAATAAATTGGCAATGGTAAAAATAATTTGGCCAACTGTAAAAAAGGTAATTATAATTTTATATTAAAATTCAATTCTAACTTTATTTTTGGCTAAAGCACAGTAATTTGTTTTTCAAGTGAAGAAATTTCAGTCGAAATTTAATGCAATCAAATCGTAATTAAAATTGTATAAGTCAATAATTTTTGTTTTTTATTTTATAAATTTTAAAATGATAATTTTTTACTAGAAAATAATAGTTTTGCATATTAAACGTGCGTGAAAATAAATTTCACTTAATTTTCACTTTAAATTCATTATTCTGAAAAATTATTTTTTTTATATTGAAACGTGAAACCCACACAATTTACTATGCTTTAATTTAAAAATAAAACAGTAGTGTTATTTGGTAAAAATATCTAGCAGTAGTTAAATTCTAAATAACTAGTAAAGACTAAGTGACTTCAGCTAGGTATCGCACAGTGGGAAAAAGTCACAATCTAGCGGAAAATAATTTAAAATATAACGAACACTTTTTAATAAAGCTAAAATGAGTTCATAAAGCGTCATAATGACTGCTGTTAAAACCGCAAAGAACTTAAAATTCAGTTAACCCCTTAGAGAAATATACGCCATCAAATGCGGACAATTAATTGAGCTGTCACAGCTGATTGTTATTAATAGCAAACTTGTCATTTCCTGGTATCTAACGGGGTAATCGGTAATCTAACAAGTATGTTTTTTTGTTAAATGGTATTATAAGGTGTATTATTAATAATGAATTACATAAAATAATGTTTTTTTGAACTTGTTTAAATACAAAATCGTTTTGGCAGACCATAAAGTAAAAATACCGGAGATAGCTGATACCTTAAAGATATCAAAGAAAATGTGTCGGCTTTATTTTGCATGAACATTTGTCCATGAGAAAGCTGTTTTTGAAATGAGTGCCGCGTTTGCTCTTCACCAAGACAATGGGCCGTGTCACAAGTCGTTGGCTACCATTGTCAAATTGCACGAATTACACTTTCAATTGCTTTCGCACCTACGATTTTCGCCAGATTTGGCTCCAAGCGATTTTAGATCTTAAAAAATGCTTGCTGGAAATAGATTTGTTTCGAAGAAGATGTCATTGCCGAAACAAAGGCCTATTTTGAAGCCAAAGATAAATCATTCTATAAAAAAAGGTATCGAAATGTTAGAAAGGCGTTATAGTGATTGTATCGCTCTTGAAGGAGACTATCTTGATGAACAAAGTCCAATTTTGCAAAAAAAAATTGTTGTTTTTTTTGGTTATCCTACGGACTTTTCACCCTATGTTTTAAACGCAAATAATATCGTTTGAATAGTTTGAACATTTTGGTTAATTCAAAATTGTTATGACATGTTATTTTAACAAAGAGAGAGTTTGGAACTTAATAGTTATCAATTATGTCTGGTCCAAACTTGGAAAACACATTTGTAACGGGTATGAAAAGTATAAAACTTTTTCTTTTATTATCTTTATTATCATTTTTTTTATTTAAGAAAAACTTGAACTTGTAAAAACACTGGTTTTTTATTTAAAATTCCTATTTTAGTTCTATGCTGGACGTATAGTAAACGTCCAAAAGCTTTCAAATTTCAAATATAATTTTCCACAGTTAACAAATACAAAAAGAAAATACACGTGAGGTAGTCATATATACAGGCGTGGATCCCGGGGGAAGGGGATGAGGGTAATCTATCCCCTCGAAACAATTAAAAAAAATGAAAAAATTAATTTATTTTTCTAATTAAATTATTTACTACCATAATTCAATCTTTATCTTATTAGAAGAATCAACGTGAGTTAAATAATTCTTTTTATACAGCAGAGGAAATAATTCAATTTGTATAATTAAATTTTAAATCAAAGAATCAAATCAATTTTGATTTGATATGCAAATCAAAATAAGAATTATTTTGATTCTCGATTATGATTTGATTTCCGAATTAAAATATTTTTTTTTAAATAACGAATTTATAAAACAGCAACACGGTAAATAGTCAATTTATATGATAATATATTATAACACATTTCGATAATACGAATTTCGTTTCCCGCTCCATTTCGTTTGTATAAAAATGGCTCACCCTGTGGCTGTTTTATAAAAATAGATACCTCAGGATGTCTTCTGGACCTGACCTATTTTTATTATGGCAGCATATTAACACTAGTAGAGCAAAAATTTTAATGGATTAATATTGTAGTGGAGAAATATTTTTTCCGTTTTGCCCTATCTCGCTTAGTTTTCGAGATACCGGCCATTTTTCAAAATTATCATTTTACAAAATGGCGAATATCTAGGAAACTAAGCGAGATTTGCAAGTCAATTTTAACGTTTTTTATTTTGTTTCAATTCGCAAATCTAATCAAACTTTTTTTTTAATTCGCGAAATAAAAAAAAGAAATAAGAAATGATTTGATTCAATTGAATCAAAAAAGATTCAAATGAAATTGATTAATCAATTATGATTTTCAGACTGATTTAATTAAATAAAGATTTATCTTTAATAAAGAGTTATCTTTTTCAAGGTCTGGTGACAACTCTTAATAAGACTACAATTTGGTTTGGGAATGCGTTTAACTCTAACTATCATCTAGTAGTGAAATTCTAAAGCAGCAAAGATAATTAACATGTCAAAGATTTTAGTTTGAAAACTTGCTATTCCGAAGAAAATGTTTTCCATGATTTTTATATGTGCACTCAGAAAAAATGTTAGTAGAAAAATTTGTAAACGATTTTCAATCCCACTTTACTATTTTGATACTGATTTTTAGTAAAAAAATTATTATTTAGTAAACTTTTTTGCTATTTACATTTTACAAATTAAAGATTTTTTACAGAATATTTACAAACTTTTGTTGCTAACTTCAGAAATCATTTTACAAATTTTTGAAATCCGATTTGCTTAAATTAGCAAAAAAAATTATTAATTTAAAAAAAGTGGATATTGAAGAAAAATTTATTTCTAATAATTTAAACTTATACATACAAACTTAAATTGCCTTAAAATGCTACATAGGTTGAAAAAAGGGATCGGAAATTAAAATAATTTTCACAACCGACTCATGTCCAAAAATAGGACATCCACTTAAAATATCACTAAAATCTTTTTAGTTCTAAAACTCAGGCCCCAAAACAATTAAAAATTGACCGTGAAATCCGAAAAATTTGCTATTTTTTACGTTTTTTAATTTTTTTTATTTATATAGAAAAATGATCAAAAAAACAAAAAAATATTTAAATTTGTATATTCGAATTTTTTTTATTTATTTTATTCAAATATTCAAGAACCAAGCCTTCTGGGCCAAATATGGTTCGTATACTACTAAAAAAACAATTTACTATATAAAAAAAATATATCTATATAAAATGCCTAAACTAAAATAATAACTTAAATATAAAATAAAATTTAAAATAAAATTTAAAATTTAAGGTCCATAATGTAGCAATTAAGAAAAGATAAAATCAGAGTTATCATAAATTAGAGAGGGTGTTACATACCGAAATACTGCACTAATTCGTAAATCAATTTCAAAAGAAATTAGCAGCTTTAAAGTGTAACAAGTGTATCTATAGATATAGATACAGATTTTTTTTAAATTTGCAGTCGATTTTGCATTTTTATTAGTTAAAAAAAATAAAATTGGTTTATATTTTACAATTCATTAAGTTTACAGCAATTTACTGAAATTTAGTAGCTCTTACTAATTTTGTATACTAATTTGGTTGTACTAATATTAATAATATTTAGTAAATACCTCTGGGCTCAAATCAGCAAAATTCCCCGTAATAACAGCAGAATTTTCAGTTGTCACTACAGACTTTTTTTGGTGGGTGTATATAACACCCTGTGGCGCACCCTATGTTGAAACAAAGTTCCTTATTAGTCATTATATAAAGAGCTCATATATATAGCTATAAAATTTCCATACATTTCTTTATGATCAATTTAATAATTTAGAAGATATAATTTTTTCCTGCCGGATTGGTGTTTCTTTTTCCCACTGTGTATTGGTATGAAACGAAAATTTAAAATCTTTTAAAATTAAAAATTTGTATTTCTAAAATTTCGTTTTATAACAAAACAAGCATAAGTCACTTAAGCCAATTGCTGTAAGGCCTTTAGCATAGTTTGATTTGGAGCCGTCGATATGTAGTTTAAACAAATTTTTTTTGTACAAACTATTATTGCTTTCTTTTATAAAATAGTTTATTTATATAGATTCTCCTAAATGTGAAAATATTGGAATTTTAAGTTAACAAAACAATGAAAAATTATAATTTAGAATGCAAAATAAAAAAAAAATAACATTTTACTGTATTTGTCAGTTGTCTTTGACTACATTTATGAGTTACTAAAAAAAACAAATTTGTATACATGTGTGTATTATTTTTAATGAATTTGTCAGTTATTTTTAGTGTACTAATATAAATTGTAGTTACTATGACCTGTCACTTAAAGTTGATACATGTTTATAATTTTTAAAAATTACCTTCAATACTTTAGCCACATCATTAACAAATGTTTCATCATAACGCCCGACCGCATAGTGAAGCCAATATGAACGTTTCTTTATCGATGAATTCTTAGACCATTTTCTAGCCAAGGCATGTTTAATACAACCATAAAATTTTATCAAAATATTCTCTTCGGAAATTTTTTCATCCTTATAATATAACTTGCCAATGTTGAAAGTCACTTAAAGGTAAGTTGAAATATTTTTTTAAATTAAAAATTTAAAAACATAAAGAAAAATTGAGACTGTAAACTTACACCAAGCTATAAAAAATGATGAAGCCAATGTGCCAAATACAGCAGGATAGCAGCCAGTTTTATTAAAGCAAGTCGTATTAGCTCTTACCATAGGTGGTAATATCTTACTTAGAAATATGCCCACATAATAAACAAAATAATATAAACTAAAATATTCAGCTAATTGTTTGGCTTGTTGAGGCAATTGAAATTGTATGGCACCTAATGAAGTTAAACAGGCTCTAGAAGAACCATTGCCAATTGCTATTAATAATAAGGATACAGAAACCAAAAATCTGAAAAAGAAAACAAAAATTTGTATTTTATTACTCTTTTTGAAAAATATGTAAATTACTCCTTCTTACATTATTGATATACCCATGTATGGCAGTGATGTAAACACCAATAATATCCAACCTAATGCATAAAGATAATAAAATCCTGTTATTGTCTTCACATTACCTATATAGCTATCGGCTAGTATAGCTCCAAATATAGGGCAAAATTGTCCAAAAAAATTAAATATATGTAAAACAATTGTTGATACACTTTCGCTAAAGTATAAATCATCACGTAAATATAAAGCCAATATTGCTGAAAACAAAATAAATTATTATTAACATATAGAAAATCTTTTAAAGATCATGAACTTTTTTTTTTTTTGCTTTATAAACAGATAAATACCAACAAAGATGTTTTTAATTCATCATCAAAAAATATGTACCAAAATGAACTGATAATTTTATAATTTATTTTCTTTTTTAATGCAGAATTTAAAACAAATGTATTTAGAGCATTTCTAGTGCATATTTACAGTGTTATACAAAAAGCAACATAAAGAAATAATTAAATCAAGATTTTTAATTTAGAAATTTTATTTTTATAATATTCGAAAATGGGTAAGTTCGAGTACTTTTCTTATGTTAGTCGAGACCTGTAAAAATTATTCAGTAACAAACTTAGAGTAAGATAAATTTAGTATTAATAATAATACGATTTGCAACAATTTATCAGTTTGTTTATAACAGTTTGACTCTGTCAAAATTTAACTTGTCATATATTTTATCTTGCTCGTAAATCGTCCAGCAAATATTTACAAACTCTCAACATCGAACCAAATGATATGTCTATTAGAGAAATTTAGTTTTCAGCGATTCACTTTATACATTTGAGATTTATCCTCGAAAAGAAAACCCACTTATAAAAAACGCGATCAAAAATAAAGAGTACAGGTTATTTACCTAAGAGAAGCATAAAAAGAGTCTGATCAAAATGTCACTTTATTCTCATTACTGAGTATTTGTGTAAACGATTGCGTTCGTTAATAAGTTTGTACAATTTATCCAGTAAAAAAACGGAACTGTGTTAAACAGTTTTTACACTACAAACTGTTTATAAGTTGAAAAAACAATCAAAAACATTTATGTAAAGCGGCCCATAGAATATCAAGCATGCTGTTTAACATGATTGACAAACATGGAAATTGTTTTGACATATACCATCAAGCGTGTTTATACTTTACAAGATTGATGTGTTTGACAAACACGCCATTACACGATGCATCATGCTTGACAAAGTAGCTTGATAGTCTATGGAACGTTAAAGACAACGCCATTATTTTACAACACAAACACCGCTGCTTGTATTTTGCATATTTAGACTTTGAAAATACCTTATAAATTATTATAAATTAGTTTATATTTTCACTAAATAAATAGTTCAATTTAAATACAAAATATTCATCATGCTTGACAAACAAGCAAAAAAATCAAAAAAAAAATTGTTTTCATTCAACATTTTTGTCAATCCATTAAATAAGATATTACACTTTTAAATACAAGAATGCCGTACAGCATGCTTGATAGTCTATGGGCCGCCTAAGACAACGCTAATATTTTACAACACAAATATCGCTACCATTTGTATTTTTCATATTAAGACTTTGTAAACATTTTATAAATTATTATAAACTATAGTTTACATTTTCAATTAATAAATAGTTTGGTTTAAATACAAAATATTTATTTCGCAGCGTACAGTTATAACAGTCACTGTTAATTAATTCGATCATTTATTGATGTCAGCAATTTGGCTGCCCTATATGGTCTATTATCAGAAATACAGCATAGCATAATCATGGTCTTTATTCTAAGATTTAAAAAAAACAGACAGGGTCTCTAAACTCATAATTTCTATTTTATTTTTTATTTCAAATTTGAGTCATAATATTTGTTAATAAAAAATGTGACCTCCTCATGAATTCAATATGTCTGCAATTATTACTTTTGCTCATGCAGACACTTAAAAATTTCAGGGTTGGCAAACGACTCAAATGGTTAGTGTAAATGGTTAACGGTATTTTAAAATAATTTCATTAGGCTATTTTAAGGGTACCGGTATTTTAAGTTATTTCGTAAGGAAACTGTCCCAGGAAGAAAAACACGAATGCAAAGCGTAGGCACATACTCGTAGCTTCTGAAGGTTATAAAAATGTTGGCAAATCATAGATATTACTGCTATTAAAACGTTTTGACAACGTCGACAATTATAACCCAAAGTATACGACATTATTTTTTACGACTTTAAGACGTTGGCAAAACAAAAATAATATAGTTCATTTCATTTTTAGGTGAAAGCGAAAATATCATAATTATTTTTCTCAATTTCGTTAAAAATTTAAGTGAGTTATGATTGTACAGGTCATTTAACAAATCGGCTGATAAGTCCGTAGGATGACCAATACAACAATTTTTTTTTGGCAAAATTCGACTTTAACCATCAAAATATTCTCCTTTAAAGTGATACCATCACTCCCATGCATTTCGATACATTTTTTATAGAAAGATTTATCTTTGGCCTCAAAATAGGCCACTGTTTTGGCAATTACCTCTTCATTTAAACCAAATATCTTTCCAGCGAGCATTGTAAAAATTTCTGGGAGCCAAATCTGTTGAATACGGTGGGTGCGAAAACAATTTAAAATGTAGTTCGTACAATTTGGCCATGGTAGCCAACGACTTTTGACGCTGCGCATTGTCTCGGTAAAGGGCAAACGCGGCACTCATTTTGGAAACAGCTTTCTCATGGACAAATGTTCATGCAAAATATAGCCGACACGTTCCTTTAATATCTTAAAGGTATAAGCCAAAACGGTTTTGTGAACTTTTTTTGATGTTTTTCGTTATCACCAAAGTTAGCAAATCACTTTGCTACTTTTCACTTTTGTATCGATGGCGAAGATTCCAAATAACACTTGTCAAGCCAAGCTTTGGTTTGAAAAGTGTTTTTTTCCCATTAAAAAGCAATGATAAATCAACACATGAAATTGTTTTGATGTGCTATTTGACTGTATTGGGGACTTTACTGTAGTGCAAATATACTTTTTACAGTTTTTAAAATGCTTCTCTAAATAACTGTCAAGTTTTTATTACAAAAATTGTGAAATTGGTAAAATTTACTGTTCATTTTTTTTTTTGGTATTGAACCAATAACATTTTTTTTTAAATTACAAAAAGTGTGTAATTGCTTTATGCTAAAGTCAAAATTCTAAACGGTACTCCAGTTATTACGTTTTAATAGGTCTGTACGAGGTAATTTCGGGTAAAGTCTGGTAAAATGAGAGTAAGCAAAAAATTCTCTCACAAAACCATAAAAATGCCCAAATTATTGCGAACGCCCAAAACCACATTTCATACACAAAAATAAACGTCAAATTTATTCATATAAAAAAACAGCTTAATTAAAAAATATATTTGAAATGGCAAATATCTATTTACATTTTTAAATGTATTTTTCATTATTAAGAAGGAAAAGTTGTTTATAGTAAACTTTTAGTTAAGTTTAATTTTTTTTCAAAAATGCAAAACCGTTAATTTATTAGCAGCAGCTGATGATTTGACAATTTTACCATTTTACCCAAACAGAAAGTACGGGTAAGTTCTGGTAAAAAGAGAAACACAATTACTCTCTCATGAACGCTCTCATTTACCCAATTTTTGTTACAAGAAACGCTTTCTGGTAAGATTGGGTTCCCGCGGGCACCCGCTGTAACGTACGTCGAACACACCTAATGATTATATAATTCACAACCGATGCGTGTTCAAAAATAGGAGATACATGTCAGCCCGAAATTCGGCTTGTTGTGCGTTCTCATGGAGGTTCAATTTTACTGAGGATGGAACCAGTGCTTCATCTTAAACACTCGCTATTTTTCAGTCAAGCAAGTCTGAAACTAGGCTGGCTGCCCAAAGTGAAGCATACACTGCGTGTGCTGTACGCAAGTTTGTACAAAAAGTTCGTGAGACTGGCTGGCTAGTCGACAACACTCATTGACCCCGTCGCTATACGGTGCGAACGGATGAGAATGTGACTGCTGTGGCCAAAAGTCCAAGACACGCCATCAATATCAACAACTTAGCATTTCACGCACCAGCTAGATGAGAATTTTGCACAAAATCTGAGATTATTCGCTAACAAGGTTCAATTGACTCAGCAATTGAAGGCAAACGACCATCCACTTCGTTACGTCCGAAAACTCATCATTTCTGACGAGGCACACTTTCATCTCGGCGGCTATGTCAACAAACAAAATTGCTGCTTCTGAAAACTCGGAAAAATCGGAAAACTCGTACTTCATTGTCAAGAAGCTAATGCATCCACAGTGAGTGACAGTTTGATGTTGATTTTGAAGCGGTGGCATCGAAAAACGCATTTCAGTCAACAGCGAGCACTACAGAGCCATGATTACGGTCTTTTTATGGGATGAAACGAAAGATATTAACTTGTATAATCTTTGGTTTCATCAGGATGCGCATCATGTCACACAGCTCATCGAACAATCATTTGCGCACTAAGTTTGTTAATCGTGTTATCAGTCGTCTTGGCGATATCAATGGCTGCCTCGGAGCTGAGACCCCTTAGACTTTTTCTATGCGAATAATCCAGAAAACCTTCCACACCCACGATCTACAAGGCTAGTACCGTCTGAGCCATTCGTGAGATAGAACCACAAACCGTCATCAAAGTTTTTGAAAATTTGACTGACGGGATGAGCTACTGCGAAGCCATCTGCGGCAGCCACAAAATTTAAATCAGATTTAAAAATTGATTTAAGGAATTATGTTTTTAAAGGTCTAATTCCAAATACCTTAAGTTTTGTAAATTTTTTATAAAAAATACAAAATATATATAAAAAGATATCGGACAAGCGACCTATAAGTTCTGATAGATTTAAGGATATAGATCACGAATGTGAACACCGATTTTCAAAATTATTTTCTTAAGAAAATTACGAATCATTTTTAGAAAGGTCTTAAGGTATGGACTCTAAGGATAAAAAGACCTTAAAAAATAATGGGTTTTAGAACGAGCAGTAATTGGTTGAAGTTTGCCTGATAAGCACATTTTTTATGATTTTGAAATTTAATTAACAAAACCTTAGCTTTTGAGTAGAAAACATGCATTTTACAAATCTGAATGCTTTTCATCTAAATTGTATTAATACATGTATTTTTCGGGTATAAAAAATCAATTATTTTCAGTTTTTTTTTTAATTATTATTTTATTTATTTATTTATATTAATGATATAATTACAAATTATATCCTAATACCCTAACCGAGCACTAGCAACATAGGCCATCGGCTCGTTGTAGCGAAAACAGACCAGAGCCTCTGGTGGGAATCGAACCCACGACCCCCGCACTGATAAGCTAGCACGCTACCAACTAGCCTACCGGGTTAAAAATAAGGGATTTTTTTCATAAAGGTACAATATGATACATAATATGGTCGCTACAGTTATATTATGATTCAAAAATTACCATATTATGATTCTAAATAAACATATTATGATGTTGAAATAAAGTTTAGGTAAAAGTCCATAGAATCTAAAATTTTTTTATCAGACAAATTTCTTAATATCTAGTATTTTGTGTAAGAAGAATCTTTTCGTACAAAAAAAATCTTGAGTTATAAAGACTTTTACTTATAAAAAAATATCTTATTAATATTATAAGAACTTTTTACAAGAAATGATTTAATAAATATATTTTTTAAGAAATACTGCTTATTGTTTTTACTGAAATGAATTAAAAAATATAAAATCTTTATATAGAATCTGTTTGACAATCAATTGAAACTTTTGAAAAAAAAAACCTTTAAAAAAATCTAAAGTTAAAAAAAATTAACTGGATCTTAATGGGTCAATGATGAAATTTTTTAATGACACATGAAAGGTAGAAAACCCATTCGACATTTGTCCAGTTTTAGTAAACAATATATGATTTTTTTAAGACATTTTGTAGTAAAAACAAACTGACTGAACTGATAAAATTTTGGTTTTTATGAAAAGAAGACAATATTATGATCGTAAATGTCAGAATAATGTTATATTTTATGTATAATTATTTATTGATTGATGCCAGCATTTTATGGTTGAATAATTATCATATTTTTTTCATAGTCAGAATTTTTGTTACCACAGTATGTTTACAGCCAATCATGTTATAAAATAGAAGGTGTCAATCATAATATAGTAAAATATTTAGTATAATAATGATGGTAGCGACCATGTCGATGGTTAATAAACCAATAACATGGTTGTGACAAACCCGAATGCAGCAAGCTTAATATAGAAGCAGTGATCATGTTGCAACCATGTTTTTTCTTTGCGTGTGTGTAATGAAGGTTGATTTTTTAACCGTTTAAGTTTTGAAAATTTAAAAAAATATCGGAAAATTTGCAGTGATTTAAATACTCGTATTTATAAGGGGCGATAAATTAATGTCCGCCATTTTCTTTTAAAAGATTATTTCATGTAAATTTTGCCCACCTACGCATCTACGCCGTAAGTGGCCCATCCGTGAGCTCCAATTTTTGCATACTTTTTCCAATATTTCGGACGGTATCTCACTAATGGCAGCTGTAATGTTGTTTCCAGGGATGGAATTGTGGCTGGCTTGTCCCTGTACATAAGAGGCTTCACGTATCACCAACAAAAATAGACTAGTGGGGTCAAGTCACATAATCTTGGCGGACAATGGACTGTTCCAAAATGTGAGATTAATTGCTCACCAAATTCGCCTCTCAATAGGTTCATGGTGTCGCGTGCCGTGTGGCATGTTGAAACCACATGTCAACCAAGTTCAATTCTTTAATTTTGGGGGAAAAAAGTCTGTAATCATCGCACGGTACCATGCTCCATTGATTGTAGCGTTGCGTTTTTCATCGTTCTTAAAGAAGTAGGGTCCAATGATGCTGCCGGTCCACAAACCGCAACAAACAGTCCATCTGTCAGGGTGCATTGGCAGCTCTTCACACCAAATTCGGCAATTCTGTTTGTTGTCGCTGAGAGAATTATTCGTTAGAAACACATTTCTTAAACAGCACCTTTATTATTTTCAATTCTGTTTTTCTTTTTTTTTTCAAAAAGTTTTCTAAAAAATTTAACATTCCTACAAACCATGTTTTTCAAATAATTTTAAACAATAGTTAGTTTTGAAATTCTAAGACCACATTCATGACCAATGGCCCAGATACCAGGTAGACATATTATATAATATGTTCTTTTTTGATTACAACAAAAAATATTTTAAAAATTCATAAAAAAAGTAAACAAAAAACCCTAGGCCGTCAAATAATAAAACTAAATTTTCCCTAATGACCTAACCTATTATTATTTTGCCATGCTTTGGACCTAAAAATTTTCACACGTATGGCAAGAAAGGTTATTGTAGTCCATGTAAATTTGACATTTTCCTAAGATCAAAAATTTACAGAAACTAGCGCCAAAACAAAGCGGATTTCAAAGAATTAAATATAAGTATATGTATGCATATTTATAAAACAAAATACTTACTTCTAATACCATTGGCGGCAAATGCTTCAAATAATTTTGCCATCAATACAAATATTATGGCTATAGGATATTTGAGATGTCTAGGCGTTAATTGTGTCACAAGGCCATAACCTTCGGACTTTTTATTTCCTTGTTTTGGTTTTATAGATGCAACAGATGATAGCTCGGATTCATTATCATTTAGGGTTAATAGACCCAAGGCAGGTAATGCTTAAATCAAATTAAGATAAAAAAAAATTAGAGAAAATTCAAACAAGTGTTATCTTTTGAAAGAAACAAACAAACAAAAAAAAAACTTACTCTCCTCGCTAGCTATTTGGGAGGCCCGAAACATTTTTAAAATATTTTTATACACTTATAAAAATTATAGAAATTTAGTAAAAGGTCTTTTTTACTATATACAATATTAAAACAATAACAAGTTGTTGTATTTTATTTAAATATGAATGCACCAGGGCTTTCTCAACCGCAAATACGGTGATTTTCAAGTCAGTTGAATGTTAACAATCACCATACGACTACTCAAATTTCATGGTATTTAAAATTAACAAGGTAGTTTTGCAAAAATAATTTATATAAATTTTTTAGTTTAATTATTTTTTTATCAATCAAAAATCTTTACACTGTTTCTTTAATTGTTATTTGTTTACATTATCACTTGTTTTTGTTTTAATTAATAACAAAATATATATTAATTATTTAAATTAATTGTCCGTTATTTTTTCCAACAACAATTGTCATATGCTTTTCTTGGTTAAGATCTCGTGCAATACTGAGGTATTTGATGAGTTAAAACTTAACTTTTTAGGTTTGGTTGTCTCTCTGCCTGTTGCTTGTTATCTGTGGTTTTCAGTTCGTTTTTCCATTTGTTTTTCTTAACGAGAATTCCAAAGAGAAAGAATTAGTTATAGATACCATCAGACTCAGTGATTCAATAAAATTTTGTGCAGATTTTAAAGCTTCGGTAATGGGCTCCATATAAGAAAATTGAGCAATTGAGGGAAAACAGCTAAAAACAAATGGCTTTGAAATCTGGGGAATTTGTTTAATTTTCTTCTGTTTTTTTTTTCAATGGGCTCCACATCGAATATTTGTAATCTGCACAAAATTTTGTTGGATGACTGAGTCTGATGGTATCTCTATAACTAATTCATTCTCTATAGTACTAGTTAGAATTAAAGATGTGCGCGTGAGTGATTTTTGATATGAACAAAAATTTATAATTACGTACGAATTGCTTTTTTATTCACCCTTATGAATGACTGACGTGAGTAATTTTAATTTCATGCAACACTCACTTTCAATAAATGCAGTAATTTCCAAGGAAATGTAAGCGTTTTTTTTTCAAAATGGAATTGTTTTGTGTAAGTTTGGGAATTTTTCTATGTTTTTTAAATCTAAAAACTGTAAAAACAAAATAAAATAGCGAAAAATAATCTAATCGAAATTATAAAAAATTATAAACACATTATTATTTTTTGAATTATTTTTTGAATTAAATCGCCATAAATCTAAATCAATTTTAATCTAAAGTGAACGAATTCTTTTTTTTATTATTTAAATCAAGTGAATTCATTCAAGTGAACGCAATCAAATCCAATATTGACTAAAATTTAAATCAATTGTAACAGTAAGTTTTTTCACGTCAAATAATTGAAATCACGCATTAGTTTTTTATAAATCAAACGGAAAAAAGAATTCGTTCAACTTATGAACCGTTCATTGAATTAAAAAAATGTTTTCTGTTCAGTGATTTAAAAACAAAAAAATTCGTTCAATGTTTTAAAATAAATTTTTTACCGTTCACTAATTAAAATCGATTTTTTGCCGTTCAGTGATTTAAAATCAGTTTTTTTAACATCCACTGATTTAATATAGAATGGTAAATTCAGTGATTTAAAATCAAATTAATATCGTTCGGTTAATAAAAAAAGAGTTTAACCCATAATTTAATTCGTTAAATTTTAAATCAGAATACAAAAATTAAATTAATTTATTAAATCTTCGAAGCTCTGAATTACGCAAACTCAAGCCAAAAGAAAACAAGTAAAAAAGGGCTAAATTTGGCTGTGCCGAATCTTTGAATACCCTCCACCATAGGGGCTGAAGATGATATATGTACGTATATACTAAATTTTGCATGAACTGTAATATGAATATGTTTTGTCAATTTATGTAACGAACTTTTGTTATTTAGTTTTAGCAATGTTATTTACAGAGGTCTGCTCTGTTAGCGACTTTAACATTGTTGATTTGAGTAACACACATATAGCTCTAAGAATGTTATTATTCTCTATGTAAGACAATAAATGTAATCGAACAATAAGAAGACTTAACATTTTTACTTACTTAACAGAAAAAAAAAATAGATGCAGAAAAATTGTACAAATTTGTATGGAAAATTTAGAGGTACCTTCACATTTTCACTCATAACTTTTGAACCGCTTAACCGATTTTGCTCATTTTAAATACCAAACTGCTCGGGAGGATGTTCAATAATCTGGGTGAAAATAGGCACCCCCGCTTGCGTCTTCGCGTCGTGATTGCCATTTCAACAGACAGACAGACGGACATCGCTAAATCGACTTAAAATTGCATAAGGATCACGAATATATATACTTTATGGGGTCTTAAACCTATATTTCGACATGTTACAAACGGAATGACAAACTGATATATACCCTCACCATATATGGTGGAGGGTATAAAAATTGAACTCACGCGCGAATAATGCACAATTTTTTTCCCCCAATTTAGGCTCTTGCACCATTCGAGTGATTAATAAAAATTTTACTTACATGTAGATAACGTGAACTAAAAAAATTTCGTGTCACACACCCATCTCTATTCAAAATATATCATTTATATATAACGTACGTTTAGTTTTTGTACATCTCACATTTTACATTGTTCTAGTGCTGATAAATTCGGTTGCTTTTCAATACTCGATACTAGTGGATGTTATGTTACCTAATCCTTATTATGGGGTATTATTTAGAGGTGAGAAATTTATTTCGTATTGAATGCATTTTTAACGACAATTGAAGTAGAGCCGTTGTAAGCGACAAAATTGAAATTGTTGAGAAATCGAAAAAAAAAATGTTTTAGAACTTGTAGGAGTATCCCACTGACTGACTTCTTTAGATTGCATTTTGATAACTAAATCCTGCATAATTTTGCCTAATTTCATTTTTAAGTCATAAAAGAGAGTTATTCTAACGGTAATCTGGAAAAAACAGGTTTTGTAAAATTGTCGCTTAAAACGTTATTCGCGGCTCCGCTTCAATTAATTATTTAAATTCTTGAGTCCCCAGCAAAACTTGCTGTTAGCAAAAATAAGTATTTACACTTTGGTCAAAAAACAAATTATTTAAACAGAAATTACTGAAATTAGTGCTTGCTTCTAATATTGAAATCACTGGTTACCAATAAGGAATAAAATAGGTATAGGATAATTCATTTGCAGCTAGCATACAAATTTCATAATTTTTTGTAGTAAAACATGTGAGGTTATGTCATTCAAATTTAAATTTTATTTTTATATTAAAGTAAACTTCATTAAACATTTAAAATAAAAATTAATTTTATTTCTTCAATATTTTTATTTTTTTGTAACTTGTACTTCAGCCAGACAAAACAATTGCAACCAAAAAAAATATACATACATATATAAATATTTTAATTATCTGTTTTGTTTTTAATATTTCGTATTGAAAACCTTATTTTCAATAACAGCCTTGCATCACAGCCTCACCAAGCATCTTGGATCTAGTTGAAAAATTTATCGGTATTTTGGAAGGTATTTCTGTAAATTCTGTGTTTAACAATTAACCAGAGGATCTTACTGTGAATGAGGTGGTCGTTGCATTACATTAACTCTTTATTGCCCAAACCAAGCTTTAAGCACCTTCGAGGTGTGTTTGTGATAGTAATCTTGCTGAAACGTCCAACGTAACGGCATTTCCCAGTCAGCATATGCCAACATAATACTCTCAGGGATGTTATCCATTACCATGAATACGATGAAGTGGTCCTAACTCATTAGCAAAAAAATATTCCCAGGTCATGACATGGCCACCTCCATGTGTGACCGTCTTTACACAAAACTCTTTTGCAACTCGTTGTCCTTTGGTTTATGCAATCACTGGCAATAATATTAAATTTTAATTTATCTCTGAAAAGCACGTTTTTCCACTGATTCACTGTCCCGCTAATATATTTTGGAGCAAATTGAAGTCGTTTCAATTGGTTACGCTTAGATACGAGGAGCTTTTTCGTTGGCCGACAAGCTAACAAACCAGCGTTAACGAGACGTGGGGAAGTGGTTCTTGCGCTAACTGGTATTTTTAATTTTCTCCAATTTCTGAGCCAATTTCAAAGAAAACTTTTTACCTCTTCCACTATTAATGCTGCTATCCTATGATCAGTTTTCGCGGTTGACTGGTTTTTTGAAAAAAATTAGGAAATTGATGATTTGGGCATTTTATATTTAATAGAGACTTCTTTTTGAGAAATTCCTTGATTAAAATCGTCCATAATACGCTTCGGAAAATTGAAATCGTTTCAATTGCTTACGCTTAGATACGAGGAGTTTTTTCTTTGGCCGACAAGCTAATAAACCAGCGTTAACGAGACGTCGGGAAGTGGTTCTTGCGCTAATTAGTAATGCTGCTATGGTCAGTTTTTCTCGGTCGACTGAAGTTTTTTGATAAAATTTAGGAAATTGATGATTTGTGCATTTTATATTTAATAGAGACTTCTTTTTGAGAAATTCCTTGATTAAAATCGTCCATAATACGTTTCGGCAACCCGAATTTATCTGGTGCCATTTATCGAATTTATCTGGTTCCATTTTTATCGATATTTCGGAATACTAGCTAAACTTATGTTTCCTTTCAAATATTTTTTTTATCTAATGAATGCACATTTCATTTCGACCAAGAAACTTTGAATGTCATCAAAACAAAATATAACGGATTTTGATCTATTAACAACAATAACTTAGTGAGTTGCAATTGTTTTTGTCGCGTCAAAATATTAACTACCTTCAGATAATATACTATAGAAATGAACATTCCGTGTAACTGAATCCAAAATATCTCTTAAGTTTTTTCTTAAGAAAAAACCCAAAAACTACCAAAAATAATCTAAAAAAAGAAGTAACATACTAATTTTACGGACTAAAAATTTAATTTTGAATGTTAGTTGCAAATGTTTTGTCCGATATTGTACATACTTGTAATGAGTGAAATAAGTCATGTAAAATATAAGCATGAACAAATAATATTGTAGTTTCAATAAATAATTATAAAAGTCGGGAACAAACCTTAGGTAATATTGTGATTATTTGAAAGTTATGAAATAATTAGTTACCGATATTGATATAGATCAATACTTATTAAGAAGATTCAAAGTAATGTGTTGCTATATAACTTTTAAATAATCACAATATTATCTAAGGTTTGTAAGTAAAGCAAATGGTAAATGATGCGCTTTACCATGTAATACCTGAAATATGTTCAACCCTTTACCCAGATTTTGCTAAGTCGCACTATTAAAATTTATGAGCAAAGTAGTTAAATATTTTTTAGATTGTAAATGACGTACTTTTCTCTACCATTTTTTTTATGTTTAGTATTTAAATATCGCCAGAGAAAGGTAATTTTTTCATGATGTAAAATATAAATTAGAGCACCCCAATGCGCTTTAAATGTAGATGTGTCCAAAATTGTTTTTAATAACTAAATTCCAAATAAGCTATCAAATAAAAATTAAATAATTTCGTTAGGTTTATTTTAAATAAAACTTCTACATCTCTAAATAAAAACACCCTTTACAAAAGTTTCCATACAAAATTTTAAAACCAAAATTAACTAAAAGTAAAATTTGTTTGGCAAATCTAATTTGTTTTGATGATATCTAATTATTCTTTCCGCAAAATATTTAAAAAGTTGTAAAAACGCCTTACATAATCTGGGGAAAAAAATTTTAACCATAACATGTATTTTTTTTTTAATTTTCGGTGGAAACTTTTTGAAATTTTTAAAGTTAACTGAATATAAAATATTTAAATTTTAATTGTTTTTGAAAACAAGTTTTTAAACTTTATTACAATTTTTATTTTAATTTTGTTTCTAGTTTTAAACTTTTTTCTTTTGAATTTTTCTCGTAGCAACTCGTAACAATACCGAGAAAATACTCGGTTATTCGATATCTACTATTCTTTTTTAATCAGCACTACTTTTTTTAAGCTATTGCTCTCGTTCTTTATACGATAACAATAATTCTGTGTTATCTTTGTTTGTTTATATTGATTCTTAAGTAAAAGGTGATATGAAAATGTTGCTCTCATGTCTAGTGTGAGCAGGTAATCCAATTATAATTGGAGCTAGGCATAAGGCATGTGCATTGAAAAATAATAAGGGTTTTCACTCTTGGTTGTAAAGTACCCTTGTAAAGGTTGTATATATAGTTAAAGTACTATTATTTACAATACCACAACAACAAAGTGTATAAAACTAAAGTTTACTACGCTGTGGTTAAAAATACAAGGTATAGTAAAAACATGTACATTTACAAGACAAAACAGCTGATTGTTAAGCCGCCAAAACTAATGTTTGATTTTTTTATATATCAGTTTGTTACTCCGTTTGTAACATGTCGAAATATATTTCTAAGACCCCATAAAGTATATATATTCGTGATCCTTGTCCGTTTGTTAAAATGGCGATCACGACGCGGACGCAAGCGGGGATGCTTATTTTTACCTAGATTGTTGACCATCCTCCCGAGCAAAATCGTTTCAGCGGTTAAAAAGTTATGAGTGAAAATTTGAAGATACCTCTAAATTTTCCATACAAATTGATGTATTTTAGTACAATTTCATAGAAGTGACAGGTACAAAATATATTTTCCCATAATTTTTCATCAGTCGCTTAGAAATTAATAATATTTTGTATTCACCTCAAACATTTTTCACCTTAAAAAATTTTTATCACCACTAAAATTTTTTTTCACCACAAAAAATTTTTTTCATCTCAAAAAATATTTTTCACCTTCATAATTTTACTTCAAAAGTTTTTTACATTATTTGTATCAAAAACAGTAGAGAACATTTTTTAGGATATTGGTGGAGGGTATTATTCGTCACAGCCGAATTTAAGCCTTTTTACTTGTTATTTTTCATTTTGTGGTCACTATTAAATAAAGTTAAATAATGTATCATGATAATGAAAAACTTAACTTAAAACGAAAGCGTGAAAAAATAAGTAACAAAAGATGGACCGATACTGAAATTCAGTTTTTATTATTACAATTAATACCGTATCTTCAAACTCAGAATCTCTGCAAATTCTATTGGGCAAATTGCATTTTGCATTAAAAAATTTATAATTTTATCTTTTTCCGTATCTTTGAAAATTTTTCTTAACTTAATTCTTTTTGATATTTTAAGTTTTCAAATTGATGAAAAACAGAACAAAAATCAGCTGATTCATTAATTTACAATCAGTGTGTTCCCGTACGTTACCGCGGGTTCCCAAACATACCCAAATTTACCCAAAAGCGTTCCCGTACTCGAAAATTGGGTAAATGAGAGCGTTTTTATGAGAGTATTTAGTGTCTCGAGATTTTTATATACACCACTTTAAAAAACAATGAAAAAAAGCACATAGACATTAAATTATGAGAAAAATATATTTATTAGAAATAACTATGTATGTTTTTTCAAAGAGGAAAATATTAAAATCTCGAAATTTCGTGCCACTGTAAACGGCGGGCAATTTTAATATATTTTTTGAGTCTTTCACTGGTGTTACACTTATTGCACCTAAAAATTTGGCATCACTGATGCATTTTGACATTTTGTTTTTGGCTTTTGATTGCTCCCCTCTCAAAACAAGTTCATTCGAACACGACAGTTAACAATTAAAATATATATCCTCAGTGCGAATTAAATCCCAGTAAAACTTAAATTTATGTAACTATTATTTACAATATTTGATTAATTTTCAACTCTATTTCACAAAATGACTACCATACAATTAATTAAAATGAATGAAACTAAAAGAAATTGTCAAAAGAAAAAAATTAAAACTAGTTTTGGAAGCAGGGGCGTCTTTCTCTTTATTTGATTTACTTGCACTAAATTATTTATTGTCTATTGTTATACTCTTACATATATAAAGGATATTTTCCAAGCCCGATAGAACTGCTCTGACTTTTTGATCAGTATACTCTTGCAACGCTACCAAATTATACAGATTTACTTTAAAAATCAGTTATCAATTTACGCAAACTCGATGTTTAATCGGAGAAATGTTTAGCGATGAGGCTCAACGGGCTTGTAAAGTGAAAACAATTCACAACAGACCCTACAGACTACATTACACCCATTCCCATTTACACGCTGGTCATTGGACCTTATATCTTCAAAAACGAAGCCAGAGCTAGCGTTACGGTCAATGGAGATCGTTACAGCACCATGATCAATTATTTTTTGTTTGAAAATATAGATGACATTGATCTGGGCGAGATATGGCTTCAACAGGATGGCGCTACGTGCCAGCTATCGACTTATTGGAATCAAAATTTGACGATAAGTTGAAAAGACTAACCAACAAATGTAATGAAAACAAGTAAGAGCGGCTAAATTCGGCTATGCCGAATCTTATATACCCTTCACCATGGTTGGGAAAAAACTGAAGTTTATATATGGACATATATGAAATGGACAGATTTATATACGGACGCCTTTAAGAGGAAATTAACCATTTAGTTTGGAGATAAAACTTGGACTCGGGAAGATTTATGGTTCCAGAAAATATGTATTTTAAAAAAATGTATGTTTTGGGCATAACTTTTTTGTATCTGAACCGATATTTCCGAGTTTTTCAGCAAATATGTTATACTAAAGATTTTCGATCTTTTGCTATATAAGACGTATCCATAGGTCATAATACAGCTCTAGAATAGTGTTTGTTGTTTGTGTATAAAAGGTTAAGAGGTGAAAGAAAAGAATTTCAACAAATCGTTAAAAGAAATCACTAGAACTGCATGTGTTTTATTTCTACAAAATAGTTTGATTTAGCTGGCAAATTTGCATTTAGAATTTTATTTCGCTTTTTTATTAGAAATATTTGTAATTTTTTTAGCTTAATTTTAAAAATTTGAAGGAAAATAGTTTATAATTTTTTTTATAAATTATTATAAGTTATGACCTAAAATAGTTTCACTCAAAGGTAAATTATGTATAAAATTTTCTTAATATGTGAGAAATAAAATGGTTTAAAAATCTTTTTATAAATTCTTTTAAATCGGAGCAAAAAATAGAAATAAAACCGTTTGTATTTTGTTAGTATCAGAGGGTTTTTATACAAATTTTGATGTTTTTAGCCTATTTATGGATTATTTAATTATTAATATAAAATTTTATTTAAATTAATTATTAAATGTAAAAAAAAAAACAAAAAATAAACAAAAAAAATCTTAACGAACCCGCGACCCTTTCACCTGTGGTGAAAGGTATAAAAACGTTTGTATTTTGTTTGTATCAGAGGGTTTTTATAAAAATGTTGATGTTTTTAGCCTATTTATGGATTATTTAATTATTAATATAAAATTTTATATAAATTAATTATTAAATGTTAAAAAAAACCAAAAATAAGCAAAAAAAAAAAGTCTTAAGAAAATAATAAAAAAAAAATGTAAAAAAAAAGTGAATTGACCTCATCGAGATTTGAACCTCGAACTCCGCGTGCTTAGAGAAAAAAAGTATTTGTGACATGGCGTCTAGACAACTGAGCTATTGAAGCTCACACAAAATCATCGTCAATAGATGTACATATATAAAAGTCTTCGTTCATTAGGGATTTGTTTAGTTTTTATTTAAATGACAAATCTTTGTATGTGTGTTGTTTGTGTATAAAAGGTGGAGATGAAAGAAAATAATTTTAATTATTAATATAAAATTTTATATAAATTAATTATTAAATGTTAAAAAAAAAACCAAAAATAAGTAAAAAAAAAATATTAAGAAAATAATAAAAAAAAATGTACAAAAAAAAAGTGAATTGACCTTACCGAGATTTGAACCTAGAACTCCGCGGGCTTAGAGAAAAAAAGTATTTGTGACATGGCGTCTAGACAACTGAGCTATTGAAGCTTACACAAAATCATCGTCAATAGATGTACATATATAAAAGTCTTCTTCATTAGGGATTTGTTTATTTTTATTTAAATGACAAATCTTTGTATGTGTGTTGTTTGTGTATAAATGGTGGAGATGAAAGAAAAAAAACAACAAAGTTAGTAAAAAAAAAAAATTTAACACATGGATGTGTTGTTATGCTCAAAATTCTACATACATATTAAACAAAGGGATTTTACTGGAAAAATTAGAGGTGGTCCTGGTTTTTTGCTAATATCTCAGCCATTTATTAACCGATCTGTCTGATTTTTAATAGCAAACAGAATTGGATCACATGTAACAGAAATAAAAAAGAATCAAGTCCTCATCACGTCTGGGTTCTTCGGAAAACCCATTTCAACACACAGACGGACAGACGGACAGACGGACATCGTTAAATCAACTTCGCTCTTCATAAGGACCCAGAATATATATACTTTATAGGGTCTAAGATCAATATTGTAGAAATTACAAACGGAATGACAAACTTATATATACCCTTCCACCTGTGGTGAAGGGTATAAAAATCAAGTGATTCGGTTTATGTAACAGAATTTTAGTTAAAACCAAATATTTCAAATTTTGAAATTATTTTTTGATTAAATAAATTTAGATTTAGCTTAATTTGTTTTCTGTGTGTGCGTTTTTAGACATAGATAAACTTTTATTTGAAGAAAATTTGTGTTCAACGCAACAAGATTAATAACCGCCATAAGAGTTGCAACAACAATTCAAAATAACAACTACCGACTTCATCTAGTAACAAACTTTTCTAAGTGTAAAGATAGCTTACAAAAAAGTACAAGTAAAATCTGTCAACTTTTTAACTTAAGTATCATCATCATTGTATCTTAAAAAACTTAATAAAAAAGTTTTTATTCTTACCAAAAAGATCTTTTGAAATTTTATTTGACAAAACGATTTAAGTTGTTTTGTCAAAAGTCCACAAATATTTTTTCCATGTTGGGTAATATTCCATTAAATAAAAATATGTTCCTTAATGTTAAAATTTGCATTTATTTACAATACCGAAATTTGTGTTATCATTGATTCGTTTACAATTATTTTGCCATTGATCTCTTTTTGATTTTTTATACTCATAAAAGTTTGCCAGTGGAATCGTCAGAAACTGATCACATGTGGTCTCAAATCATGAATTGAATGTAAAACAAAAAGTAAGTTAAGAGTTTTAATCACAATTTAAAATAATTATTGTTTTTTTAATAGAAAAGCGTTATACAAATTTTAGAGATATGACAGTTTTTTGTTTGCGTGTCTAAACAGTTTTAGGGTATTTCAATCACTTTATTTTCACTATAAAAATAATTTTATTTCACAGAGAATTTTATTTGAAAAAAACTTAGTTTTTAGTAGTAGTAATTTCTTTATTTTCAATAAATTAAATTTTTACAATTATAAAATAAATGTTCCATTAAGAAAAAGATAATATCGACAATATTTTACAAAAAACGTCTGCCGATTAAATCAAAATATTTAACAATGTTTCAACAAAGGATTTAATTAAATTCGTGTAATAAAAAGTTTCTATACTGTATAGTTTTTTTTTAAAGATATTGGATCAATATTTACCAGTATGTTGTTTTAGCACCGTTCAGTTGTATCATTTCCGAAGCTTATTAGACGAAACTCCCTTAAAACAGGACAAACGCATAAGAAATGATCAAGAGTCTCCATCACACGAAGATTGCAGAGTTTGCATAACTAATCTTGGCTTGATGTACCAAAAGCATTATAATTTAATCTTATCAAGGCATACCTCGCTTTAAAAATCCAAGTTATATCAGCCTGATTTCTATGATCCGTTGTGTAACTTTGACCTTTTTTATGATCCAAGTGTTTGTACTTGAGCAAAGTGACTGACTTTGTTGTTGTTGAAATATCGCTGCAACTTATAAAATACCCAAACCCCCACACTTGATATGCATATGATTATATCGATCTACACATGGCTAGAAAAAGGTTCAATTTTTGTCTGAGATGAATTTGTGGATTCGAGATAAATGTTTTCCAGGTAGCGTTGATGGCGTTTTTAGCCTAGAGATTCATGTAAATCATTGATGTGTAGTGAGAATAAAAGCAGAGATAACAAACAAACTAGAAACTTTTCTTGCCAAAGTTAAGTAAGCAAAACTGTATTGTGTAAAGGATCTAGCAGACTTGATAACGGGTTGATATACAGCTAGTGTTTCCAATTCAGTTAATCTATTAACCGATTCCTCGATTAATCGCCTCTATTTTGGTTAATGTCGAAGCAAATAATTTAAAACTCAAATAATTATTGGACCCGAATGATCGATCAAAATAGGTCGGTTATGTTTTAAATATGAAATATGAATTTTTCTTTTTTTTTTCCCTAATTTTCTTAATTTTGGCAAGAAAATTGTAGAAAAAAAGTCAATTAAAATACCATCCAATTATTTTCAAATCGACTGAATCAACGCTTTAGGAAATATGATAGACAATTTTTATTTTTGTTTCAATTCCTTTAAAAATAAATTTTAACTAATTATAATTATAAAGAAATAGAGCTTTCAACCTCCGTACACATGTTTTTCGAGCTGACAAAAAATCTCATCAGGACGCGAAGTTTTAGAAAAGCTAGAGCCTCTAGGCACAGCTTTAGCAAAAAACCTTTTAAAATATATATTCCTAACAAGCACTATGACGTTATGTTATAAAATAATACTATAAAATTGCTTTAAATTCGAAAACTTTTTTTTCTAAAAAACAGATTAATTTATTATTCCATGAAAAAAATTGTAAAAACTAAAAAAATATCATGGAATTTTGTTTCTAATTTGATTTTTCAACAAATAAAGTTACTTAGTAAAAATATTTAAGAAATCGTTTATTTGTATTCTTACTTGCACAAAAACAGAAAAATCGGTGAGGACTTGTCAGAAATATGCGTGATTTTTGTATATCTAATACATAACATCTTTAACTCTAAATCTTAAACCAGGTAGTGAGTCAGGGAACAGTGGCAGTTCTATAGAACTTTGTTTGTAAATTTTGCAAAAACTATTCATAACATATTTTTAAGAATTTGTTATTGAATTTTTTTAAGGCAGCTCTTGTTTTTTTTTTTTTTATTCTGGACAGTATCATATAAAGAAAATAAAAACTAACTTTATCGACAAAATGTCCCACTTCGGTTAAACACTATTTACACTGTGTTTTTAAGGGTTACTTCCACTGAAGACGTCACATTTCTTTTTAAAGAGTCGTCAGATTCCTCTGAAAAAATCCAAGATTATAAGTCATGATTCTTTAAAAAGCTCATTATGCTTTGAATTGTCCTAAACAAGCACTTTAGAAACCAACGCAACAGACTTTTCTTGATATTTCAGCATAAAGCAGTTATTTGAGTTCTTATTGAAGAAAGAAATATAGTTTTTTTGCATTAATCGCTTAACCGCCAATTTTTCCGATTAATCGACCCAAATAACCGATTAATAAATTTTCTTCATATTTCGAATAATGACCTAACCGATCAACCGGCAGTGTTGAATAATTGGAAACACACACTACATGCAACACAAACCTTATATAAATCTTAGGTAATCTCCCTCAAATATACTTCGCTTGATTAGGATTTCGATTTTCATGCAAATGCATGATTGTAGTCTATAGCCCAAAAACGATTTTGACCGAATACTTCTCCGAATCAAAGTATTTGTATTTGGTTTTAATTATTTCTTAAATTATAATAGGTTTTTTTCCAAATTTATATAAATACTTTATACAAATTAAAAAAAAAAAAACAAACCTAATAAAAACTACTAAAACATTATATTTGCAGTAAACATTTATTTTTCGTTAGTTTTTTGAAAAATAAGAAATTTTGTTGAGTATTTGAAAATTCTTCTTTAATTTATATTTGTTATTATTGATATATTCTTAGTTTGGAATTAAAAATTAGAGTGTGTTTTTGTATCTCGAATGCACAAAAACGTAATAACTGGAATACTAGAGTATTCAAAAAATCGTCCTTTTGAAAAAACAGGTTTCGGTTTTCTTCGAAAAATAGAATTAAAAAAAAACCGGTTTCGGTTTTTGCAAAAAAAATCGGTCAACCGGTTTTTTCGTTTTTTTTTAATTTGAATAAAAAGCTTATATAATTTGTTAATTATGTAAAAAACACAGACATTTAATATATAAAATAATAAAAATAAAAAAATACATTCTTTGAAAAAAAAAAAAAAAAATTTTTTATTGTATTTCATTTCAACATTTGATTTATTATAAAACTATATTCATATCAAATGAATAGAGATCATTACGTTTGTAAATTGGGTAAAATTAGGTACGTTAGTAATTTGAACGTTTAAAACGTTTGGCATTAAATAAGTTTTTTTTAATATTACATTTTAAATATGTAAAAAGAAAATCTATTTTTCACTTCTAAAATAATATTTTAGAAATAATATGCAGTGGAAAATACTCTTTCACTAATATTAGATGTTGGACAAATAGAAACAATTATATAAATTTTCCAACTTTTAAGTTCTTTTGTCGCATTTATCTAGATATATGAAATCATCATATAATGATGAATGATTTTGTACAGTTTTTTTTTTAGGATTTTGAATACTGTTTGTTGTGTTATTTAGATCAGAAATTAAACTATTTGAATTTGGAATATCCAAAGTTAAGTCTTTATCGGAATCTATCAGACTTACATCTAAATCTTCATAACCAAACAAATGATTATAAGTCTTCGGAAAAAGTAAAAGAGACCAAGTAACCCAGTTGGTGATGTAATTAAAAAAACCGGGTAACCAAACAAAAAAGACCGGTTTTCGGTTTTCTTCGAATTTACAAAATATTCGAAACCGATCGGTTTTTAAAAATAAAGAAACCGGTTGACCGGTTTTCGGTTTTTGAATACTCTATGGAATACCGTTTGCAATTTTAAGTAGGATGTAGTAATTTTTGTAATTAAAAAACAAGAACATGTTTTTAAAATTAAAATATTCAAAAAATTAAAAACAGTAGTGTCTACCAATTCTCGTCATTTGTTTTAGTTTTTTTTTATTACTTTTAAACTGTTCCTTGTCATTGCTTGCATTGTTTTTTATATAAATTTTAAACATGTGACTATGTAGATAATAAAAGTTGTACATATTTCTTTTTATTTTTATGCAATTTATTAATCTACTGAAGTTCAAAAGCAGACTTACTTAAAAATGATAAGGCCACCGTCATTGATCTTTAGTCACATGACAGTAAAAATAAAAATTACATACTTGGCTTAAAGATTGTGGTGCTCTTTTAGATTAGCATAATATTTGTGACAGAAACTAGTATGGCAATAGGTACTCGTATACTGAAAATACTTTGATACACTCACCAAAAAAAGTCTGTAATGGCAACTGAAAATTTTGCTGTTATTACGGGAAATTCTGCTAATTTGAGCCCAGCGGTATTTTTTTGCTAATCTTAGCAACACATGTCTGCTGACGTGTAGTACAATAAAATTAGTAGCCGCTACTAAATTTTAGTAGACTTTTTGTAAAGTGGAATTTAAAATCTGTTTGCTAAAATCAGTAAAAAAAATTACTAAATATTATTAATATTATTTTTCTTATCGAGCATCAAAATTTTTGATTATATTTTTTAAAAAACGAATTAATCATTTTGTTTTAATTTGGTAATTTCTGTTTTGAAAAATATTTTGGTCAATTTTTTTTTTACTTTTAAGTTTCAATTTCAATTGTTTTTAGGGCGGATTTTTAGAACTAAAAAACCTTTTTAGTCCTATTTTAAGTGGATGTCCTCTTTTTAGACATGAGTCGGTATTTTCACTTCCGATCCCTTTTTTAATATATGTAACATTTTAAGGAAATTTAAGTTTGTAGGTGTAAGTTTTAATTAGAAATAACATTTCCTTCAATATCCACTTTTTTAAAATTAGTAATATTTTTTGCTAGTTTTAGCAAATCGGTTTTCGAAAATTTGTAAAATGATTTCTGAAATTAGCAACAAAAATTTGTAAATATTCTGTAAAAATTCTGTAATTTGTAATATGTAAATAGCAAAAAGATTTGCTAAATAATAATTTTTTACTAAAAATCAGTACAAAAATAGTACAGTGCGATTGAAAACCGTTTACAAATTTTTCTACTAACTTTTTTTTTCTGAGTGTAACTACTTCATGACAGTTGTGTGTGGGATAGTTAGTCAGTACCCTGCGGGAAAAGGACCTATCCCAGGACACGTCACATGACCGGTTCATTGTGATAGGGACCGGTCACGGGACCGATCACTATAACATGGGCTTGTCCCAGGAGGGGTCGCTTAAATTGCTTAAATTTTGTTAAGCGAAACGATGCGTTTATCGGAGAGGGTAACACTATTTTTTATTTGGCAAACGGTATTTCGGTAACGACATTTTCAATTGCGGTATTCAGTTATTTCAGTGCATACTGCCACTTAAAAAAAAAAACAAGCAAAAATGTAAAAAAAAATTATCAACTTAATATTCATATGTAAAATATTTAAAAACCGTGTAAATTGAACAAAATCAGGAATTATAAATAACGGTATTTTAAGGATAACGGTTTTTCATTTATTTCGTTAACGGTATTTTTAGGGTATCGATATTTCATTTATTTCGGTATCGCTATTTTAAGAATAACTGCATTTTTGTTATATTATAATTAGCGGTAGACAGTTGAAAGGGTTTTAGATCGATAACAATGTTTTAACGGTATTGCCTGCCAATCCGGATTTTGAATATAAATAGAGAGTAGAAGAGATAAAAATTATTTTTCTAATAAAATATAGCAACTAAAAAAGCAGTAGTTTTTTTTATCAATTTTTGTTAGTTGTTACAAAATGTTTGTAATAAAAATTTGTAAGTTATTTTTACGACATTTTTATATTTATAAATTTGTTAGCTGTTTTTAACAGTATAAAATAGATAATTATTTAGTAATTTCAAACTATTAAAAATAACAAAATATTTAGTTATTTTAGAATAGCTGCATATGTCATTGTGTTCACTGTCATTTTCAGTAGATTCTACCAACAATCCTTTTGAGTGTACATTCTGAAACTTTGTACAAAAAATAAATTTAAATTTTTCTTCAAAAACTAATTGGTGCAACCTTTGTACACCTTTTTAACAAAAAATTACCCTTTTTACAATTTGTGGTGCGCTTTTTATCCTCTAAAAGTTGGCACCACTGTTCTTCCACAAGCTGGCAACGCTAAATATCATCTTATAAGAATTTTGCAGCACGATTAGTTTGTTCATTTTTCGTCCTTTTGATAAGATCGTGACTGTTAATTTTGTTCTTATTAAGCTTAAAATTAACTAATTTTTAAAGACAGAAATGTGTTTCTTGTAAATTTAATCATTTCAAAGTGTTTAGCGTTAAATTTAATAAAATCAATCGGCGTTAAAGTGGTAATTAAATACCTATTGGTAAAATTTTTTTCTCAAAAAATTAAATCAACTATTACTGGAAATTATTGTAATGTTATTTTATAAAAAGGTATTTAAATAATTTTTTGCAATATGGCGTTTTCTACAATATAACAATGTTACATGTACATATGTTCAAGGTAAGTTTCTATTTATTGCTCAGATTTTTACAATTCACAAATCATTTTTGTTTTTGAAACTGTTGTGAATATACTTAAATGTTAAAAATTGTACAATAACAAAAACCAAAATGGCGATCATCTTCATGTTAAATTCTACACTCAAAAAAATAATTGTCAGTGACTACATGACGGTTTGCTTTCGAGTAGTAATCGGTATTTTGTTTTTTTTTTTAACTCATTTTTCCTTTTTTAGATTTTCCAAAAACTTTTTGAGCTTAAGGGTGGGTGCGAACTGGCTAAATAAAATCTAAAATAAATTCTGGTTTCTAAATTTTTTTTGAAATTTAAAAATATTTTCAAAATGATTTTAAACCCTTTTGTCGATTTTTATATAGTTTCGAATTTATGTAGCCACCTCGCACAGGGCCTTTAATTCCTCTTTTGCAACATGTTTTGCCCTAGTTTTTTTATCAAAAAAATATTTTTTCTCCTAGTTTTGTTTTTTAAATATTTAAATGTTTTTCCATCTTTTTTACTTTAATTATATTAAAGGAGTTCACAAGGTGTAATAAGTATTGTATTTTTGTATCGTGGTATTATAAAAATAGAGTTGTTTTTATATCACTATTACGATGAATGTTTCTATTTGTTAGTACATTTAGGTTCAAATGTTGTATCGTACTATCATCTGTTGTTGTATTTTTTAAGATTATATTTTTACAACTCTGTAGTACGTTACAACACTTAGCAGACCCCTTGTAAACAACCTAATTAAATTTTGCTTTTATTTGTCTTCTCTGGTGATTACACTTATAGTCCTAGGCTAAGCTTTATTAAACTAGTATATGCGACGTCACACTAAAATTATTTTCCTTGTAATTTTACATAACTATAATTCCACACAAATTAAGATATTATTCAATATGATATAGTTAAAAACCTTGATTAAACTGGATTTCGAACGAATGTAATCGCAACCTTGATAACATATCGTCATCTTATTATATATTGGACACACTGACCATTTCCGAAAAGCGTTTCTCGAAATCTCGTATCTATCTAAGATATGCATTATAGACTTAAATCTACCTGCAAATTTTCCATACAGAAATTATGAAATAATGTAAACTTTACCATTTTCTTTTTAAAGACTTTTTGGCTTATGACTTTCTCTATAATGACTTTAGGCTAATAAGCTAACAATATGTCTACACTCACATATAGGCTTCGTAACGAAATTATTTTTAGGTGATTTCTATATACTATATACATAATAAAAAAAATTATGTTTACAATAGGAACAACATTATGAATGGAATATTTGAACAGTTATAAAAATTCAAATATTTCTAATGTTTTAATTTCGCCAACCACAATCGTCAGTGTTGCCACTTCATTATTGACCCATAGAATATTTTTGTAAATACAAATAAAAATTTTTTAATTGTTAGAAATCGAATTTCAATAAATATTTTTATTTACCTAAAGTTTTGTGGTATTTTTTCTGTGTGGTTGAACTCTTCACACACACTATTTTCCTATTAGAAAATTTATACATTTTTCGCCAATACAAAATCAAGCAGGTATCATACGGGTTAATATAACTTATCCTGTTTTTATACTTTCCAGAACATATAGTCCAAAAAAAAAAAAATAGTGTGAAAAAATGTTCGATTTGCTCAACAACCTCAAAAGACTTACAAAAGTTAATTATTCGGTCCATTTTGATTCACATATTATAATCATTTTATAACTTTATAGAAATAAAATTTAAATATTTTTCTATTAAAACAAAATCTCGTCTATAAGGGACATGAAAATCATTTAAAGTTTAAAAAGCTTTTTAAAAAAATAAAACTGTTAAGTTTTGTCGTGTTCTTTTAAAAAACATTTGGAAACAGGATAAGTTTATTTCTGTCGACCGTGTTATTTTAAAATCGTGTAAAACAGGATTAGGTGTATTTACATGTTTTTGCGAACTAATTTAAGCGTGTGTGAAAAAGCTAATATAATTATATCCTTAATCCGAAAAACTTACTACATACATTTATATCCACAATAAAAATTGTTTATCCAATCGGAACTTTTTTAGTGTATAAATACAGCTATCATTCGACACTGCCGAACATTTATTTTGTAAAAACATTTAAAGTAATTTACTTAAAAAATCGTTTATTAAACTAAATTTTCGCAAAAAATCTTCTTCTTTTCTGCTAAACCGAAAAATTTAAACAAAATTTTTGTTAAATAAATTTCCACAATACATTTCTTAAAAACTGATTACTGAAAGGATAAAGATTAATTCAAATATGAACTGAATGAAAAATGAGGCAATGAAATGAAAATTGTGAATTGCAAAAAATCACAACTTAAATATATGAGAAAGCACTGTGGTAACAAAAAGTAAACAAGTCAGTTTTGATAATTTCGGAAATCGCGCTCAATTCATACTAAATCCCTAGAACACAATAATGGGCCATATTATTTACACCAATTTCTTTGCCTCAAAGAAACTCTTCAAATGTCTCATTTGCCAGAAGCCCATACAAACTAAGACAACAGTTTGAGCAACTGACCACCAGAGCACACGGGAGTTGGTACTTTCGCTAGTTTGACGGAAACGTTCTTCACGATAACGTTGATAGTTTTGTTCCTTGGTTATTTGATCAACTTGATCTAAAAGTTGACGTATACGCAATTGAAGTTCTGTCAATTTTTCCTTTTGTGCCACACTAGCATAATCGATAGCATGTTCACCAACTTGTATATCCAAATGAACACGTAATTGAGCACCACTAAACCAGGCTGTACTATTTGAGTACATACATATAACATGCTCTCCTGGGGTGTGGGAAGTAAATGAGATGCGTCCCTCGGAGCTATAAACACGAGAGAGAATAATCTTATCATCGCTATCGCGTACCTCTACATGCATGCCAATGCCGGGCGATGAGGGCATAAAACCATTTGAACGGGGATCATATAATTCCACTTTGTAATTTACTAAAATAGAAATAACATGTTTGGTTAGTTGCTCCTGCTAAAATATTTACACCAAATATTTACCTATGACAGTAGTCTCATCGGGCACTTCTTCTATGAAACATTTGCGTTCTGTTTCGGCAATATGAAAATATAAACCAAATACTGTATTACAACATGCCATTAAGGCCACTAAAGATAATAATTGTTTTAGCATGGCGGAGATTTATTTTTGATGTATAAATTTTTAAGTATTTTGCAAATTTTTCTTATATTTTAACTCGACACGTCATGAGAAAAAATACGACACAACACAAAATACCAATTTGACAAGAACAATGAAATGGTGATGCTAACTTCTTTTTAATAAAAAAAGCCATATTTACCAGATGGTGAAAACTGCCAAAAAATACAAATAAATCAAAACTTGAAAATTTTTAAGCTATGGGAGTTAACTATAACTGTGTTTGTGCGGCAAATTATTAATGTTTGCTTATGTAATTCCCATACTAGCTTACTTACATTTAGTTAGGCTTATGCGAAAATTGATACGGAAATTACATAAGCCAACGTTAATAGCTAACCTCACAAACATAGTTTATGTGTCTTGTTAACAACCCACGATAGTAAAATGACACTTTCGAAGTTAAAATTCTATCATTTTAAAGATGTTATTTAAAATTAATGTTTTTTTTTACCAAATTTGTAACATTTTAAAATTCGTATTTAATATGGTTTATAGAAAGGGTTTGAATCATTAACGGTATTTTAGTCAGCAATATGAATAATTAAAATTTAGTTGTTTCATTTTCATGTATAAGATATGAACAAATTTATTCATTTGTTTGAGGACAAAGCAATTTACCGTTGTGAGAAGAAAATTTATATGTGACAAATACTGTGAACAGGTTAAACAGTTATTTAGGGTGCGAACGCAGCGTTACTATTAAAAAAAGCCAGTTTTTCGATTAAAAAAAATTGGCAACACTGAAAAGAAGTGCAAAACAACAACTTCTACACGAGACATAAGATTAATGTTAAGCGACAAAAAATGCATGTAAAGCAACAATTTTTTTTTTGTCGTTTTTGTTTTGAATGTATTTTTTGTGTGTTTAAAATTAAATTAATACAAAATACCAAAATGTGAAACACCCAGTCACAATACCCAGGCTTGCCAGATATATTGTTTCCTTATCCCCAATCAAAACAAAATATATTCTCAAAAAATTTCCAAATAAAGTTTTCAGTTGAGTTCAGCTTATTTTTTGAAATTAACATGCAAGCTTATTGTGCAATTTATATTGAAGTGAGTGGAATGTTGTAATTTATTAATTGGCCTCTAGGCTTTGAAATTACAAAATGTTGAATAAAAAAAAGAATGCAACTAATTTTTTGAAACCATAATTCTAAGACTAGAAACAATTTTTTAGAAAAATCCACAACGTTTTATAAAAAAATTATTTAATTTTTTTTACTTATATAAATACCAAATCGAATTCAAACATTTTTTACTTTGAAATTTCTAAGAATTAAAAAATACGTTTTTGTTTTTTTAATTTCAATGTAGCAAACAAATTTCAAATATATTGCGTCAAAGTAATATGTAATGGGAAAAATTTCTTAATTTATAAGAATAGCCCAAGATTTTTCTTTAAACGATTGCAACAATTTCGACTTACAAAGTGTGATTTAAGACATAAATATATCGTAAGTTTGTAGAAATTTATGCTAAAACTGTCTTAGATCCGCATTATTTCTTTTCCAACCATCAGATTATTTGGTTTTGCCGAGTATAATTGGTGTCCGAAAAGGTCCACACAAGAGGCCTTAAACCTTCTAAAATCGTAGCTTTCCTAAGCGCTTACAAACAATCCTCCTACATATGAATGAATTTTCTCATGAATTCTGGCCATTTTTGATGCTCAAACATTTTTGCAAAAACTTATATTATTATTGAATAGATAAAATAAATAAATATTTTTGATTTTAAAAATTTAACACTAAAAATATTCTAATTTTAGACTATTTTTTGTTTCCAACATATTTTTTAATTCCTAAACAAAAATGTTTGCCCCCAAAACTATCAAAAAGTCTCCAAATTTGTGGACAAATCCCCAAGTCTGGCAAGCCGAGTGAATGAAAAATTTGCATACATTACAAAAGTATAAATATTGTTGACGTTAGCATATCTTGTGAAAATTGTGGTTTTTAATAAAAAAAATGGATTTAACTATTCTAATTGGCATAGCCACTGCTTTGTTGCTGATTTTAATAACAGTATTTTTCCTGCAAAAGAGAAAATCTGAAAAAGGTTTGTTAGCATAAAACGTTTAGCCAACAATGTACAAATTGTACTTTCTTTCCAGATGAAGAACAAAAACCCCAGCAACAACGTGGAGTACCACAAAGAGCCCAGGAAGGAGTACCCCGTAGAGCACAAATAGTACGCAATCAACGTAATCGAGTGAGACAAAATGCAGCTCCAGCTGCCGGAACAGCAGCAGCTGCTTTGGATAATGCCTTAAATGATGATAGTGATAATGAGCAAGGTGATATAGCACAAGGTCAAGTATTAGACGAGAAAATGGGTGCGAAGAAACGTGCCAAGATGGAACAGAAAGAACAAAAACGCTTAATGCGTGAACAGGAAACTAAAATGCGTGAAGAAAAGAAGGCTAAAGAAGCCAAATTAGACGAGGAACGCAAAAAACTTGAAGATCGAGAAGCTGAGGAAGAACGTAAACAAGCCGAAGCTGAACGTTTAGCTAGAGAAGAACAAGAACGTAAGGATCATGAGGAGTACCTAAAAATGAAGGCTGCCTTTAGTGTTGAGGAAGAGGGCTTTGAAGAAGATGATGCTGAAAAAGAAAATCTGTTGGCTGATTTTATAAAATACATAAAAGACAACAAAGTAGTGGTATTGGAAGATTTAGCCACAGAATTTAAATTGAAGACCCAGCAGGCTATAGAACGTATACAGGATTTACAAGCTAATGGTAGTATAACAGGAGTAATAGATGATCGTGGAAAGTTTATTTATATATCCGAAGAAGAACTCCACTCAGTGGCTAAATTTATAAGACAAAGAGGTAGAGTTTCTATAGCTGATTTAGCCGAAAGCAGTAATAATTTAATTAATTTAACTCCGTTGTCTACTAATTAAATATTTATATGTATAAGAAAATCTATTTTATTTCTTTTGGTTGTTATTTAAAATATAAATTTATTTTTTTTAGTGTAAATATAAAAAAAAAAACAGTTCTTCATAAAGTTTAACACTAGTAAAAATTAAAGTCTGATAACACAAAGTGTTGTTAAAATTTAAAAACAACAAATGTGTTAGTTAAAATGAAAGTTATTAGCTAACAGAACATTGTGTTAATGGGCTTTAAAAATAATTATATACAGTTAATCATCCATATCATCGTCATCGTCCATTTCCATATCATCCCCATCATCTTCATCCTCGCTTGTTTCATCCGGATCATTAGCCTCTAATAAACATTTAGGACATTGACAAACAAATATATAATTCTCCTTAAGAATCTACAAAAGAAATTAATTAATAAAAAGTTTGTTCTTTATTATTCAAATCACTCACCTTTTGCCTGGAATGTCTACTTCTTTCTAATTGACATTCATCTATGTATGAAATACATATTTCTTCGCCAGGCTGTATCGGCTGTATTGCTTTCAATACCACAATATCATTGGAATATGGAAATGTTGATTGAGCATTTGGTACACAACTGTGATTAATTTTACTTTGCAATAAATACAAACCGGAACCTTCATTATTTAAAAATTCGCCAGCAACTTAAGATAAAGATTAGGATTAAATAATTTATTAATTGTAGTACATGAAATTTTTTTAATCATAAATTTAAAAATCGTCTTCAATGAAAATACAATTAATTTTTTTATACAAAAACTTTATACTTACATTCTCCTACTTTATTATATAAATCATCAATATATTCATCCAATTTGGTTTTATCAGCTTCTGGCATAGGCAAATCAGATACTTTCTTAACCCATTCCGACAAAACACTAGTGGCTATGCCTTGACTATTAGTGCCTACTAAGCCCATTAAAGTTTTGAAAGCATCAGGAGTAGTAAACTTAAGGAAAACTTTCAGTAAGTTTAATCTAAAAATTTAAAATCATTGTATAATTACCACTCCAAATTCTTCTCCCTGAAAAGCTTCACAAAATGCTGTATATAGTTGTTCCATTTGATGTTCGAAATTTTCACCCAACATTTTATGATAGATTTGTTGTTCTTTATTGACAATCAATGATTGGAATGATTGTAAAGATTCTAAAAACTCTGCTTTATGATTGCTTTGTTGATACATTGCCATTAAACGTACCAATAACATTATGCTACCCGTTTCTGGAGGATAATGCATTTTTCTTAATAAAAAGAAAAAAAAAACAAATCAAAAACTAATTTTAATAATTTCAAATTATCACCTACTTCCATATTTCATTTAATTTATTAATGGGATGTGTATCATCTGTCCTATAGTTACCCATACAGGCTACACGATGATATTTTTGTAATGCTTGCACTCGACAGTCCTCGGAACAATAACGTACTTTACATTTGGGGCAATAACAAAATTGTTCGAACCATTGTTTGGTGGGATCATGTTCAGTAAGAGGAACAACTAATGCCGGCTTACTAGCTAGACGTCTGACATTTTCTGTAACTGTTTCTAAAGGACGCATACAATGGTCACAAGCTGCGTAGCCATAAGCGGAATTCCATGAAAATTGTCTTGATACGAAGGGTTCTTCTTCAAAGATAACGTCTCCCACGTTGATGGCTTTAGTGGCTACCATAGCACGGCCCTATAATTACGAACTTAGTTATTCGGTTTTTTTTTATAAGTTTTACTCCAACTTACTTTTCCTCGTATTTCTTTAATATCAAAGGAATACATTTTGTTTTATTTTATAGATGTGCCTTAAAATTTGTTTTGATTTTGTAGGTCTGCCTCATCTGTGGCATGTGCTTGTCAAATAGCAAATAAACTGTAAGATAACAAGGCTGCAATAAGCGTATGTTTCATTCAATTCGTTTCTTTAAGAAAAAAGCTACAAATTAATTTATTTATTTTGCCAGAGTGACACATTTTGCCCTCTTAGCTCAGGAACGTCAGGGAGGTCACAAAATAATAATCTAGGAAGAGCGCCAAACAGTAAAATTTTTAAACTTAAAAAAACTGCCAATATGCAATTCCTTCAATTCCCACAAAATCGCCTCACAGCGAATTTGGTGCACAAAAACCATAAGATCAGACAGACAGTAGTAACACAGGCAATATTTAACACAAAATTGGATTTTATCAGAAATACAATATGTTGTCTGCCACCTAAGATATCCCACAAACAACACAAACACGGGTCAACCTACATACTTGCATTAACACACACAAAACAGATTTCATACAGACATTATCTCTCCAATGTCAACCAATTTAGAACATGCTTAATTTTCGATTTTAAAATAAATATTAAACATTTGTTTTTTTCTAGAGTTTATATAAAAAATACTATATTTTAAAAGTAAGTATAAAAAAAAAAATTGGAATACAAATTAAAAAGTAAGTAAAAAGCTTAAATATGATTTTATTTAATTTATATTTGTGCATTATATTATTTAAATTTGTTGAAAATGATTAATAAAATAAGAATGTTTTTTTAGGTGATACTTGTCATGTTAAACGGTTAACAGAGCAATGCTAACTAGAGTAATAAAATCTGCACGCCTGAATAAAACATGTTTGACTCTGGAGTGTACTAAAAAATATAGTCAAATACAATAATGCATTTGAGAGAAAGAGAAAACAGTATTTCACAATTTTGAACGCACCTTAAGTTATACATTTTCGAAAAATGTGTTTCTATTTACCATGTGTGTATAATATTAAAATTTTTTAAATAAAATTTGGCCTCTGGGTTATATGATAGTTTTGTGACAGTGTTACCATCCTTACACTTTTGTTGCTTTTTAATAGATTTATTGTATTGCAAAATTTGGTTAAAAAAAAAGTTCAGCAAATCCATGACGTGTCTGCAATCGGTTAATCAAGGCTTAACAGACACAGGGCGTATCATCTATATTATTGTAAGGGAACAAGGTGTATTAAAACATATGTAAAAAAATTTAAAGCATACATCCAGGTTTAATTGACACAGGGTGGATCATACAGCATTTAAAGGCGCCTGGTACTTTTATTTTTCATACCGGAAATTAAATTTCATTTTTTCCTCTTCAATAAATAAAACACAATTTTATTAAGTTTCAACAATGTTTTTTTATTTTTTATGATTATTTTCATATTAATATTGTTTTTATTTTTTTTTTTTTTTGAAGTTAATTTTGTTTAGAAACTACTTTTTAGCTTTAAGTTAAATATCACTTAAAATAATTGTAATAATAATATTCTGTATATAATTATGAAAGAATTTGTTTGTATTTGTTTAAAGTTTTTATAATCTTTTTATTAAATTAAAAACTTTTTATATATTAATAATTTCTATGGTGTGATTTTCTTTTCTTTTCTAAAAACTCAACCTTAAAGCAATTTTTTTAAAAAATAATTTGATTTTTTTTCTTTTTTTAAAACAAATTATACAATAAAATTAAATAAAAATAATAATAATAAATGTTTTTATGCACACCAATTAGTTTTTGTTTTAACCTTTTTTTTGTAACAAAACATAAAAACTATTTTAACATATTTGGCTTTAAATAATTAAAATGACATTATAGTAAATATTTTCTTAAATAATACAAATAAAACAAAATTTACATAATTCTGTACGTTATACATATATAAAAAGAAATAAAGAAAACATTTGAATTTAAGTAGTAATTAAATCAAAACCACAATATTTTAAAAGTTGTTTTTTTTTAAAGTGTTTCAATTGTAAACTGCAGAAATTCTACATATTTTACATGATTTTGTGTTGGTAGTAGATAATTATTTAGATTTTTGTGTTTTTTTTTTTTAATATTATAGTGGTAAAAACTCATTAAAAAACAAAGCTAAGTATTTTAAAAAAAGTTTTTTTTTCTTAATTTTTAGTTTTCCAACAGAAGATTAATAAATTATATGCGTTTTTAATTATTTGTTGTAAATTCCTTTGCACTAAATTTAAAATTTAACTTAAAATAATATTTTAAATGATTTCAATATTTTTCATATTCACTCAATATTTACTACATTATTTTATTCACTAACAATGGCCATTTCACGTGCTGTTGTCTGTTGTAAAGCTGTTACAGCCGCTGTGGATAAATTTGTTGTCTCATCTGTTGAATTTTTGGTGGCTGATTTTTTTAAATTATCACAATTGCCGCTTATCACATCCTTAGAATCATCATCATCATCATCATCGATGTCGTCTTCATTATCATTACTGTTGGCATCTTCCTCTTCTTCTGGATCCTCTTCGGCCTCATCGGCAAAAGATATTTCCGCTTGATTGTTAAAATCATTTAAAGATTTATTACCCTCTTCGATAACAATTTCTTCTTGGTTATTATTTACTTTATCGGATTTATTATTCTCATCTTTCCTTTTAGATTTGTCCGTCGTTGTGGAAACGTCCTCCTCGGGGATATCTTCTATTAAACTACGACTACCAGAACCCAGCGACGGTGATTTATTTTCCACTGTAGTGGCTTCTTCATCATCGGAAAATTTTCTTTGCAATATGGGATCGGAGGCTCGTAGAGAACTTTCTGAGCCACCCATTCCCTCACCGCTGGGCCTTAAAACTAAATATAACAATATGTCGGATAGTGATATAATACCAATAACTTTGCGATTTTCATCGACCACCACCAAACGATGGACTTCTGCTCGAACAATACGTTCCAAAATGGTATATAAGGTTTCGTCTAAATTACAACATTGTACACCTTCAAACCATTCATTACGATGTTCGTTAGCTTTGCGTAAAGATACATCGAGATCGTTGTAGGTTTTTTCAGCTGCCAGATTCTAAAAATTGAAAGAATTGAAAAAAAAAATAATTAAAATTAGAAAATAGCAAAATCGGTCTGGAGACTTAGAAATTGATAATTTTCGATTGAAATGGCAATTTCCATTTAAAATTCAGAAAACTACAATTGAAATTCAAAAAATATAATTAAAAATTAAGAAAAAATCAATTGGAATTCTAAAAATTCCAATTAAATTTGGTGCCCATCAATTTTTACTACTCAGAAAACATCAATTGAAATTTAGAAAACACCAACTGAAATTCAGAAAATTTTAATTAAATTTCAACTGGGGTTTTTGGAAAATAAATGAAATTTTCTGAATTTAAATAATGTTTTCTTAATTTCAAATGATGTTTTCCAAAATTTAAATTATTTTTGCTGAATATCAATTGATATTTTCTATTGCAAAATCTGTTAACGACTGAAAATTACAAGCAAGCATCGTTGGTCGGTTGCTTCCGATTGCAATGACATTAAGTTATGTGATAGGGGTGACAAAATAGCGGCCCAATCTCGGCTCAAAATCTGGATTCAATAAAAACTCAATTTTTCTATATTCTTCTTGTTCGGTTCAAACAAACACTCAAATGCCAATCGAAAGATTCGAAATTTTATTATTATTGTTACTATCGAGTTTCAATTAAGACAACTGAAACTTTGTTGTCATTGTCAAATAACTGTTGGCTTAACTGATTGATTCAAATATTTGGTTATCACAAGCGAACACTTCAATTGCCTTTAAAATCGATTGTGACCACAAATCTGTTTCTGTTTGAAAACAAAAAAAAAAGTTTCAAACAGTTTTGAAACTCATTTTTACACACCCTAAAAAAGTGGTCGCTATGTTTTTTAGCACAATTTTTTTACTTTTGTCTCTTCTATTACAAATTTCAATGAAATCTGAAGGAATCGCCCAACTGACACGTTGTTGAGACTTTATTTCGTAAGAAAAAAGAAGATTTTCCGTAAGAAAAAAGAAGTATAAAATCAGTAAAACTTATCAAAAAGCACCAAAAATTTATGAGAATTTTGTTGATAAGAAAAAAATATTTTGAAATTAAGAATTTTTCTGTAAGAAAAAAATTTTTCTTTACAGATTTTTTTTATAAATTTATTTTCTATATTATACTGATTTGCAATATTTGAGAACTTTTTTAAGAAGAATTCCTGAATTTTAAAAATATTTTCAAATAGAACACTGATAAATTCTAAAGATTTTTCTTTATAAAATTATTGTTCAATTTTAATGACGTTTATTTTATAGCAATAAAGTGTGACCAGACAAACTAGTTCGTTATAATCGAGGTTGGTATCAATTGGGGTAAAATTTGTTCAACAAATTTTAATTATGCACAAAAAATCGGATTTTTAAGTTTAAAATTTCACACAAAAAAAAAAAAAAAATATTTGTGAATTTAAAATGGAAAAATTGGACAAATGGAACTTTTGTTTCCAGCACTGTCACAATCAAATCAGTTTGAATTAATTGAGGTTTCGTCTTAAGCGCGCTCGTATTAACAAATAGTTGTTTATACGAAAATTATTGATAAACTGTCGGGACTTTTAAAACAGTTTGCATTAACGGAGAATTTGTTCATAACGAGTTTTACTCTAGTATTGTACTTTATTTATTATTAAAGCAAACTTTCCCTATTCTGAAGACATGAATGAAGAAAATGTATGGTAGTGATTGAGTTAAAATATAAATTTTAAAATTTTTATGCTAGAAAAAGTCCAAAAAACTAAAGGCTTATTAAAGAAACTCCTCAGAAGTTGAGAGATTTTCTATAAAAAAAAGTTCCTAGAGACTGTTGATTTCATATCAGAAGAAGAAAAATTAAAATTTCTTACAATTTAAGAAATTTTCTTAAGAAAACATCCTTTCGATCTGAATGATTTTATCGAAAGAAAAAAGTTATGCTAATTTCAAATCTTTTTGTTAGAAAACGTCCATAAAAACTAAAAGCTTATTAAAGAAATTCCTTAAAAGTTGAGGGATTTTCTATAAAAAAAAAGTTCCTAGAGACTGTTGATTACATATCAGAAGAAGAAAAATTAAAATTTCTTACAATTTAAGGAATTTTCTTAAGAAAACATCCTTTCGATCTGAATGATTTTCTCGAAAGAAAAAGGTTATGCTAATTTAATATCTTTTTGTTTAAAATCGTCCATAAAAACTAAAAGCTTATTAAAGAAATTCCTTAAAAGTTGAGGGATTTTCTATTAAAAAAGTTCCTAGAGACTGTTGATTATATATCAGAAGTCAAAAAATTCAAATTTCTTACAATTTAAGGAATTTTCTTAAAAAAACATCCTTTCGATCTGAATGATTTTCTTCAAAAACAAAAAAGTTATATTAATTAATATTTTAACACAACAATACTTACAATAACATCAAATTTGGCATAAATATCAACTAAACGGCCTTCGGAATCAACTAAGGGTAAGGCTGAAACTCTCCTTTCTACAAATTTCTTTAAAGCTTCTATAATGCTAGTATGTTCATCGGCCGTTTCTATATTATCATAGGTGCCAATTTTGATGGCACGTAATTTATTTTGCATATAAGAAGGTTTAGGCAATTCATTAATCTGGAAACAAGACAAAAAGGAAAATCATTTCATATGTCCATTAAATAAAAAAAAAAAGAGTTAAAAGAAAATTTCCTTAAAATAATCACACACTTACATATAAAAACAGGAACCTTAATATACGTTTATGGGTTAATATATATAATACATTGCCAGTAGCGGGATCTATAACAGGTAATCGATGTATACGATTGTGTACGAGTATCTTAATGGCATCATACAATGAAGCATCTGGACCAATACTAACTAATGGCATAACTTCATTATGCAAAACACCTTCAAAATGAAATGAATATAAAAATAATAAATTATAAAATGCTGGGGGATATTTTAAGGACTTTATTTAAAACTTACTTCTCCATGTATCTAATTTGTGCTCTTCCAATTGTTCTATTGAGGCATTCGGTGATTTATAATACATTCTTAAAATCTTTATAAAATCTGTTATGGTCAGCATTCCAACAAATTGTTGTCTTTGTGAATCCCATAGTGGTGCTGCACGTACACCATTATACACTAAAGCATAAAAGGCTTTCTTAACCAATAATTGCGTATCGAAGACAACCAATTTAGCTGATGTGGGTATAAGATCATAACATTTGTGGAAACGGAAAAATTTTACAAATATCTGAGAATCATCTTCTTCTGCAAAAGATATAAAGAATGGATATAGTATATGTAAGTAATAATTTGGAATAGAAATTGTGTTGTAATATGTATGTAAATTAAATGTATCAAGAGGTTATACAGGGTGTGGGCAAAAATTTATCCTCTAATTTTCTTTCTCTATAACATTTGTTGAAAGTGAAACCTTAACTGCACCACAACACGGTGGCTTCGAGAGGGTATCATTACACCCCTGAATTAATGTGGCCGCTGTGATAAAAATGAACCTAGTCGCTCGTTATTAATATTGATGGAAAATCATTCACTTCGTGGTTGAATTTTAAAATCACGAGTTCTTAAGGTGTATAACCATTCATTATTGGTCACAATGAGTTTCGTAAAAAATTTTAATTACGTGTGCTCAAAAACACTCAATTTTGTGTACTTTTTTCCTAAGGAAGAATTCTCAGATTTTTTAAAGAGATAATTTTTCTACAAATCCTCAGGTTTTGACGAAATTTTTTATACACAAATATGATTATTCCTATAAAAATATTTATTTTAAATTTTTCTATAAAATAGTTTTTTTAAGAATCTAAAAGATTCTGACAATTTTTTCGATTGAAGAATTCTTAATTTTTTTTTTATCAAATTTGCGATTTTTTTTAAAGAAAAAACTAATGCATTCTCAGCAATATTTTATATAAAAAAAATGTTTAGATGGAAAGGAATTTCAGATTAAAAACCCATTTAGATCCTAATGGCTTTTTATCAGGACTGAAAAGCGATCATCATACAGTAAGTGATAATTAGGGCAAGTTAATCTATGCATTTATAACCGGGTGCATTAAAAATCAAAAAAAAATTCATTTAAAATTTAAAAAATATGTATTTATAAAATATAAATAAAATAACACAATTTTAGTATTTTTAAAAAAAAAGTAATACATTTCTTAAATAATCTTTAGTTTTATAAAAAATATAAATAAAAATAATCTTTGGTTTTATAAAAAATATAAATTGTGCAAAAACAAAATATTGATTAAAACACGAATTTTAACTAAATATGCATTTATAGCGAAATATGTAACAAAATTGCCAAATATGTCTGCTCGGAAATTTGCATCAGCTGCAGAGCTGTTTTCATCTGATTGCGTAGGATTTGCAACTGAACAGCGGTTTACCAGAGATTTTTGTTTCATAGGATTTTTAATTTGATTTTACATCAATATTTTGTTTTTTTTTTATCAATATTTTGTTGATAAATACACGTTTTTGCACAATTTATATTTTTTATAAAACCAAAGGTTATTTTTTTAAATGTATAAATATTTTCATAAATTTTTTTTTATCACAAAGATAAAGGTATGAATTGGTAACGGTATTTAATTCGTAATGATATTACTGTTGCCGCATTACTAAACCGGTATTATTAAACAATTGAGTTTTCACAATAAAATGTGTGTTTTTGTAAAAAAAACTAGTGTTTCCAATTCGGTTAATTGACTAACCGATTCCTCGATTAATCGCCTCTATTTCGGTAAATGTCAAAACAAATAATTTAAGACTCAAATAATTATTTGACCCGATTAACCGGATAAATTTTTAAAATAAATTTTTCTGTTATTTTTCTTAAAACTTTCTAATTTTCTTAACTGTGGCAAGAAAATCGTAGAAAAAAACATTAACTAAAATACAAATCAAATTATTTTAAAATCGACTGAATCAAAGCAAATGTTACATAGGCTTTAGGAAATATGATAAACAATTTTTATTTATGTTTCAATTTGTTTAAAAATAAATTTTTGAATAATATAAAATTATATTTTCATGGCCAAAAAATTGAAAAAGAGCTTTTAACCTTTTAACCGAGCTGATAAAATATCTCATCAGCACTATGACGTTATTTTTAAAATAATAATGAAAAATTGCTTAAAATTCGAAAACTGTATTTCATTTAAAATTCTATGAAAAAATTTATAAAAACTAAAAAGTAAAACGGAATTTTGTTTCTAATTTGATTTATCAACAAATTTTAATGAAGTGGAACTTCAAAAGAATTAAGTTGTTTAGTCAAAAATATTTAAGAATTGGCTTATTTGAATTCTTAATTGCACAAACACAGAAAAATCGGTGAGGACTTGTCAGGAATATGCGTGATTTTTATATCTTTTCTAATAGATAACCTCTTTAACTCTAAAGCTTAAACCAGGTAGTGAAAGAGTCAGTGAACAGTGGCAGTTCTATAAAACTTTGTGAATTTGACAAAAACTATTTTTTTTATGGCAGCTCTTGTTTATTTAGGCATTTTTTTATTCTGGACACTTGTCATATGAAGAAAAAAGAATTAAACTTTATCGACTATCTACAATGCGTTTTTAAGGGTTTACTTTCACTGAACATGTCTGACATTTTCTTTTTAAATAGTCGTCAGATTCCTCTGCAAAAATCAAAGATTATAAAGCATGATTCTTTAAAAATCTCAGAATGCCTTGAACTGTCCTAATCAAACACTTTAGAAACCAATACAATAGACTTAAGTTGATATTTCAGCAAAAAGCAGCTCTTGAGTTCTTATTGATGAAAGAAATACATTTATTTTGCATTAAACGATTAATCGCCAAATTTTCCGATTAATCGACCCGAATAAGCAATAAATCAATTTTGTTTATTTTTTTAAATAATGACCTAACCGATTAACCGGCAGGGTCGAATAAAAAAAACACAATGTTGCCAACTCAAATTGAAATTTGTACGTCAAGTTAGCAATACGATTTTTTTTTTGAACCAAAAAGTATTTAAAGTTTTGGATATATAATATTAAAAAAATTGATTTCTTTTTTTCAAAAACATAAAACAACCGACTAAATACCAGTACGATGCCGGTATTAAGGGAATCGGTTGTGGAATACCAGTATTTTTGAAATCAAAAGTTTCGGTATTGGCTGTAAATTTAAAAGGGTTTGGAAATGAATTACTATATTAAAAAGGTATTGGTTGCGAACCTTGCAGTGAATTTCTCTTAACATTAGGACTTTTTTTTTTCTTCACAAAACTTTTAATTTTGAGAACTTAAAAAAACATTTTCTGATTTTGTGGAATTTTTTATTGGAAATCATTTTGGATTTAAAGGAAATTTCCTTTAGCAAACCACTTGAAATAAAACATTTCGATTGCTTGATGCAGAAAGTCCAAGATTCTATGTTTTTTCTCTTACTTTGCTGGAAAAATTAAATAAAATTTGAAAAAACTCTGGATATACAATTTCTCTGAATGCGATTTTCTATTTAATTTTGCCAAACTTTTTTAGACTTTATTCTGTTTTCTTCTGCCGTAAAATAATAAAAATTCGTTTTCGCCATTACGTTGTATGAAATTTTTTGCGCTTTTTTGTATAAAAAAATTTTAGATTTTTTTAATTTTTTCATTAGGAAAACTCTGTTGACGATAACCTTACTAGAGTATTAGTTAAGTTAGTGCTTTAACATATCAAAAGAAGCTGCAGCCAGCAGCAAAACTTATTTTTCCCATATATTTTATATGGAAAAAAATGCTGACAAGCCAACGAATATAAACTGCTTTACTCACTTTTTCAGTGTTAGCAGCATCAATATTTTCTGCCTGCAGCTTTGCAGTTGTTTGCTGGTTATATAAAATATATTGGAAAATAATGTTTTGCTAATGGCGGCAACTTCATTTGATGTGTTCAAGCACTTGCGCGTAGTCCACCAAACTGCCGTTCATTTGATTTTCACCACTTCTAATTTTCGAGACATGGATGATGGATGTTTAAAAAAAAAATAACAAACAAAACTTACTATTTTGTACACTTTTCTTTAAAATATCGCCTAAACAACGTTTCCATGCCTCCGAAACATGTTCAAATTCTTTAATACTTTCTAACGGATAAATTTCACGCCAAACATCGGAATTCGTGTTTTCAGCACCAGCACCGAGAACCAAACGACCGGCATGATTTGAATAAAAATGAAGTTGTAACATGCGGAATATTCACGTTAAACGATGACAATGATAACGACGGTTTTGCAACAATAGTGCGAACGACGAACTTAAACGTTAAATAAACGTAATTAAACTCATTCAATTGTGATAAGACATCAAGAAAATGCAGCAGCATAACCGTCCGTGTATTTGTACAATAAGTAATAATAATAACAATAACAAATGAAAATACACAATTTAAATACAAAATAATTATTTATTTAACACTCTGAATCCAACAATAGACTATTTTTAAACAATATACTAAATAGAAATTAAATAGAGAAAAACAAAAATTAACGCTAAAACTAAATAAAATTAATTGTACAAATACTGCAGACTTGGAGACAGACATTGTTTTATAGTTGTTGTTGTTGTTGATTTTTTAATTTTTTTTTTGTAATTATACTGTGGACTTTTTACAAAAGAACTTATTCATTTCGATAAGAAACTTTTTTAACAGACTGTTTTTTTTGTTAGAATTCGGACTTTTTCTGTAAATTGTTTAAGGATATCAGGAACGATGATATTATAAACTTCTATGATCTCTAAAAAGAAGAACTCATGTAAAAAGTGTTTATTCTAGTCAAAACAAAAAAAAGAAAGAAAAGGAACTTCAAAAAACTTTTTGTTGATTTAAGTTGTTTTGCCAGAAGTCCACAGATATTGAAATTGTTATTTTTTCTCTAAATTGTTATTTGATTTTATTTTTTATTCAAATGATTGAATTCTGTTAATGTCAATGTGTGAAAATTTATTACAATATGTGTGATATTATGTTTGTAATTTATTTGGGAAAATGAGACATTAATTTGAAAGTGTATGTGAAATTTTATTTAAATCAATGATAATCATTTCCTGATTAAAAAAAAAATTATTTGGCGCAATATTTAATCATATCCAATTTGTTATTCTTTAATATCTACTGTAATATCTAGCTGATGTTATATATTCCGAAAAATGACAGATAAAATGAGATATTTGGGGATTAAGTAAGATCCAAATTTATCACAAAAAAATGCCAGATCGTATCAGATTAAATCCAAAAATGAGGAGTTTAGTTTATAAAAAAACGTATAAAAACAAATTTAAGATTAAAATACTACACCTTATAGAATTGTATTTCAGAAATAGTCAATTGTATTTCAGAATAGTCAATTGTATTTCAAAAATAGTCAATTGTATTTCAGAAATAGTCAATTGTATTTCAGAAATAGTCAATTGTATTTCAGAATAGTCAATTGTATTTCAGAAATAGTCAATTGTATTTCAGAATAGTCAATTGTATTTCAAAAATAGTCAATTGTATTTCAGAATAGTCAATTGTATTTTAGAAATAGTCAATTGTATTTCAGATATAGTCAATTGTATTTCAGAAATAGTCAATTGTATTTCAGAAATTGTCAATTGTATTTCAGAATAGTTAATTGTATTTCAGAAATTGTCAATTGTATTTCAGAAATAGTCAATTGTATTTCAGAATAGTCAATTGTATTTCAGAAATAGTCAATTGTATTTCAGAATAGTCAATTGTATTTCAGAATATTCAATTGTATTTCAGAAAATAGTCAATTGTATTTCAGAAATAGTCAATTGTATTTCAGAATAGTCAATTGTATTTCAGAAATAGTCAATTGTATTTCAGAATATTCAATTGTATTTCAGAAATAGTCAATTGTATTTCAGAAATAGTCAATTGTATTTCAGAATAGTCAATTGTATTTCAGAAATAGTCAATTGTATTTCAGAATAGTCAATTATATTTCAGAAATCGTCAATTGTATTTCAGAATAGTCAATTGTATTTCAGAAATAGTCAATTGTATTTCAGAATATTCAATTGTATTTCAGAAAATAGTCAATTGTATTTCAGAAATAGTCAATTGTATTTCAGAATAGTCGATTGTATTTCAGAAATAGTCAATTGTATTTCAGAATAGTCAATTGTATTTCAGAAATAGTCAATTGTATTTCAGGAATAGTCAATTGTATTTCAGAATAGTCAATTGTATTTCAGAAATAGTTAATTGTATTTCAGAAATAGTCCATTGTATTTCAGAATAGTCGATTGTACTTCAGAAATAGTCAATTGTGTTTCAGAATAGTCAATTGTATTTCAGAAATATTCAATTGTATTTCAGAATAGTCAATTGTATTTCAGAAATAGTCAATTGTATTTCAGAATAGTCAATTGTATTTCAGAATAGTCATTTGTATTTCAGAAATCGTCAATTGTATTTCAAAATAGTCAATTGTATTTCAGAAAGAGTCAATTGTATTTCAGAATATTCAATTGTATTTCAGAAATAGTCAATTGTATTTCAGAAATAGTCAATTGTATTTCAGAAATTGTCAATTGTATTTCAGAAATAGTCAATTGTATTTCAGAATATTCAATTGTATTTCAGAAATAGTCAATTGTATTTCAGAAATAGTCAAATGTATTTCATAATAGTCAATTGTATTTTAGAAATAGTCAATTGTATTTCAGAAATAGTCAATTGTATTTCAGAAATAGTCAATTATATTTCAGAAATTGTCGTTATATAAACGAAATTTTTTTTCGCTTGTAACAAATGAACTGACCGATAAATATTCAAAAAACATGAACACTATCCCATTTAAAATAAAAAAATATATGTTTTAAATTTGACGGTATAAACTTTCAGAGGTAATCAAATTTACCAGCACTATTACAAGATAAGTTTTTGTTTTGGACTTTTTAAAAACTTTGAAATACTAAGAATAACCACTCAATCTTATAATATCTATAAACATTTTCTATATACAAATTTGCGCATTCATATAAAAAATTGCACCCCACTGTGCGTTTCTTTTGTTCTAACTATTGTATAAAAACCGCACTTATTCGTCACTGTCGTCATCTAATTTTAAAAATAGCTTAATATACAAATTATTTTGAAAAATTTAATAAATTTATTTCTGAAATACACCGAAAAATTATAATAATTATTTGTGGCTAATTAATTTGTTGGCATTAAAAATTAACGTAAATTTTGTGTTTTTTTTTTTTTTTTTGGGGCAGCCAAATAAAACAGATGGTGCTAATTTTTTTTCTTTTATTTTGGGTGGGTTTTTACGTTCGTTTGTCGTAATATATATTGCCACAATAAACCAGACACTGTTGAAAATTTCTTGACGCCGTCAGGAATATTGCTGTTTTGTTTATATGATTAAAAGCCAAAAAGAAAATTAAAAAATAAAGAACTCAGTAACCCATTAAAACAAAAAAAAAAACATTTTCTTCTAATTTTGAAACATAGAAAAATATTTCTTTCTAATTATCAATTTCAAAAAGCAGTTTTAAGAAAAATTTAGCTAAAAATAGCACTACAGGAAAAACTATTAAAATTAGCAGAAACTGTTTGCTAAATCGCGCTGATTTATTTTGTACATGAATTGTAAATGAACAAATTAAAAAAACAAATCTGTTAATTGCAAATAAGATTTTATACTTCAAAAATCAGCAAAAACTATTTGCTAAATATTAAAAAATTTGTATTTATATTTTTTAATGCGAAATAAGCCGAAATATTTACTAATTATTAATGCTATTTTAATTCTATTAACACATACTCATATATTGCTGCTAATTTAAGCAGAGTTGATTGTTAAAAAAAAAATTTTGCAGATAAAACAGTTTTTTTCGCTGATCTTGTTTTATAATTATTTAGCGAAATATTTTTTTTGCTGATTTCAGCATGGTAAATTGTCATTTAATTTTAGGTAACATTTAACTCAAATGAAACAAATTTTTTTTTATATTTAAATTATATTTTTGCTGTGTATATCTTAATTATTTCTAGCGAATAAATTCCGCTAATTTCACCAGTTTATTCTGTGAATTAGTAAATTACTTAAAAAGATTCATAGTAGTTTTTTTTTGTTTATTTTGTTGTTGGCTAAAACTAATTTCACTTAAATTTTATAATAAATAATTTATCAATAAAAGTATAAAATCGAGCATTCTTCACATTAGTTTAAAGACCGCTAACTAAAGGGTTAACCAAATTATAAAGAAATATTTAGCATTTATCTTCATTGTCTAGAAATCATTGCATCAGTACAATATAAATCTTTTAATGTTGTTGCTTGGTTTCCGTTAATTATTTTGTATGTTATTCTAAATTACAGTAAACTCGCTTAAGGCGAATTTTAGGTTAATAAGAACTGATTTCAAAGTGGCGAAATTTTGGCAACAATTTGTTTTTTTTTTATAAAAAAAAAAAACATCTGTTAATACGAACTCGCTCAAGACGCACACCCAGTTTAAACGAACTGTTTGTCGCCATTTAACAAACAAAATTTTATATAATTTTCAAAATTTATTTAAGTTATTTTAAATATTGTATAAGAATTGAATATTATATGAAAAGTATTATAATCCCATTTTTTTGAAAATCCAATAAAAATATTACACTGTTGTTAAATTTCCCTTTAAAAATAATTAATAGTTTGTTTGGTGCTTGGAGTTCGTATTTAATGGATTTTACTGTATTTTGCAATACAGATCTTAAATTGCCTTAAATAATACGCGCATACAGGTACATGATAACAATAATGTGGTGGAGATTAATGAAACCCATTGACGGATATATACCTGTCTGGGAGCCAAGGTTGTATGATGGTACCCCAGAGACTTTTGATAAATTTTTTTAAAAGTATTTTAGCCCCTGAAATCAAAAAAGTTCAGTCAAATTTGTAACGATTCTTTATTTTCATGTCTATCAATTTGGGGAACATCGCTACCTATAAAGCCAGCCGTGCTCAGGGCTGGGGTGTGTTCTTGCCCTTTGGAGGTAAATTTGGGTTCGTTAATAAAATATTAAAAAAGGTAGCTTCTTAAACAAACGTAAAAAAATGGTGAACAGGTATAGAGAAGGGATGTTAATGATTGATTGATTGCCTTATCCCGGTTACTTCACGTGCAATAAAATGATAGCAAGCCATTACAAAATCGGTTGCATTGTTAAGAAATATCATAGTTTTTTCTTTGCAAAAACTCAAATAATTATAAACGATATCATGATTTTGCAATAACATTGAAATTAAAAGATTAAATTAGTTTGACAATTGCTTGTCATTATTTTATTGCATATGAAGATACCGGGTAATGTGCCTTCTAGTGGATATATTGGCGACGATATTTTCGATTTTTTTTTATTTACGATTATAGTTAAGCTGTTTACTTATTTTATTTTATTTTTTTTTTATTTATTTATTTATTTATTTATTTATAATAAAATGCCGCAAGCCCATAGGGCCAAAGTTGGCAGTACTACAATACAATTACAACAATTCATAAAATAACTTAAAATCATAATTATTATAAAAAACACATGTATGAAGTCCCTGATATTTGCACAAACCATACCCTAATATTGCAAAAAAAAAAAATTGAATGATACCAGCCTGCAATAGCAAATCTACAAACTCGACAAGAATATGGCTTTAAAAGTCGATAAAGAGTGTGGAAATTTACGATCCTGGTAAGGTATCGTAGAATTCCACAATCGTGGTATTAACACAAAATGACCGTCTCATAACGAGTGAGAAATGTCTGGGGAAAATTAAACTATGCCTTCTAGTAGAAGCACTAAAATGGAACTTGTCTAACAAGTATGGCGGATTACTATATTTTACAGCTTTATAGAAAAAATAAATTTGCCTTAAGTCTATATATTGACTAAATTCACATTCCAATACCTGTCTTCGATATTCAGCAACATGATCTCTAAAACGAAGTCCATATATGTAACGAATAACTCTATTGAAGCATTTTTTCAACCGATCAATATTTCTAGTAGATGTACATGAGTAAACCTCAATACAATAAAGAAAATGTGGAAGACACAACGATAGTGCGACACGATATCGTACAGCGAACGGGAAGTAATAAGCAGCATTATAAAGTCTACGCAGTGTCCAACAGACTCTAGATATTACCAAATTTACATGCTGATCAAAAGAAAGACTATTGTCCAAAATTAGACCCAATGATTTATATTGTGAGACAATTTCCAAAGGCTCATTATCTAGCAAAATATTTAAATTTATATCAGAATATTTCGAAAAAATCATGATTTTACACTTTAATGGGTTAAGTTCTAGAAAATTTGCCTTAGACCATTCCACTATACGACAAGACCACTATTAACACGATTCTCAAACCGATGTAAATTAGAAAACTCCGAAGTTGCTAAAAGTTGAATATCATCAGCATACGTATAACACGTCAAAAAAGATAAATTCTGAAGAATGTCATTTATATACAATAGAAATAGCAAGGGCCCAAGTATAGAACCTTGTGAATGCCTCTATATACTACAACTATGGGTTTTAAGAAAAAATAAAATATTCCTTTAAAAGTGATGAAATGAAATCGGAACAGTGTGTCCATAATACAGTTAAACTGAAGATATCTGACTGATATAATGAAAATTAAATAAATTAAATTTTCGAGATCCTGTACATTTTCCGACATGATTAAACTCAAATGAATTTGGTATTTAAAACTTGACTCAAAAGTTAAAGTGCCAGTTAGTAATTATCGGGAAATTTTAAAAAGCTTCAATGTCCATTTCTCATATAAAACTTGGATGTTGATTTAGTTTTAACTAAACATTTAGTAATCATTGATGAAGCAGTTAAAAAGTTACAAAATAATATATAAGTTAGAATTCAATTAAACTTTTAATTAAATTATAAATGTTGAATTATTAGTCGAAATTTGAGATTGATAATATTTATTAAATAACACTAGTTTACAATAATTTTATGCTCTGAAAGCAAATATCACAGATAGGAAACAGCTGATAGAATCAAAATGGCAACTAGAAAATGAATAAAAGGAAATGCCAAAATTGCAGAGATACACAGAAGGAGATAGATATAAAAACAAATATGTACCGTTAAATTTGTATGGAGTCTATCTCATTTTGCAAATCACTGCAATGTCAAAATAATCATATGGTTCCAGAATTCTTATTTGACATATGTCATTTGTAACCTGTGGCAAATATGCTTTCGTGTAATCTATATTCTCGCAGGCTAATTCGACTATATCTCGGCCCAGGAACTATAAATTTGTTCGCTGATGGTACCAATATAAAGACAATTAAATGGAAAACAATATTTTAAACAAAAATATTTTTAAAACATACAACTGATTTTGCCAAAAATGAAATTTTGAAAGTTTAAAAAAGAATTGTAAAAGATAGCTGTCAAAAAAATTGTTTATTTCAGCGTTGAGCCAAATTTTTGAATTAAGATATCAAGGTAAAAAATAGAAAAATACATGGATAAATTTCGATGTTAATTGGTAATTTTTCACAAAATTTCCATAAAAATGTATTGTATTGTTTAAAAGTTGTTATGAATTTATGTTGGAGTTAATCAAGTAAAAACTGAATTAACTGCTAATGATTGCACTAAAATTAAGCAGTTAATCCACTTTTTAATGGATTAACTTTTCAGTGTGAAAACTGTTAATCAAATGTATTAAAATATAGTTTAATCAACTTGTGTAGTGCTCAATTAAGCAGTAAATACGACTTATGTTAGATTAACTTTTCAGTGTAAATTAGAAATAAGGTTAAAATTTCGAATCTTTTAAAAAAAATTTATGTCTAAAGTGGAGGAATACACACTTTCAATATAATTGATAGATTTTTTTCAAAATCGAGCAATCAGAACAAATAATTTAAAATAGTACGTTCTAAAGGGTTGATTTTCCAAAAAAATTATCAATTTTATTGCAAGTATGTACTCCACTTTAAATTTAATTTGTTTATAAAAAAAATAAATTAAACAAAAATATTTAAAAAAAAATATGTAAACAAAAAATTATAGGTAAATTTTCACAACCGTAAAACAAAACAAAATCTTGCCAAAATTACGCCCACAAAATGAAAAGAAAAAAAAGAAACCAACAAATAAAAGAAAAATGTTGATGAAGTTTATGACAGATGGAAATTAGTTTATATATTTTTTGTGAAAAATTAAATAAAATATATTTTATATTAATAATAAGTTAAATAAAAAATGTTGTCATCATGTCTGCAGTATTTTCACACAAAAATAAAATTGAAATTAATAATTGAAACTAATTTAAATGAATTTAAAAACTAATCAAAATGTTGACAAAATTTAAAATGGCCGAAAAAGAAATCTAATTAGACACTATTTAATTACTGTTCACTTTTCTTTTCAAAATATTTTAAGATTTATCTCAAAATAATTTGAAAAACAAAATATTGTATAAATTGCAAAACATTTCTAATTTTTTTTATTTTTGAATTATTGTTCATTTCCGTTTATTGTTTATTAAGTAATATTATTTATTTTGTTTTCTTAATAATTATTGTATTTATTTATTCTTTTTATATAATACATTTTTTGTACACTTAGGAATTTATTTAGTTTTATCTCAATACCGTTCTAAACATCTCGAAATTTCAAAACAAACTGAAAATAAATTGATTTCTAACACCAACACTCATTTTTTGTGTATATTTCCTTTTTTTTTTAAATAGTATCAACGACAAAAAAGAATATTGAGCATCCCGTATATTTATTTTGTTATTATTTATTTTTTTTTTTATTTGCAAAAGCAATGATCAGCAGTGATGCAAAATGTGGCACAATTGAGCCATTTTGGCACTTTTTAATGTTTGATGGCCCTGTGATACTTTCTTATCTACATTTTTCTATGTAATTTTCTCCCTATTTCGAACACTACTGTTATTTACAACAATTTTTTGTTTGTCAAAAAAAAAAAATTCTTTACTTTTATTTGCAAATTTTTCTTGTTTCAAATAAAAACTCTTTTAAGTATATCAAGTAAATAAAAAGAAAAGTATACCGTCAAATATCGGTAACGGTAAAAAATTCTTGACAAATAAGTTTCCTATTGCTTTTGAGTAATATATTAAATTTTAGCCATGGCTAACAAATTTAAATTTATTTGAATAAAAAATGATAAATATATTCCAAAAAAAGGCTGGCCCTATCAAAGGTATTTTTACCCTTTTTAATTTTCAATTTGGCCAAAAACAAAAAAATCAAAATGCATCACTGATGATCAGTTAAGATTGAGCACAAAATTTTAGATAAATTTTTTCGCAAAACTATACCAAACAAGACAATAATTATACTCATAACCAGGGCAGAGACTTTCTTGCAACTGCATGTTTGTAGTCTGCATTTTTTTTTTGCATATTTTATGATTTTTTTGCTTATTCCTGCATATTTTGCATTTAATTGCATATTAAATTTAAGATTTAATTAATTAACTAGTTAGCAAAAGTAAGAATTGTTTAACTGCAACAAAATAAAAAGAGATTAAGAGGCAATTTATACAATGCAATCAATTGCATGCAGATTTCTTAATTCTCTTTTCAAAGTTGCTTCCAAAAATTTGCCTATTTATACGGTGACTTTTGTTGCACTAAAACCGAATGTGAATGAAGCAACAAAAGAAGATTACCTATGAGTGCGAAAGAGAAATACAAAAAAACGCACGAAAAATGAAAACCGTTCTTTTTTTGTTACCCCGCTTGCTTATATACCCCGTATGCCAAAAAGTCACCCTGTAAATTAGCTATAACGATTGGAACCATTGCGAAGAGATCGACTATTTTTCCGAAATGTACTACAATCGTAAAAAAGTAAACATTATTGAAATCGGTTGAGTACATCAGCAGGAGTTATACAGTATTTTGTAACAAGATTTTATGAACTTATGAGCGCCCCGGTAGGCTAGTTGGTAGCGTGATAGCTTATCAGTGCGGGGGGTCGTGGGTTCGATTCCCACCAGAGGCTCTGGTCTGTTTTCGCTACAACGAGACGATGGCCTTTGTTGCTAGTGCTCGGTTAGGGTATTAGGATATAATTTGTAATTATATGATTAATTTAAATTAAATAAATAAATATTAAATATTAAGCTTTGGTGGTCCTTTTAGTCCTTTATATGCAAACTTAACGCATTCGGGTCTCATAGGAGTTTTTGTCATTAGTAACGCTTACATTGTACATAGTTTTCATCCCAATAAAAAAACATAAATTTTGGCTATTTTATCATATACAGCAGGAACGCTATAATTCGTAGCCCAATAATTCGAAAATCTTGATAATTTGTTGTCGGTCCCTCGATATTTCGTCTTTTTAAAAAAAAAATTATTAATACAAAACCTCTTATAATTCTTCAGAATAACGCTTCAAAAATATCATTAGCTGCATGTTATTACCGTTACTTTAGACAATAAAATTTTTTGTGCTTTCTCTTGATCAGATTTTTTAGTCGCGTAAAAATGTCAAACAAGCGAAGTCATACAACATTATTTGTGTTGAAAAAGCAACAAATTATTTCAGATTTTGATAATGAAGCAAAGAAATTTGATGTGGCTTAAGAATTTGAAATCGCTCCACTTACAACAATACTGCACAAAAGAAAATTTATATTGTAAGCACCTTCGAAAATTAAAAATAAAGAATTGCAAAATCAACTTTTTTCTTGATTTAATCATACACAAAGATTCTTGTTCACTTTTAATAATTCAACAAAATTCACTGTAGAATAAAATCAGCATCATGTTACTGAACACTGTTAAGTGATTACATTTTCATAAAACATAAACGACAGATGATTCACACTGATTCCAATTACGCGTTCAGTAACATGATGCTGATTTTATTCTACAGTGAATTTTGTTGAATTATTAAAAGTGAACAAGAATTTTTGTATATGATTAAATCAAGAAAAAAATTGATTTTGCAGTTCTCTGATAGGGACCAGTTTACAATAAATGATTATCCATAATTCGTTTAATCAGTTTTGGAATGTAATCCAAATGTAGTTAATGTTTATCCAAAAAAAATAAGTATGAAATTTCTTTTAGCTCAAAGCAACCAGTAAATAGGCCGGTATAGTAAAAGTTTGTAGAGCATAAGATTTTTATAGCAGCATTTGAAGCATTACTATTTAGAGGAAATAATAATCAGATTATGCCAGATATAGGTCTTTAGAATCTTATAATTTCAATACAAATAAGTATAAAATATGGATCAGAGCGGTCTTTAAAATAATTCTAAAAAATGTTTGAAAATCTTAAAAATTTTAAAGACAAAAATAAAAAAAGCCTCTGTTATAAATTCTATCAAAAACCTTATCGAATTCTAAGACAAGGTTTTTAATAGAATTTTTAACAGAGGCTTTCTCTAAAATTCCGAGAAGTTTTCGCGAAAGTAGCGGTGTTGAAAAATTAAATCATACAATTGTTTTGTAAGTAAAGTTAATATTGATAACAAAAATTCAAGTATCGTTACTCTATTTAGCTGAAAACTCTTTCTTATTTGTTGTGGGACAACGAAAGAGCACTTGGCAAGCCAGCTCTCAAGTAATAAATCTGATTTTGTGCATATTTCGTTAAGTTTTAATTTTTAGTGCAGTTTTTAATTTTTAATGCATATTTTGAGCGCATATTTTATGTTTTACTGCATATTATAAGTTTATATATTTGCTATTTTTAAGTGCATGAAAGTCGCTGCCTTGCTCATAGCACAACATGTCTTCCTTTGTTAAACGATTTGTGATAAAAAGTCTCAATTTACAAAAAAAAAAAAAAAAACGAAAACATCATTTACAAAGAAAGCTTTTCAACATTCATCTGTGTGGGTAGGAAAAATGATGAAAAAATATACAAAGAAGCAAAACCTAGAAAAAAACGAAGGTGAAAAAAACATAAACATCAAAAATGAGAAAATAACAGATGTGAGAATTGCAATTAATTTTGAACTAATAAAAACTGTTTTTGTTTTGTAGGATTGTATCAACAAAAATTTAAAGAAACTGCAGTAATATTAGGATTTTGAAACAAAATTTAATTTTTGGTAAAAAAAAAAAAATTGGAAATAACATCAATAATTCGACAAATTCGGCGACTAAATTTAGGAAGAAGGGTTGGGAAATTATTTTTTAAAATTTTCTGTTTTTACTCGGATATTAAGGATTTGTGATTTATATCATAAAAAAATAGTTTGTGCGTTTTTAAAAGATTTTTTTTTAAATCATTATTTTTTTAATTTTTATTTCAAAACATTTTTATAGAAAATACATTCTTTCTAGAATTACACTTTTTATGCAACAAAATATTTACAATGTATTTCGGTTATGCCGATTTTATCTGTCTTTTTTGCTTTTACGGCCTTTTAGTTCTAACAAATAATTTATAAAATGATTTTAACGTCCTGATTCCGAGTCTTTCCATAACGTCATAATTTTGAGAAAAATTAAGAAAATAATTTAAGCTTTAATGATCCGATTTACTAATAACTTGAACAAAATCTTATATAATGCGAATTATAGTAATTATAAAAGTTTAATCACAAGTTGATAACGAATTACAAAAAAAATAATGCGATTTTTCGGAAATCTTAAACTTGGATCGCCATACGGTTCGGAAATTCGACAATTTATGAAATTTGGTTGCCATATAAAAGAATAATGTTGTTGGTAACCGAAACGAAGCGGTAACACTATTTCATTTCTTCGGTGTCGGTATTTTAAGGATAACAGTATTTTAAGAGAATATAGGTATTTCAGTAATGGTAAGTTGCAAGGGGTTTGAATTGATAACGGTATTTTAGCGTTAATGCCTGACAATCCTTGCTGTAAAGGAGATTTAGAGAGAATAAAGCGTAAAACCGCGTTAAAAATGTGACTTTATGGAGAAATTTAAAAAACAGATATATTAAATTTTGATATCAAATATAAAACAACAGAGTAAAAATTTCATTCTGTAAACCTGTGTAATAAAACAAACAACTAAATAACGGTTAATGCCCAAAAATTAATAGCAACGCGATAAGAAGAGATCTCAATCTGTGTAAAAATTATTCTCTTGCTTTCCTATGAACTTTTTGGCCTGTTAATAATTAGTTTATCGATTTAATTAAAGCTTTAACTAATTTTTGTTTTGTTCAATTTAAATTTTTGCACTAATGTTTAGAAAATGTTCAAATTGCAGCTAGAAGTGCATAGATTAAAATATTTCATTATCCCCATCTCTGAATTGGAGAATGTGGTCGATTTCGGTCGTAATTTCCAGTTAAAAATTAACCTATTTCCATGGGCATTAACACCGTTTTCCATAAGGTCAATAATGAGGGTACCAATAAATCATCAACGCATGGCCTATGGGTTTTCTGATCTGTGGTATGTCTAAAGCCGACTTCGCTGAGTAAAGTTTTCTGTAGTATTTCCGAAAGGGTTTCTGCCTTCGGTGGCCTTCGGACAGGCTTAGTAGTTTCCTTTTCCGGCAAGATTTTTTGCGTAGCGTCCCACGGCTGGTAAATGTGGGAGTTGTGATGTAATGGTTCGCGCGTTGGACTCTTACACAGAACTTTCCGGGTTCGATCCCCAGCGACGTCAACATCAATTTAGAAAATAATTTCTTAACTCTTAACTCACTTAATGCACTTAACTCAACTCTCCATCAATAAATCTTCTACTCTCCATGAAAAAATGTCCTAAGATTTGTCAACTCGCGCAGTATTGAAATATTTGGATCCCTTCATCTTTCACAACCTTTTACATCTCCTCTATCGCCTATCGTAGCGACCTTTGGCTGGAAAATTAGAATAATGACCAAAACATTGTAGGTTTTTACTTACAACTAAACGGACTTAACCACCATGGAAACTATGACCGCTTTGTACTTTCAGTTTTGGGATTATGTCTAAAAGTTTTCAATCAAAGTCCCTGAAACGTAAATGGATGATTATCATTTTTGTCTACTATGTATCAAAATTCCCTAGTGAAGTCAAAATTTTTTTTGCATTTCTGCAATAACCACTTGTTTTTAGTATCTGGCAGTTGATAAAAAGTATCCCAGCCAATCATTCAATCAACAACCACCACCCACTCAAAATATTAAGAAATCATTAAAAACTTGTTAATATTTTTATAAAAGATGTCTATAAAATGAGTTGTTTTTAAATCATAGGGTGTCCCGAGTATTTATATTAAAGTATAAAAATCATTGCCTATTATTGGCATGACATAATACCGTCCAAAGATAAGCGTTACAAATGTGTAATTTAATCTGGGAATTCCTACCACTTGACTACATCTAACATTTAAAGATATTCAAACTAAAATATTTTTTCGGGGCATGCTAGTTTATAAAAAATTATTCTTTTTGAAATAAATACAACATTTTTAGGTTATTGGCGTGTGTCTTTTCTTTCAATTCAAAACTATTTAGTGAACATATTTATAGGTTGTTCTATATAAAATCGAGCATCACTAATTGATCAGGTGCCAAAAAAACATTAAAAAATTTAGAGCTAACATATTATTTAAGAATTTGGATTTCGCTATTAAATTAATGACAATAGGAATGTAGTTTTAAAATATATTATGGTGTCAAGTAACATTAAAAATATTTGTTTTCAACTTACCAAAATCTGAGAGATTTACTTTCTCTAAGAACGGATCAGCAACTGGCAACTGAAATAAAAAAAGTATATAATCAATACTTAATTTTTATATTTCGATATTTGTTATTTGTTGATAGCAAAAATTTATTTTGAAATAAAAAAAAAAAATCCAAAAATTGTTGTTGGTAAACCCCAAACATTTCGGGCAAGCGAACCCCAAAAAGCCTCTACTGCTAAAGTAAGTTGAAGCGCTTTATGATTTACTTATGGGGTTATGCTGTAACTAGCTTAGCACAATTCGGGTCGCATAATATCAAATTTATATTATTTTTTATTTAAATTTAATATTATGTTCTAAATGTGAAATGTGTTTATGCGGGAAACTATCGACGTTGGGTTGTGTTATTCCCATACAAATTTGACATATGTTAAGTTAAGCATCAACACTTAACGTTGGCTTATGCCAAATTTATATGGGAATGACATAAGCCAACTTCGATATCTTGCCGCATAAACACAGCTACTCTAGAGTTGGATATTTCTACATGATAATTTTTCACACAATTACAGAATAATCCCATTAATCTGCGAAGTTAAATTCAAAATTTGTAAAAACCCTACGTTCAACGCATGTAAACCTGGTGTCGAAATTTTCTACAACTCACAATAATAAAACGTGTGCAAAATCTATTGGCTGTATAACACAAATGCGAGTGATTTTTGACAAATTTTGGGTGTTTGCTGTAAAAAATTGGTACAATATAAATTTATTCAAATTATTGGTCATCATTAGTTATGATCTTCTCCCATCTATCTGGCAATATATGGATTCCTTGCCAAATGAACTGCTCATTTTTTTAGGGCAAGAATGAATCACGCCAATTTCGTATACCCTTTTCTGATGTGAAGCGTATTCTAGTGAGAGCGGTCTGCACCGATCGAAACATGTGGTAGTCGCACGGGGCAAGGTCTGGAGGCAAAACTTTCCAACCACTATTTTCAAAATAGTTTATAACCAGTCTTGCAACATGTGGCCGGTTTCATGTGTGGTCGCATATATTCCGGGTATTTTTTGGCCAATGCTTAAACAAATCAATTGTGTTCGGTGCAGGTGCCCTGTCATGTTGTGGTCTGATTTCAGCAGCTCCTTCTGATTCCACCAAATACAGAGCATTACCTTGGCGCCAGGGATATTCGGCTTTGGCGTTGCTTTGGCCGGTCTTCACATACGATTTATTGCGCTCCGGATTGTCGTAATGGATCCACTTTTCATCGCCAATAATAATTCGATGAAAAAATTACTTAATTTTATAGCGTTCAAGCAGCATTTCGGACATTCAAAATCGTCTTTCAACGCGTTTCGGCTTCATCACTGAATCCTGCCATTCTATTTTTTAAATGGATCCTATGGTTTTCCGAATGGTAGTGTTTAGTGTACCATACACAACACTTATAATTTAATCTAATGAATCCTACTGCTTGAAAACGTGTTGAAATTACTGCTTGAGCGATTGCCAGGGACTTTGCAAGTTCCTCTGGAGTTTAACAACAATCTTCATCGAATAATGGCTCCAATTCATCATCTTCGAACTTTTTTTTTTTGGCTGACCTGGGCGTTATTTGTCTGCCGTGTCAAAATCATCGAAATCTCTCTTCAGGTGAACTTTTTTTTTTTTTTTTTCAAAATTGAAGAAGTAAAGCAAAGCTTCCCGCAAATAATGCTTTGTTGGCACAAAATTCGACACTTTCGAAGCATTGAACACAATTTCGTTCAATGACTTAGTGGGAATAAATGGAAGATCGAATAGTAGTCAGTTATATTAAGTAAATCTGTAGTAGAAGTTTTCAAATCGATTTACCTATCTGAACGTAAAATACCCAGTGCCAAACATAATTGCCTTACATTTTTCCATTCGAAAACTTCTTACAGATACAGTGCATAGGTAAATTTTGTCAACAATTTTTTTGCGTGTTTAACTTATTCCATGAAACTTTTAATAAACTCATTAAACAATTTATTTACCTTATATTATTTATAATCTACATACAATATTTGTTATAGATAATTGAAAATGTATACATATATTAAACAACAAAAGGCTCGTATTCCTACTAGTAAAAACATTACGATAATATCGTGAAGCACAAATGAGATTAATATGTTTTGTATATGAAGAGAGAAAAAATTGTTTAATTTAACTATACTTAATTTTTTGTTATATAGTTGGGCCATTTAAAATTTAAATTGAACTACCGATTACTTTGACTTTTTAGGTTTATGTTTAAGATTTGTAAAATGGGACACTATACGCTCGAACAAAATTGGAAAATATAAAAAACTTACTTCCAAAGTAGTGTCTTTAACGCAAACTGTAAGAAATTTACGTGGAAAATTTTCAAGAAGACATCACCCTTCAGTTCAGTTTGTGCGTCAATTTGTGAAGCGAGTTTATGAAAATGGATCGTTATTGGACAAATCAACGAGTGTACGTTATCGTCCAGTGCGTTCAATCGAAAACATTGCTGTTGTGGCTGAGAATATCCAAGAACATCCATCACCGACAACTCGTCATCGTACTCAGGAACTAAACTTTTTTTATATTTTTGAAAAATTGGGTTGATCGGATGAGGTACTCCCGAGCAGTCGTGGTAGTGAATGATATTGTGTTCCATTCTTAAAAGACAAAGTTCAACCATTCCAATAAAACCAGAAATTTAAAAATAGTTAGTACTTCTTTATAGCCGATTCAAATTTAAAATTTTAAATGACCCACCCTGTATTCTCTACAATACTTTTGTTACAAAATAACGGCGAAAATCATTTTTTGAGGTGAATAGCGAATATCAAATATTCACCTCTAGACGATATTATGAAATTTTACCAAAATGCTCCAATTTTTATCAACATTTTGAGGTGTACGTATTCACTTTTTTGTGCCTGAACGTATGAGTGCTTGCTAAAACAATTCTAAATTTTATAAGTCGTAAAGGGTGATCTTTTTTTTTGCCATTTCAGAGTAAAAAAGATTTGTGACATGTGGCAATGCCAAAAATGTTCAGTAAGGTTTGCCATTTCATTATTAATAGACTAACAAACGAACAACGCTAGCAAATCATTAAATTTCATTTTCGAAATAAAGATCCATTTTTTTTATCGAAAAATTGACTTCATCGACGAAGCTCATTTTTGACTTAATGGGTACGTCAACAAAAAGAAATGCCAAATTGGTATGAAGAGCAACCAAAGGCAGTTTAAGAGCTGCCAATGCACCCTGGAAGATGCACTGTTTAATGCGGTTTTGTGGGCCGGCTGCATCATTGCACTGTACTTCTTCAAAAACGATGAAAATCGCAAGGTTAAAGTCATTGGAGCAAACTACCGTCCGATGATTACAAACTTTTTTTCCCCCGAAATTGAAGTATTGACATGCTTCAACAAGACGGTGCGATATTGCCACACGACACGCGATACCATGAACCTATTGAAAGGCGAATTTGGTGAGCAATAAATATCACGTTTTGGGGCAGTCGATTGGCCGCCAAGATCATGCAATTTGACCACACTAGACTATTTTGTGTGGGGATACGTGAGGACTCTCGTGTACAGGGACAAGCGAGCTACAATTCCAGCTGAAATGCTGGAAAAAGTATGCCGAAATTGGACCACCTACGGCGTAGCAACGGGAAATATTAAATGAAATCATCTTTTAGATGTAAATGGCAGGCATTCATTTATCGCTCCAAATAAATATTTCATTAAATTTTTCTCAATTTTCAAAACCCAAACGGTTAAAAATTACCCTTTAGCTTTAGCCCTTAAAACGGACTACGAATTATACTCCAAATAATTCAGGTCTACGCTACCAGTCAGTAATCGACTGCTTTCATCGATTTGCCAACGGACAAATAGTTTAGTCGCTCAAGAAGGTAAATACTGTCCATTTCAAATAAAACTTTTCCATACTAGTCACAGAGCTTCAAAAAATTATAATTTTTTTTTTCTTGTTTTGATTTTATTACCAAATATATACAATATTATAAGATTATTAGTATTTTATGACTGGAATTTTAACAAGTTTCTGAAAGAAGTAATAACCTTAGATTATCATTAGTTTTTTTTTCAGGAAAAGCAGTTGAGGCATCAGAAGTCCAGCCGATACAGCAGAAATTTATCAGTGACAACAAAATATCGATTTTGTGGCCAAACGAATGGTTTGGTAATTTGACCGTGATTATATAATTTTGGTTGTCTCCATAACAATTCGGTTGTTGTCACTGTACCATTCGATTGACAACGGATTCGGTTATCAGCACGAAACCTTAGCATCTTATTTAGTTTTTCATTAATAGAGCGTAGGTAACACCACGAGATGCGCTTGCAAATTCATAGTTCGAAACATTAAAAAAAGGACGAAAATAGCCTGTTAAATGATCAATACGGTAGTGGCGTCTATGCAACCAATAAATGTTTATTACTCTGCCTACACTTTACTGTACTACATAAATAAATACTAGCGAATAAAAAACAATATCGAAAAAATAAATATATAAACTTATGTATATCAAAGCATGGTAATAATAAACAAAATCCACTGATACACTTTATCTGGAGATTTTATTATATAAACAAGAGATAAGGAAAAAATTCAAGAGAGTTAGAAATATAAAGAGCACATAATTAACTAAGCAACAAGTGTTTCTCTCTTACCTTAAGTGAAATTTCAAATGGCGGTAAATGTGCAAATGATGGATCAGAGAAATCACTACGTCTACGCACTAACAAACAACTATGAACAGGGGATAATGAACGTTTTGGCGTGAATGTATTAAAAACTAACGGTTGTAATGGTTTCTCATTGGCAGTGTAGTGATCTTGGTAATGTGATTGACCACTCAGGGCAGAAGAAGAAGGAGAAGTTAAAGTCGATAATTTAACGTCATCAGTATATTGTAAACGTTTGTGGGGGGTAAGACCAATACTATTGACAAATTTATTTAAATTGCGACGCGGTGTTGCACTGTTGTTACGACTACGGCTTACGTGTTTGGAATACCGTATACCATCTGTGCATTCGTTTTTTGAATCTTCGTGATTGTTATCGTCGTTATCATCAACATCTTCATTAATTGTTTTATTTGCTAAATTTCTCTGTAAATTTTGTTTTTGTTGATCAATTTGTTGTAAACGATTTAAATCTTCATCGGTATATTCATAATAATGATCTATAAGAGTCGGTAAATTGTCGTATTTCTTTTTACGATAAACTGGAGAATTACTTAACGATCTCGCTTTACGTTGCTGCAATGCGGTTATTTGTTTTGTTGTTGGTGGACCCACATGACTAATACGTATTTCAGGTACCTGGCCTATAGAATTTTTACGTTGTTGCGTATTATTGGATGCACTGTCAAATAATGAGTAACGTCGAAACATGATAAAAACAAAGAACTTTTTTGTTTCTTCTTATAATCACTTCTTTTATAGCTAGTTTGGTATTTCGTTTAATTACACTAAACTTTTTCTTTTTGTAATTATTTCACTTTAACACGCTATTGCTATGAATTTGTATGACAAAAGTGCGCTCAACATCCGATCACTAGTATTTTTAAATTGAAACTGGTTTATTTTTAGCAAACCAAATCGTAAATGAGTAAAGTATGTGTATGAAAAAAAAAAAAAAATAAATAAATAAATGGAAAACCAGATAAAAATACAAAACTTATAATCGGTAGTCAGAGCTGGCAAATTAGAATATTAAAATAGTACTGAAACTTAACGATACTTTTTTTTAAAAAAGCTTAACCCTTATTAGCCCGACTTTTTTTGAGCTGGAAAATATTTGTTATACAACGCGCGATTCTATACAACTTTAAGGTAATGGTTGGTTCTTGGCGAAACCGATAGGCGAAGGGCATCAACATTTTTAATAGAACATTTTGTACCATAGAAAATATTTTTTTTTATCAAAAATCAAGAAGTTTTATTGAGAAAAATTAATAAAAGTTACAGGAAAATCAAAAAATGGTGAAACTCAGCGAAACTGCTTTTTTCAGATGAAAAACACAAATTTATTCCACATGTTTGACATTGAATCTTTGTAGAGAATGTACATTACGGATTTTTTCATAGCAGCGGTTTACCTTGGTACATTCTGGTAAATGTCCACCGTTATCCACCAGGCCAATATCAACTTCAAGATTACTTTGTCGATCTCGCATTTCAGTACTTATAATTTTGTCAAGCAATAGACAACTTCAGAAACAAATTCCTGGTACACTTGCTGCGGCTTCTTTGAAGTAGTCACTGCATGATGTCATGGCCATATCACACATGTGGTGAAACAAGCGATGTGTTTATTTACGTGACTTTATGGGGATATAGCTGCGGCCGAGTGACGTATCCAAAAGCCTACCACTGCCCTCAGATAAAACAGATTCATCGTGACAACTGAATTTTTTTTCAACTGAATATTTTGGTTGCAGCAATCGAATTATTTAGTTATCCTAACCAAATGTATTCCTGATATAATTGAAATATTTGGTTTCAATTGAAATTCTCTTACATTAACCAAATTTTGGTCGCGATAAATAAATATATCGGTGACTCAAAACCAAACCATTCGTTTGGCAATATAGATTCCGTGTCTATGTGGATGTTCATCAATAACATTTAGACATTAAATCACCATTTTCTTTTTATTATATCTCTCAACGATTGGTGCATTCTCGGGTGTTTTGACCATCGTTCGAAATATATTTCTTCACTTTCGTCATTTTGGATGTAATTTTTACAACCTTATGGTCATTCCATGCCACTGTTGTGACGTCGATTCCATGAAACGTTCCAACACATTCTTCGCATTTACCTCGACTGGTAAATTTCTGAGGTATTTCCATAGCGGAACACACCATAAATGGAATCGTTGTGAAATAATTATCAAAATATGCGGCATGATTTATGAATTGAGGAAGGAACCAATCGTAACACAACATTCGCTGACGCACCCAAATTTGGTTGATTTTCTTCACGATAGTCGTCATAGCCGGAATAAATTCCAAATAAGAAACTATTTGTCATCTAACGGGTGCGTTTTGTCTGATATGTACTCTTATTGTTTTAAATAGTTTTTAATTTTTCTCGCAGAGATTTGGTCATTAATACACAATCTTGCTCGCTTTGGCATTTGTTTAAATTTACAGTTTAGTGCGGACTTCCATAAAAAAGTTCTATCAGTGGTAAAATTTCGAGTCTAACTTTAAACATTTTTATTTTTAATAAAGTTGTAAATAGTTTTTCTGTCACCAGTGAACGAAAAAGGCCAAACCTATTAAAATGTACAAATCTCGCACCTTTTTAAATTGTAAATAATATTGACACTTCTAATGAAAATTTTTTACATAAAAGGCTTACATAAACACTTTTTCTCATCTTGTTCCAATAATGGTGGGAAAAAACTACGTGACAGAAAGTTGAGAAAAATTACATTTTGCTAATTCATATCGCTATCATCAAAATTCACACGTTCCAAGCGAAAACTTTTACGATGAGAAAGATTTTTAATTTAATTCCTTTCATCTTTGTACTGTCGTATTTTACATGTGAAAAGTTACTGATTTTTCCATCCCTGACCAGAGTCAGTTGTTTGGACAATACAATAATAGTACTACAACTAGCAGAGTGAATAACTGAGTAAGAGAAAAAAGTACAATCGAAAAACACAAACAACAACAAATTACAGAATTTCAATTAAAAAGTTCACTCAAGTTCTTCTATATTTGTAAGACCAAAGTAAATAAAAATAAAATTAAAACTTCAATCTAGAAGAAACCACACACAGTGGGTAGATTATGATTATAAAAAGCTAATCTTCGAAGTTTTCAAAATCGTAGTAATCAGAGCTTCTTAAGACCTCGATCTATAGTACAGAACCAATTTATTGTGCCAACCGAATTTTTGCTTCAGCAAAAATGTATTTCTGAGGGAATTAAAATATATATAGCTTCAATTGAAATCCTATTGTAATAATCATATTTCTATTGCTTATTAATTTAATCAAGCAATATAAGCCTGCCTGGTTTGAGATTTGCTTGATACTTAAGTAATCCAAAGGTTTTCTTAAGAAATCTTGTATTGACTGAAGTCAGTCTGTTGTAAACCCGATCCTTCTTCATGCTCAAGTGTATTTCCTATTTATGTACATGAGTCAGTTTCGATATAGAGGCATATCCGGGGTCGACTTCGCAGAGGAAAGTTTTTTTTGTGGCGGCCTTTGACCGGACTTAGAAGTTTTGCCCTCTGTGAGCCTTCGGTTGCTCATAATCCCCACAGCAAATCGGCCTTAATCCTAATGTGGAATATGGCAGTTTTTTAAACGCCATTATGTGCGAAAAATTTCAGTCATAATTCCTAAAACGTAAATGCGGATAAATAATAAATTGCTACTATTGAAACAATTCTCTTGTAAGAATTTAAATGAAATGAGGATAAGTACAATATTAGCGCTTAAAATAAATGGTGAAAATCACTTATGCATGGTTTTCACTATGTCATTTTTAATGTCAATTTGTCCAAATTATTGGCAATTGTATGAAAACGGGTTGTCATATGGTGTCATCTGAGTTTGCAGTCAGTTATGCACACGAACTGCCGTCTAAAATGACAAACAAGTGAAAACGTCAAATTTCAGTTTGTCAACAGATATGGCAGAATTTTTTATCTAAAATAAAATTGACAACAAGTTGTCAATTTTTCTTTGTTTGACGATTGCAAGGCTGTTATTTTTTTTTTTTTTTTGAAGAGATACATACATAAATTGGAGAAACATTGAACTAAGTTTTTTGACCTAAAGGAGATTATGTTGAAAATTATTTTTTTTTTTTGCAAAAAAAAAATGTGTTTCATTCAAAAAGTTACGGACTTATAGACTCACCCTCGTATTTATTAATTACGCTGTTTTTTAATATGAATAAATTTGACGTTTATTTTTGGGTATGAAATGTGGTCTTGTGCGTTCGCAGTATTTTGAGCATTTTTATGGTTTTGTGAGAGAATTTTTTGCTTACTCTCATTTTACCAGACTTAACCCAAAATTACCTCGTACAGACCTTACTAATGAAATTTAAACAATTAAAATTTTATTTGTCAAAATTGTGTTGATGTCAATACTGGATCTTAATGTTTTTGGTGTATTAAAAAAAATAAATAACATTAACAGACTTTTTCGTAGGAATAAGTACGTTAGTTTGCTGTTTCTATTTAATTTAATGTTGTTTTTGCTTGATTGTAATATTTTTTTCAGTTTTAAATTATTTTTTTTTTTTAAAGAAAACAAAACTTGTTATAATTTTTTTCTAAGGAGAAGATTCAATTATGTTGGCATCATGTGGTTATAAAAATCAGGGAATAATCTCAAGCATTACTTTTAAAAAAATTCAGCTCGAGTTACATCTTTATCGGTTTCATTTTCGGAAAATCGAAGTATTTAATGTAGACATTTTTAATATATTTTGAATACGTGAAACTTTAAATATATGTAGATATATTCACACATATCTGTACAAACAACAGTTAAGGCTACTGGAAATTAGTTAAAAAGGGTTCTGCGGAAAAGCCTGACGATATTAGCAGTTTTTTTTTGTTTTGCTAAGAAAACATAAAACCGTTAAATATAGTTAAATTTTAGTGATTTCCAAATGACAGTTTACCCTGCTATAATCAGCAAAAAAAAAATGCAAAAACATCAACAAATAATAGTTATATTTAAGTTGAATGGAAATAACAGTATATCCTGCTAAAATTAACAGAAATATTTTGTAAAAAATTAGTAAACTGTTGATTTCTAAGGGATAGATTTTTTCGCACTAAAAGAACTTTTTTACAAATTTTTATGTTTTTTGGTTTTTATAGTATACTAATATTTAGTAAAATTGTTTGCTGGTTTCAGTAAGGTAAATTGTTATTTTCAATTAATCAAAATTTAACTCACAAATAGCGAAATTAACGATTATTTAACAGTTTTATTTTTGCTATTTTTTTTACCTTAATATTATTTTATCTACTAGAATTAATTTTGCCCCACTGTTCAAGGTAAGCTGGTTTTTTGTGCAATACTTGCAAATACAAAGGTCCAAAGACATTTTCAATTCAAGAACTTAAATAATAATTAACCCAAATTATATTTTTATTTATTTATTTTTTCTTTATTTATACTCTCAAATATGTACTTTAAAATTAACACTCAAATTTTTAAAGTTATGACTCAAAAATTAATCAATGACGTAAATCTTTCTGTATAAAATTTACCAAAAACTAAAACATGATTGTCATGCAAGCAATGTGCGGCTTACGTCAAATACGTTGAAAAATTTGTGAAATTAGAAAGATAGATTCGCGTGAAATTAATCACAAATGATTTAGTGCAAATTAATAAAAAAAACAAGCTTAAGCCCCGTTCACATTATCCCACAAGTTTTAATACACATCAGAAATGTGTTGTAGTGAATTTATTGCAGTGTGTATACGTTTTAAAAAGTGTTACCCCATTTTACCCACTTAGGATTTGGAAGTTTACTTTTTAGAAAACCACCTAGAAGAGTTTTTTTAACACATCCTGACGATCATCAACTTTGCACTCTCGTGTGCGATTAAAAACAGGCTCATGCGATTAAAAAAGGTCCTCAGTACGCTTAAAAGGTGAAAAAAATGTAAAAAGTATAAAAAAAAACTCAAAAAATATCATCAAAAACGTTAATTGCTTTACTTGTCGTTTCGGAAAAGTCTTTAAATTTACTAGAAAAAGGATTCTAAAATGATTTAAAAAAAAGATTCTTAAACGACTCTAAAATGATTAGGAAAAATACTATATAATCCATGAAGATCAAATTTGGAACATAAATGTAAACAAAGCTTATGGTGATTTGCTGTATAGTTAATAATTTTTTTGACACACAAAATTTCAACATACTTTTCATTATACTTGTGCTTTAGCACATTATTTACACTTCTGGGGATAATGTGAACTGAGCTCTAGTTAGAAACAAATACAAATGTATTGAAAAAAAGAGTATAAAGAGCTTTATATATTTCTCTCCACTTTAAACATATTGCTGGTGCCATCTATATTTCAATTTCATAACCATTTTACAGTTTTTGTTTTATAATTTCTATCGTCTGTTATAAAAGAAGCTTTTACAAAAAGCTTTCGCGTGATGAATGTGCAAATTGTATTTTAAATGGTTGGGGTGGTGTTAGGTATTACACAGTCCTACACAAGTTAGCATTCGCGAACAAATCCAATACATTGTTACGATTTTACCCTTTATAAAATCGTTGATTTATTAACCTTTTAAATAAATCGAGTTTTTACTATATTGCAAATAATGAACACAGTTTGAAATTATTTTTAGCACTTTTTATTTATAACAGGCACTAAAATTACAGAAAAACAATTTGATAGCACACTTTATTTACACGAAGTAAATAGACTAAACGTTAGCCACACTTTAGTTATTAACGCTTCAGGATTTTCTTTAAAACTGTCTTGCTGCATTACCAAGTACCCGTATTTATATGAGTAGTCAAGTATTCTAGTTATTTCCAGCTATTACTACACTAGATTTTTTCAGCTGTCAAAGAATTTACTATTTCACGTGATGAAATTTCCAGTACAAGAAATTTCTGTAACAATATTCTGATGGAAAGGCTAAATATAAAATACCCATGTCTTCCACTTTTTGCAAATCAAACATGTAAACGTTTAAATAGCCAAGGATTTGCAGTTCTACTTTATGCCCGATAACACAATGTGGCGTTAAAATCTTAATAAGAGTTTTTATCTCTCATACATATCGCAACTTCCTCCTTCGGTGTTTCCATATCACCGAAGTAAAAAAACATAACAGGGATATAAACTTAAAAGCTTCAACAATTCCGCCAACTCTTCATCAGATGGCGGGCAACAACCCTGCGGGAAAACGATCTATCCAAGAACACGTCACGTGACTAGTGATAGAGAACGGTCACGGGACCGGTCACTTTAACATGGGCTTGTCCTAATAGGGGGTCAATTGCCCTTTGTGACATGTCACAGGACTGGTCTAAAAGAACATGTCATGACTTTTTAACCGGTCACGTGATAGGAACTTTAAAAACCGGTCCTCCTTTTACCTATCACGTGCTATTTTTTTCGGAACCGGTCCAGTTTTCACCTATCACGAGACAGGTCCCGAATCCCAACTGACCCCTTTTTTCCCGCAGGGAACTGTTCTAAGTTTTGCAATTACGGTGTTGCTCTATTTGAAGCCTTTTATCTTTCATATTTTCTCTATCCCCTTTCCCAAAAAAGCAACACATTAATTAGTACACAGAGAAAACAGATTCGTCGTCACAACCGAATTTTTTTCCAACAGAATATTTTGGTTTCAGCAACTGAATTATTTAGTTGTCCCAACCAAATGTTTTCCTTATACAATTGAAAACAAATATACCAGTGGCTCCAACCAAACCGTTCGGTTGGCAAGAAATTTGGTTGTTACAATGAATTTGTTTTATCTGTGAAGGAAGAATTTCCCGAGACTTTCAACTCTTTACAAAAAAAACTGTACATTTTGTTAATGAGGCTTAAAAGTCCATGTTTTGGAAATATACTTGGTACTTTGAAATTTTACATTTTTTGCAATTTATTTTGCGCAACGATACGATACCCATAATTCGCAAGGTTTGTTAACAGGATCGTAAACCACGAAAAAAACAGTGTATAGGAAAATTTCGAAATACTCTGGATCCTTCGGATTACATTGCATTCTCTCAAGGGTGCAACCAAAAGTTAAATTTTGTCGGACGGTGTAATTCTAGAAGGAAAACATCATTCATTCATCCATTCATTTGTTGAGAGAACAAAGTAAGCAAAATACTATATTGATGAGGATAATTTTAAATATCCAGTTTTTCAAGGATTTGATAAAGAAACTTTTTCATTTCAATAAACAAAAGTTCAAGGTTTATCATAAAATAAGTATTTGAATAGCAAGACTGGGGGAATTTTAAAACGAAATATCTAAGATTGTAGTGGTTGCATAAAATAGTTATAGTAGGGACCTGTCCCGTAATAGGTGAAAACAGGACCTGTTCCGATAATACATATCACGAGATAAGTAAACAGAGGACCGTTTATTAAAGTACCTACCACGTAAACGGTTGAAAAGTGTATTTCACGTGATGGGTCTAAGGTGATAGGTACTATCACATGATCGGTAATTGAAAGTACGAGTTTTGTGATATATTTTTTGGTGTTGGTTGTGTGACATGTTCTTTTAGACCATTCTTGTGACATGTAACTGAAGGCAATTGATATCTTCCTAGAACAAGCCCATGTTAGAGTGACCGGTCCTATCACAATGGACCGGTCACGTGACGTGTTCTGCGATAGGACCTTTTCCCGCAGGGAGATATTTGGTTGTCGCAATCATATTTGTTTCTGTGTCAATTAAAATACGATATGAAATTGTACTAAAATACACCAATTTGTATAGAAAGTTTAGAGGTACCTTCACATTTTCACTTATAACCGCTTTACCGATTTTGCTAATTTTCTGTTTTTTTCGATGGAGTATGTTTTTCCAAATTAAGGGTCAATTCGCCACACCTTCCCGATATGCGAACATTTGACCATAATATATTTAAATGTATAAAGGAACATTGCTAAGACGAGTTAAATTGTCAAGTTGGCAAAATAAGGACTACCTTAAAGTACACTAAACCCCTCAACTGCGAAGTACGTATGCGATTTTTTGTCCTCTGCATATGACTATTGATTTCGACACAACTAGAGAAGGTTTTTTTTTTAAACTTGACTACGCAGTTAAGTGGTTAAGTACAGTTTTTAAATGTCAGTGTAAGTGCATATTGGTATACAAAGTATAAATTGTCAGGGATTTATTCCAGTTCTTTTACGTCAAACATAAGTTATGTCAACAGAGAACTCTGAAAATCCTTGAGATAACATTCAATAGCCTTTATTCGTTTTATTGTGCATGTGAGTGCAACTTGCAATACGAGTTCAGTTCTAAACTTCTGAAGTGTCTTGTCGGCAGCAGTAAAAATAAAATAAAGTGAAGAAACCTTATGGGTACATTTAGACGATAGGAAAGATTGGTAGCTAAAGTAAAAGCATCTCTAGATTAAATAAATATTTATTATACTGCTGCACAAATTTAGAAAAATTTGGTCTCGCCAAAAACAAAAATAGTTGAATTAGATAGATTTTAATTGGAGAACAAGAGAAGACTCAGAGGAACTAATACCAATTTTAAAATTTGCAAGCCCGACCTGTGGAAAATGAGCCTAATTTAGTTTCACTTAAGTCTGAGGAAATTATTGTGGACTTGCAAAAACTTCCAAAATAGATTTCTAATATATAGATTAACTCTTTGTAAATTGTAAATTAACTTACCCCTCTGGAATCTCTAAATAATATTGCAGCATGATGTGGATCTAATGTACCATCACCACGCAAGCCTCGACTAGCAGCACCACAAGAAGCACGGCGTTTCTCTAAATCAGCAGAAGCACGTCGCATATGAGCACCTTCAAAATTGTTTAAAAAAAAAATGAAAAATTAATATTTTGAAATATATCAAACACTGTTTGCACAGAAATATAAAAAGCTAGCAAGTACCAAGTTTATAGTTCTAGTATGGAAAATATCTTACCCTTTAAATTACCTTCTTTTACAATTTTATCAAATATCTTATAGGTAGCACCACAATCTTCCAATATTCTATTGGGACGACTGAGTGTATTGACATCTAAACTCTTTGAGCGTGTACGGAAATTTTCCTGAGGATCATTTTGTGGTGAAGTACAAACACTACTTGGAGTGGTATTGTCATTGGATTTACGTGGCCAAATGTGCACTTTTTTACCAAAATGTTTTAACATTTCCTGTATTGAATGATGGTGATGATGATCTTTGTCCTTGTGATGATAATGATTATGATGTTCCTTATCCTTTTGTTTGTGTTTATGCTCTTTGGGCGGAGATGTACGAGACACGTTGTCATCTTCATTAATACTAAGGGATTTAACAAAACTGCTAGCATCAAAACGATGGCGTGGAAAGTTTGGGCCACCACTATCTACTGAATAAAGCATATGAGGTGGTGTTGAGCAATATTCATCGAGTGAAGCTGGGGCCGCACCCACACGATGAAATATAGAATTAATGCTGGGACGTTCTTGGCGTTGTGTCGATGCCCCCGAGTAGGTGAAATACTGATGATCTTGTTTACCTTCATAAATATCATCCAAATCGTGTGGAAAAAAACCACCCTGATTGGGTGGTGAGTTGTTATAATCAACATGATTGGGTTTACGTAAACTCTGTGAAAAATAAAATAAGATATATATATTTTTTTAAACTTTGTTCAAATCAGTTATCCTTGGAAACAATAACTGGATCTTTTTAAACTATTTTTAAGCAGAACTGTTCAAAAATGTACAGTTGTATTTCCTTTTCAGTTGAAGATACATAATAAGAATATCTTACACTATATACAGCTGGACTGTGGCATCGTTCAAATATACTGCGTTTTGATGATGGCGTACCTTTTAAGCTACTACTGTAGCAGCTGTCATAGGAATTACGTGTGCCATTATGTGTTGGTGAATGGCGATTGTGATTTGTTATTGATTTTTGCGTATCTGGAACCGGTTGTGGACTTGACGAGTTAATCAAACTGCCAAGAACTTTGTCTGTAAGTGAATGTTTTGATTATAAAATGCAAACCCTTTTTTAATAGTTAGAAATAGTGTAACAAATGGCAGAGATAGGAATCTTTTTCAGTATTATTTTTCTTTAGACAAGGATTAAATCTGTATCAGCCAGACGTAAAGTATCTCTGTATAGCAAATTTAATGAGTTAAATAAGAATGAAAGATGATGTGTTTTTGTTTCATTCTTAAACATCGAAAATCTGTTTTGAATAGAATTTCGTTGTGTGTTTACGTTTTCTATATATTAAATGCACAAGAATGAAACAAAAAACGGCAACACATCTTATATTCTTAATTAGCACATTAAATTTGCTATACAGAATTACGTTTACGTCTGGCTAATCCAGCCTTTAGGCTGTAAACTGCCTCTTCAGATAAAGATATTTCAATTACTTTATCCAAGTTGATACAATCTTATCTATTTATTGAAAATGCAGTAGATTTCTAACGAAAGGTCTTTTAGGATTGAATTTAGTTTCGGAGTAGAAATCCCTTTTTTAAAACAGTGAACTCCGACAGGAGTGCTTGCTGTTTTTTTTTTGACTTCCTAAACAGATATTACTTTTTAACTAAAATATACAAAGTGTATCTAACTGAGGATTTCGTAATGTTTTAAGTTCGCCAGGTTGCTATGAATAAACTTAAACATGTTCGGCACGGTTCTAGGCAGGGCTTAAAATATGTTTAACCAACCATTAAATTAAATTATTTTTCAACGGATTCGGGTTCGGGACTTAACAAAAAAAATGGTTGAATTCAATTTACAGTTCCCGCGTAAAAAAGATTAGGACTAATCAGATCTACTTAAATCTTATTTGATATTATTAAAACTTATTAGACTTAATGACAAATCTGGCATATGTGATACACTTTATGGACAATTCCTAGCAGATCTAATGCCATATTTGATCATATCTAAAAGGAGGTAGAAAATTTATTAGTTTTTGTGGCCAGTTCTGACCAAATCATATCTGGTGCCAGATCAGTTCATAGCCAATATCAGACCTAGTACGAGATTGTATCTAGTAGAACCGTTTTCAAAGCCAATGAAGTAAATATGTATATAAAAATAAAGACTCCTTTTAATGTATTATTAAATATGATTGACATATAATAATATACAGAGCGAATCGGACCTGATTATGCACGGTGCGTCAGATCTGTCTAGATTTGATCAGATCTAATAAGATCTCAAATTTATCCCCAGTTTTGAGATCTATTTATATCAGGTAGATCTAATAAGATCTGTTTACGAGTTATTTATTTTAAGCTTTTTAAAGATAAACTATTTGCGATATCCGGGTAAAATGATATATGCGGAATTTTTTTCTCCTAATCTCATTCACGAGCCTTATTTTTAAATCTATACCAAGTATCAACTTTTACCAACCCCTCCAGAATTCTTATCAACACCTTCAGAATTATGTAGTTTAAAAAAAAGAAACATTTAAAGAATCCCATTGTCACACACACTTCGTATTTCTTTTAACTTACCCTGCGGCCAATTGGGCGATTTGGAATTAGTTGAAGAGCTTGAACTCGAATTTGAATCCATACTATTTAAGCGGCCTTTTGTCGAACCATATTCCGTTGATGACGAGTTATTGCTAACGCTGTTTCGCCCATAACTGCCAACATATGGCGCTTGTATATCGCCACTATTTTGCCAACATTCTGTGCCCAGCTGCTTTTCAATAGCATGCTGACGGTATAAATGGGTTATGCCATGCATAATTGAAAATTATATTATGTTTAAAATACTTGATTATTTTTCTTGTATAATTAATTAACACTATGATTTGTTTATTTAATTTAAAAACACTTTTTTTATTTAATTAGTTCAGAAGTGTTTTTACAAAAGTCACATTGTTTTTTACTTATTTATAAACACTGTTAGAGTGAGCCTCTATTGTGCACCAAAGTTGTTTCAATACTAAAATTTTTTTTAAAAATTAATTCATTTATTGTTTTGTTACAATTCTCTTACACATTCACTTTTTCTCTCTTTAATTTTTGTTGCTGTTGTTATTACAATCTTTTAGTAAGAGCTTTTTTTGGCATTTAACTGCTACTTTTCTTGGCAAATGTGAATGTTTTTTTTTTTTTTTTTAATTCTTTTGTTGCATTTGTATTTATGTGTCTTCTTTTTACTATCACAACTACTTATGTATTAAGTATACGTGTAGGAGGCAGAGGGTGTAAACAAAATTACTATATAATAATATTACAACAATAAAAAAGCACCTCTGTAGAGTAAAAATTGTATGCCTGTTGTTGCAATGAATATGACAGTTGAACGGCCTGTAAATAAGTCAAAGTTGTTTGTTGTGTTCATGTTATAATTTTGTTTTTGTTTTCATAATTTAGCATACATGTGATTTTTGTTTATCAAATTTATATATTTTATTGTGCCGGTTGTTATTATTTTATATTATAAATAAATTTCAGTATTGTCTAGTCGTAAACTGAAACGTCAATGCTGCTAAAATATTTATGAACACAAATTAATGCTTAATGTAAATAGACATGAATAATGTTTCTGTAAGAAGATAACTAAAGATTTGTTTTTAATTTCAAATAAACAAATAACGCTACTCTTTTAAAAGAGAGTAAAATTAAAAGAGCGTGTTATAAAACGATTTTCAAAATTGCTGTCATTTATATGAGATCCTACAAATGTGCACTATATTTTAACCCCTCTGAAATAGATTTTATATTTGCAGCCCAATTTGCTATAGCTAAAACCGATTATTGTGGTTTTTGCTAATTTACTGAGTAAATATTTTTTGAAAATTTTAAATAGGCTCGGGATAAATATGGGATTAAAAGGGAAAAAAGTTTATTCTTAATCGCCCAGTTCCCAAATCGCTAGAGCTTTAAACGACTTTTCCTGAGCAGCTTTTTTCATACATATTGAAAAAGTTAAAATACTTGAAAGCCCTGGAGTGAAATAGGAAATATATTTTTGTTTTCTCGAGTAGTATAACGGTGTTCATAAAGAAATCTAAATTTCGATAATTTAAGACAAGTTTCCATACAAAAACCTAGTAAACTTTAAACTTACTTCCGAACACCTAAACGTAAAATTGGGCCGCTAAAAAAATATGTATTCCTTAGTTTGCTTTCCTTCTTACAAATCGGCTGAAAAGTCTATAGGATAACCAATAAAACAACAATTGTTTTTGGCAAAATTAAAACTGATTTATCAACATACGACAGTTTCCTTCAAGAGCGATACAATCAGTACAACGAATTTCTAACAAAATAGTCCTCTGTCTCGGCAATCACCTCTTTATTCGAACCAAATCTCTTTTCAACGAGAATTTCATTTCAGTCTGAAAACAGGTAAAAATGCGGTGGGTGCGGAAGCAATTGAAAATGCAATTCGGCTTTTTTAGCATATGTGTTATCACATGTTATCATTAAGATCACCGAGTATCCATTGGTATCCCAAATCGGGAGTTGCAAAAGGCGAATTTCCCCACCCCTTAGGCTAAAAATCTGAATTTCAAAATAATCGTATGTATTCCCTGAGATTAGAGCTAATTCACTGAAGATATACTATTCGGATTTTTAATTGGGTATACAAGTTAATAATGTCAATTTGGACAACAGATGGCATAACTATCACATATGGTTTGTGTCAATAATAACAAATATGGTATTTTGGAGGGTAAACAACTCTCATTCTAATTCATATTCGATAAACGCCAAAGTGTAAACACACATTTTTTTCAATCGCAATAATAATGTCATATTTTGTGCATAAAAAAGATGTTTTATTTTGAAGAAAACGGCTGCTGAAAGTTATCGATTGTTGGTAGAAGATTACGATCAACATGCAGCAACTCAAAAAACTTGTGAAGGATGATTTGTGCGATTTAAAAGTGGTGAATTTCGACACAGAAGACAAGGAGAGGCCTGGTCAGCTGAAAAAGTTTGAAGATGAGGAATTGGAAGCATTACTCCACGAAGATTGTTGTCAAATGCAGGAATAACTTGCATTATCATTTGAAGTCACACACCAAGCCATTTCCCTACGTTTAAAAGCATTGGGATTCATTCAAAAGCAGGGAAATTGGGTTTTATATGAACTGAAGCCGAGAGACGTTGAAAGGCGATTTTGCATGTAGGAAATGCTGCTTGAACACTACAAAAAGAAGTCATTTTTGCATCGTATTGTTACATATATTACGATAACCCCAAGTGCAAAAAGTCATATGTTAAGCCCGGCCAACCAGCCAAATCAACGCTGAAGCGAATATCAATGGCGCCAAGCCAATACTCTGTTTTTTGTGGGATCAGAAGGGTGTTTTGTGTTATGAGCTGTTAAAATCGGGTCAGACGATCACAGGGAACCTGTACCGAACACAATTGATTCGTTTAAAGAAAGCAATCAACGAAAAACGACCAGAATATTCGACTAGACACGAGGCCATAATTTTCCATCATGACAACGCTCGGCCACATGTTGCAAGACCGGTCAAAAACTATTTGAAAACAGTGAATAGAAAGTTTTGGCTCACCCGCCTTATAGCCCAGACCTTGCCTCTTCTGACTACCATTTGTTTCTATCGATGCAGAACGCCCTTACTGGAATACGCTTCACTTCAAAACAGGGTATCAGAAATTGGCTTGTTTCATTATTTACCTCAAAATCGAAGCAGTTCTTTTGACGCGGTATCCATATGCTACCAGAAGGATAGGAAAAAGTAGTAGCTAATGATGGACAATACTTTCAATAATGTATCAATTCATTTTGTTATTATAATAAATGCATTTTGCAAGCAAAAAAATCGACATTATTAACTTGTATACCCAATATAAAATAGTGGTATAAATGGAGTTCAAATGGGGAAAAGTGCCCCTTTAAAAGAGAAATTTTTTATTTTAAAGTTTCTTCACATTGCCATTCATATCTTTTGAAAATATTAGCAAATACTGTGACGTATCGCCCCTCTTAAACTGTATATCAACAGATAAATAAACATTAGTAAATCAATTCGTATATTTATAAGGATAGGTCACAGATTCCTATTGAAGCCAATTAATAACATATTCTATCCTTAGAGCATAATATTTTTCCGATAAGTTATTTATATTTCGTGTTTATATACATATATTTTTTATTATTAATCTTAATTAAATGTAAGCCATCAATATTATATTTTTTATATTTTTTTGTACATTTTTTCTCACAGTAATACAAATCAAAAGGTCATTTAAGGTTGCCACAAAACATTAACACCCGAAGCTAAAAAGCTTTGAACCCTCATACATACACAAAATAGATGCTGTGGTTAAAAAAAACTTTAAAAGAAATAAGAAAAAAACTGACAGCACATGCTCCTAAATACACACTCTCATATAAAATTTTAAAAGACCCTAAAAGTAGGCTACAACATATACGTGTATGTATACTAAAAATCATGCTCAATAGATGATGAGTTTTTTTTGCCAGTGTTGTCATATCAGTGCTTTTGGCGTATTTTTTTGGAGCTTTTTATCACTTTGCGCCCAGAAATTTTTTACACATACATACCTGTTTTTTAAAAGCAGGGTTTCATATTGCTTTTTTTAATTCCTCACAACACTTTTGGTATTTTTCGCATACCTTTTATTTTATATATTTCTTAATATTTTTTAGTTTTATTGAACTTTCTATTAAAATTTATAAAATGCATTAAACATTTTTTATTTGTGTATTTAATACAATTTTTTATTAAAACACCCATTTTATTAAAATTTTATACCTTAAAAAAAATTTAAATTAATTTTTTGCTTTGACAACTTTCGAAAGGAAAAAATTCAAACATTTTAAAAATTTTAAATTATAAGCGTTAATTTCACAATGTCCCAAAAAATGTATTTTTGTTTTTTTTTTTGAAGTTTGAAATGAAAACTTTAAAGAATAGCGAAACTTCATATTTTGGGTTTTAGTATGAAATTTGAAATGAACTGTTGTCTAACTTCCTAATTTAGAAAGACAGCACAAAGTTGAATTTTCGTCTTGCACATGTGATTTTTTGTTGTGTAAAAACAAAATACATGTGCGAATATTACAGGTTGGTTCAAAAGTTCCTGCGCTCACCAAGAGATGGCACTGCTAGCTCCAAACTTGTTTTTCTCAAGTTGGTATAACTATCCTGAGAACACATGCAAAGTTGCAAGTCATTCTGTCAATTCTTTCTTTGTTTACAAGCCATTTGAAGTTGACGTGTCATTAGATTCTTTGTTTTGAAGGGTTTAAAAGCAAAGGAAATTTATGAACAATTGTTAGAAGTGTATAAGGTGTCCTCACCTTCAAAACGCACCGTTGAATTTTGGGCTGGTGAATTCAAACGTGAAGACAATCCACGCGAAGGACGACCAAAAACTGCAACCACAGCAGAAATCATTGAGCAGGTACATAATATGGTTAGTTAAGATCCAAGTTTGACTAAGCGTGAAATTGCTAATGCCATAGGCATTTTAGAGGAACGAGTACTCCATATTTTACATGAAGAATTACGTATGAAAAAACTGTTTGGAAAGTTAGTGCCGCACACATTAACAATTCAACAAAAACTGGATCGAAAACAAATTTCTCAGCGTAATTTGGAGCGTTTTAAGCCGAATAAAACCAACTTCTTGCGTCGTTTTATAACTATGGATGAGACTTGGATCTACAACCATGATCCTAAATTGAAACAAGAACGTTTACAGTGGACTGAAGCTGGTTGTTCAGCTTCAAAGCAGGTGAAGTCACAACGATCAGCAAAGAAGGTTATGGCATCAGTTTTTTGGGATGCAAAGGAATTTTGTTGATTGATTATCTTCAAAAAGGTAAACAATCAACTCTGAATATTATTGCAGCCTTTTGGATCAGCTGGATGAAAAAATTCGTGAGAAAACACCTAGTTTAAAGAAGAAAAAAATCATTTTTCATCAAGACAATGCACCTGCTCACAAAAGTGTTTTGACGATGGCTAAATTCAAAGAATTAAAGTACGAATTGCTTGAACATCCACCGTATTCACCAGATTTGGCTCCCAGTGACTACTATCTCTTCAGAAATCTCAAACAATTCCTTCGTGGAAAGCAGTTTTCGTCGAATGAAGAGGCCATAGCAGCCGTAGACGGTTATTTTGCAGAGCTTCCGGAAAACCATTATAAGGATGGGATAAAATTATTGGAAGATCATTGGAACCAGTGTATTGAGCTTCTAGGAGATTATATTGAATAAAAAAATATATTTCGTAACAAAAACAGTATTCTTTCATTTCGAGCGCAGGAACTTTTCAACCAACCTGTATACTTTGTATCGTTAAGTGGCCATTTAGTAATGGGGCCCAAATTGATTTTCGTTTAAAATTTGGAGGTTTTTTACCCTTTTTGTCCATTTTTATAATGTTCACGGTACTTTTCTTAATTCAAAAAGTTGGCAACACTGATTTTAGGGAGTAACATTTCGTAATAATATGAAAGTAAAAGTTTTTTTTTTTAGAAAGTGTACTGTAAGCGTGTGTAGCGAATAAATATATGACGCATTTTTTTTTTTTGTGAATAATGTATAAAAATCCAGCTTAATTTGTAATCTGTATAATAATGTTTTATTTTATTGTTATTTTGTGAAGATTCACAAAAGCAAAATCTTTTTATTGTGACAATATTTAAATTTTAATGAAATTTCTTTGCGTTAACTACATTTAGTGTGGCTTAATCATGAAGAACCACTAAAATTATACAAAAGTTTTTTTTATAGTTGAAATCCTTAAAATATGCAATGATTTTAAGACCCCTAATATATACTTTATATTATAAATATTTATGTGTAAGATATTCTGTGGTATAAGATGCTATAAGTATAAACTGTTCAAGAGTTATTCACGGCATACTTGGGATTTAAGCATGGATGCATTACTTTTTTCCTGTAAATGCCAAAAAATCCTTCACTTGTTTTTTTGACTAAGTTTAATTCATATACCATACTGGCCGTTCGCATAAATTTAACTTATCAGCTGGCTAAGCCGAAAACTAAAAGTATTTTTAATTTATTATTATTACTATTTTGAGTGTATTTTGTATCAAAATAAATATTGTATTTTATAATATTTATTAAAGCACGCCCATCTGTTCAACACTTTCAAATCTTGTTTATATACTGAAATAACCACAATCTATTTGGTAAAAATAATATTTAGTTTTCTTATCAGAAAAATAAAAATAAAATAAAAAATAAACAGTTAAAGTATTTTGTTATTATAGAAAATAAAATAAATGTTCTCCCTCATTAGCCAATCAATACAGTGGAAGATTTAATAATTGTCCGAAATGGAATATAAATTATTTCAAATAATAGGCAGATTATTTTAAAAACACGTTCTGATCTTGTCGCAATATGTTTTGAAATTGTTTTTAAAACATAAAATTACAATGACAAAATTGTGACAAAGGAAATTGTTGCATTTAATTTTTAACCATGCAAATACTTATGGACTTATGGTCATATTGACAGATTTGTTATTACCAAAGAACTAGAACTAAAAAATCTTTATATTGCAAAATATGTGTGACAATTGTCATATTTTGTTAGAGAGAAAACAGATTGTGACAACCAAATTTCTGGGCAACCGAATGGGTGGGTTGGAATCCCCAATATATTAATTTGTGGTAACAGAAATTTAGTTAATACAACAAAATTTTGATTAAAACAATATATTTCAATTGTGTTGGGAATATTGTTTTAATAACGACAACCAAATAATTCGTTTGCTGCCAACAAGTTATTCAGTTGGCCAAAAATTCGATTGTTGTGTTTTCTGTGCAGCAAATTTAGATTTTATACTCTAAACGAATATGTATATAAAAAATTATTAACTTGTGAGATAGAGATAATCTCGATTATATTTTAATTTATTTTTTTCTCTCTTTCATCTCAATAATTATTTTAATCATTTATTTTTTATGATAATATTATCACTTTAATACAGAGCTTCGAAGATTGAATTATATTTTGAATAAATTTTCCAAAAATGGAAATTGATTTATTTTTAATCGAAAGAATTCTTTTTAAACATTTGCGTAAACTCATTCTTTGGAATTCTTTAGATCGAATTCACATCAATAAATTTATCTTATTCAATTTTACCAATCATTGCATTCAATCATTCAATCGATTTCTTTCTCATTCGATTTACAATTTGGGAATTCAATCGATTGAGTAATTTAGGAATGACATTCGATTTTCTTTATTCGATTTAAAAAAAAAACAATGGGCAAATTAAAAATTATTTCATTTTATTACAGTAAATTTGATGAATTCTTACTTTTTAAATACAAGAAGAACAAAAAGTACTTATTGAATTCACAGTTAAAAATCATTAATTTTTAAGAAATAATTCGGAAAATGTTAAAAAAAAATGCCAAAACTAAAAAAAAGTAAAAGGGCCCTAAAATATTCTCCTAAAAAATTCTCTACTGTTTTTGATAAAAATAATGTAAAAACATTTGAATTAAAATTATGGAGGTGGAAAAAATTTTTGAGGTGAAAAACTTTTTTGAATGTGAAAATAAATTTTGTGATGGGAACAAATTTTTTGAGAAAAAATATTTGAGGTGAATATAAAATATTATTTAATTCTAAGCGACTGGTGAAAAAATAAGAGAAAATATTTTAATTTCCTATTTGTATAGAAAATTTAGAGGTACCTTCACATTTTAGGTACTTTCACATTTAACCAATTTCGCTCATTTTCAATACCAAACTTTTTGGAAGGATGTGCATTAATCTAGATAAAATCGGAAACCACGCTTGCGTCTTCGCGACGTGATCTTCATTTTAACAGATAGACAGACAGGCATACGGACATAGCAAGATCGGCTTAAAATTTCATAAGGATTATAATTACACGAGAACGGATCATTAAGTCCGTGACTTTTCGAACTTGCCTCGTAGTTATATGAAATGCAACACAACTCCCATCAAGTACTACCTGTTAATAGACAACTGTCAAATTTTGAGCAAGTTCCGTCATTTTATTTGCGTTTAACGGCTGTTCAAAACATACAACCTCGTGGATTTGTTTAAAAATGGAAAAAAGTGAATTTCGAGTGCTCATTTCATTATTTATTGCGAAAAAAACCCGTCAATCAAACCAAGGAAAAGCTTGATAAATACTATGGGGACTCTGCACCATCGATTTCAATGGTAAAAAAGTGGTTTACTGACTTTCGTTGTGGCCTTACAAGCACGGAAGATGACGAACGTTCTGGACGCCCAGTTGAGGTCTATACCCCAAAACAATTGAAAAAATTCGCGATATGGAGATCGGAGATTGAATGTGCGATAGGTTGCGGAAGACATAGGGATCTCTCACGGCTCATTGGTTTTAATTTTGAACGATCACTTGGGCATGAAAAAGCTTTCCGCAAGATGGCTGCCGTGTTTGCTCACAATCAACCACCAACGGAATCGTGTGACAGCTTTCCATGGCAAAAATCCATGAAGTTAACTACGAATTGCCCCCTCATTCGCCTTATTCTCCGGATTTAGCCCCCAGTGACTATTTCCTATTTCCAAACCTAAAGAACTGGCTCGGTGGAAAGAGATTTAGCTCCAACGATGAAAGTATTGATCAAACAAATGCCTATTTTATGGACCTCGAAAAATTCTGCTGTTAAACGCAAAGTAAATGACGGAACTTGCTCAAAATTTTACAGTAGTCTATTAACAGGTGGTACTTGATGGGAACAGTGTTGCATTTCATATAACTACGAGGGAAGTTCGAAAAGCCACGGACTTATTGATCCGCCCTCGTATATACTTTATGGTATCTTAGACCTATATTTCGACATGTTACAAACGGAATAATAAACTGATATATACCCTCACCATATATGGTGGAGGGTATAAAAATGTTGTAAAAATAAAAAAGAATTGTATAAAACGATATAAAAAATTGAATATCGCCAAATATAGCCCCTCTCTCTCTTTTGGACGAATAGCAATTTTTGAAAGTTGGCGATTTTTTAAATTCTAGCGTTTTTTCGGTATTGGCGAGTTTGTTTTAAATATTGGCGACTTTTTTCAATTTTGGCAATGTTTTTCAATTTTAGGGGTTTTTTTTTGATATTCGTAATTATTTTTAATTTTATTTTTCTTGTATTTTCTAAAAAAAATCTTCAATTTCCTATTATTAAAACTAATAACGTATTTATTCTTAATTTTAAAATCGGTGAAGAAAGTCATTCCCAAATTAATCAATCGAATGAAATACCAAATTCCAAATTTACAAATCGATTAAATTCAGTGATTGACAAATCGAATGATGAAAAGAGAATAAAACTTTTTAGAATTAAATCTATTGAAACCAACTAAAAAATCATTTCCATTTAAAAATTATAGTTTGACAATTAAATTATTCCATAGCCAATCAGAATTGAAAATGGAATGAAGTATTGAATTCTCTGAAAAATATACTTTAATATGATGTATTAATTTCAATATTAGTACGAGTATAAAGTACAATTATTAGTACAACGGTTATTTGCCTTACAGCTTTAATTAAACGGTTATTTGATACTACAGGTTTTTGGGAAATATAGTTTAGAAATAAAAGACCAGCAGTTTTTTATTTAATTTAGCTGCAATTTTCCTGGTTTCAAACAAAATATTTATTTTGTAACGAAGGTTAACTAACGAAAGGCATTCAACTCAATTTTTTATTTTTTTTTTTACAGAAGAAGGAAAAAACCTTTTTAAAATCTAAAAAGTTTTGACTATAACAACATTATTTCAAATGCTAGAATAAAAGAATAAATTTCATTTAGAGAAATTTTACATCCAAAGTTTGTTTAATTAAACAAGTAATTATAGTAAAATCCAACGATGATCGTTTTCGGGAGTAACGTGAAACCATGGCATGGTAAACCATAATGTATAAATTGAAATTTATATATTCTTGAAAGTTCAAATAACATTTATCAGGTTTTATTACGTACAGGTTGGTTGAAAAGTTCCTGCGCTCGAAATGAAAGAATACTGTTTTTGTTACGAAATTTATATTTTTTTATTCAATATAATCTCCTAGAAGCTCAATACACTTGTTCCAATGATCTTCCAATAATTTTATCCCATCCTTATAATGGTTTTCCGAAAGCTCTGCAAAATAACCGCCTACGGCTGCTATGGCCTCTTCATTCGACGAAAACTGCTTTCCACGAAGGAATTGTTTGAGATTTCTGAAGAGATAGTAGTCACTGGGAGCCAAATCTGGTGAATACGGTGGATGTTCAAGCAATTCGTACTTTAATTCTTTGAATTTAGCCATCGCCAAAACACTTTTGTGAGCAGGTGCATTGTCTTGATGAAAAATGATTTTTTTCTTCTTTAAACCAGATCTTTTCTCACGAATTTTTTCATCCAGCTGATCCAAAAGGCTGAAATAATATTCAGAGTTGATTTTTTTACCTTTCTGAAGATAATCAATCAACAATATTTCTTTTACATCCCAAAAAACTGATGCCATAACCTTCTTTGCTGATCGTTGTGACTTCACCTGCTTTGGAGCTGAACAACCAGCTTCAGTTCACTGTAAACGTTCTTGTTTCAATTTAGGATCATGGTGGTAGATCCAAGTCTCATCCAGAGTTATAAAACGATGCAAGAAGTCGGTTTTATTCGGCTTAAAACGCTCCAAATTACGCTGAGAAATTTGTTTTCGATCCAGTTTTTGTTGAATTGTTAATGTGTGCGGCACTAATTTTCCAAACAGTTTTTTCATACGTAATTCTTCATGTAAAATATGGAGTACTCGATCGTCTGAGATGCCTATGGCATTAGCAATTTGACGCTTAGTCAAACTTGGATCTTCACTAACCATATTATGTACCTGCTCAATGATTTCTGCTGTGGTTGCAGTTTTTGGTCGTCCTTCGCGTGGATCGTCTTCAAGGCTGGTACGACCACGTTTAAATTCACCAGCCCAAAATTCAACGGTGCGTTTTGAAGGTGAGGACTCCTTATACACTTCTAACAATTGTTCATAAATTTCCTTTGCTTTTAAACTTTTCAAAACAAAGAATCTAATGACTGCACGATATTAAATTTTTTCCATATTAAAAAAAATCAATGACACGTCAACTTCAAATGGCTTGTAAACAAAGAAAGAATTGACAGAATGACTTGCAACTTTGCATGTGTTCTCAGGACAGTTATACCAGCTTGAGACAAAAAAGTTTGGAGCTAGCAGTGCCATCTCTTGGTGAGCGCAGGAACTTTTCAACCAACCTGTATTTTCTTATCTGGTATATAAGTACATTAGCTGTGTTTAAGCCCCCTCCCCCTTATCAAAGTAAAATATGCTGATAATTAATTGTACACGTCAACTCTTAAAGTGAACTAAAGCCAGAGTTATACATATGTGATTTTCGAACATAATTACATGCACAATCGTCGAGTTAGTATCTTTGTACATTAGGTCATCGGTATGAAACTTCTAGAAAGGCTTAATTCTGGCAAATCAAAAAAAGTATTTAATATTTGTTGTCACTCTCTCAGAAATTAATATACACTATCGGACAAAATAAAGTATAAAACCGTAAAGTGTTATTTTTAGCAAAACTTAAACTATTTAAATTTGACAAAAAAATTTAATATTTGTTTTGTCAAACGGCCCTTCTTATCCTGTGGGCGTGGCCTTCAAGATAAAAACTGCCAATTATGACTGTTTTGGAAATTCATCGTCTACATATTAGGAACTATTTATCGGATCTTTAAGTAATGTATACATGACAAAATAAATATAATTAAATTTCCTTTTGAATATCACAGAAATCTTTTTGTCTGGTTCGCAAGATTCAATAATATCGGGTCTTAAACTAAGAATTAAAATTGTATTATTTTACCATAAAATACCGCAATATAATTTTAAAAACTGGTTTAATTGTAAATTTTTTTTTTTATAATTTTGTAAATTTAAAAAGAATACTCCATAATATGAATTTCATTTTATCATATCCATGTCCATTAAAATTGACGAATAAGTCTTTATATGCAAAATTATAATATTTTAATACTTCATTCAATTGTCGATAGTTGTGAGTCCTACGACTCAATTAAGTTATATTATCTGAAAGACAATTTTATAAGCTTGATCTCGTGTATACATCATTTAATCATCATTAAATCTGATCAATATTTTGCTATTTTTTAGACAAATTCCCATTTGAAGACAATTTTGGCAGTTTTTATCTTAAATATCACGCCCACTAGAAAAAAAGGCGGCGGAATATTAAAACCAACGTTACACTTTTAATCTGTGCGCTTCTACATTAAAAATGAATGGTGCCATTAACGTGTTTTCACATCAATTTGACAAATTTTGAACAATTCTAATTATGCTTTGATTTTTACAGTTCTACACTTTATTTTGTCCGATAGTGTATTTTTTAATGTGAATTTTTGTCAGAATTTATAAATATCACAAATTTTAAATAATCACCCACTTGATCTCAAGGTCAAAGACCTATACAAAAATAATAATTTAAAAGTAATATATACTTTTATTTGGGTAAAATTTATGAAAAAAACAGGTCAATCGGAGGTAAAATGTTAAAATTATTGTCTCAGAAAAAGCCTTCACTTTCTCCCATAAATTTGACTGCTGAGCCGATTTTTTTTTTGATAGTTTTCAAGAAAATTATCGACAATACAAAAAAGGAGGACCAAGACAGATTAATTTTTAAGCCTATAGCAAATTATAAATGCTTTTATTTTTGTCTGAGTAATTTTTTAACACGAACTGCTTTCATGGAAAAATTTTCATTTTAGCAAGCTTTTTGAGCACATAAACATTTTTTTTAATTTTACTACTTAATACCATTTTTGTAAGTTTAAGTTTAATAAATTATAATAAAAACCCGGTTATTCAATATTTGAAAAAAAAAAACATTTCAAAAGCACAAAAAGTTGTTTTCACTGGTTTTCAAAACGGCATCATCACTGTAGTAACATTAACTGCAAATTGCGAGTCAAAACTGATATTGCTGTAAATTTAACTACAAGAATAGTTAAAAATAACTGCAATGTTAGGTAATTTTAAATGGAATTGCAGTTTATTTTACGGACATAATTCTCTGAGGAAAACCATAGAGAATCTAAAAGGTTTAAAATTTAAAGGGACAGAAATTTTTAATAAAGTTTATGTTAATGAATAAATATTAATGGACTAGCGGACAATTCTCCCCCCTTTTTTTGCACTCCCCGTTGGATTTTCTAAAAACCCTGTCTTAGCTGTTGGCTACACTGGAGAAGAAACCTACATACCAAAATTTAACTTAAGAGGCTTTTCGTCCCTCAAACCTTCATTTGTACAACGTCATTGGCCAAAATTTGAAAACGAACCTTATTAAGGAGTTAGCCAATACTCCCAGGGAGGCATATTTCAAATTTAATGTTTCTAGCTAAAGGGGCTTTGGCAGGCCGTCAGTGGGGGGGGGGGGGAATTTACCCTTTTATGCCCCTACCCATTGGATTTTCCAAAAATTACGTCTTAACTGTTATCTACACTGGAGATGGAGCCTGCTACCAAATATCATCTGCCCATGTCCAACGCTTTGGGAAGAATTTCACCCTTTTCTGCCCCTCCCCGTTGGATTTTCCAAAAATCACGTCTAAGCTGTGATCCACACTGTAAAAGGAGTCTACCCAAACCAAATTAGCAAAATTCAAGTTACCAGGTCCAACGGTTTGGGAAGGCCGTAAAGGGGAGACTTTTCGCCCTTTAAACCCCCCAATTATACCAAATTCATGGTCAAAATTCTAAAATGTACCATATCAAGGAGTTAGAACATACTCCCAGGAAGGCGTATATCAAATTTCAGATTTCTAGCTAAAGGGGTTTAGGCAGGCTGTGAAAGAGGAGTTTTCCCCCCTTTTTCCCCTCTACGCTGGGTGGGTCCTACATACCAAATTTCAGCTTCCTAGCTCCAGCGGTTTGGGCTGGGCGATGGTGAATGAGCCAGTCAGTCAATAACGTTATTCCTTTACATATAGAGATTGAATGGAATTCGATCAACACCAATAAAATTTGTTTGTTAGGACACATTTATCAGAAACTCACATCCAAAGAAAATACATTATTTTATAGAGAATTAACTATAATTTAATTTGTTTTTTCTTTAAATTTTATGTTATTTATAACAACACTCAAAGAAGAAACAGATTCATGGTGACAACCGAATTTATTGTCAAATAAATAATTTAGTTGCAGTAACCAAATGTGTTCCTGATCCAATTGGAATATATAGTTTCAACCGAAATTTTATTGTACTAACTGAATTTCGATTACCACAAACACATATGTCGGTGGATTCAACCAAACCATTCGGTTGGCAAGAAATTTAGTTGGTCACAATGAATCTGTTTTTTCTGTGCACAGAGAAAAAGTTTCATTGTGTCAACTGAATTTCTAGCCAACCGAATGGTTTGGTTGAATCCACTCATATATTTACAACAACAAAATTTCGGTTAAAACCAAATATTTCAATGTATCAGGAACACATAAAGTTGGGACAACTAACTACTTCGGTTGCTGCAAACAAAATATTCAGTTGGCAAACAAATTCTCTTGTCACAATAAATCTATTTTTTTTTTTGTGTACAAACTAAATTTAATAAAATTTATAAAGCTTTCCTTTCCAATAAATTTAAAAAATTATGCATAAAAACTCGTTCAAGAAAATTCTGTCTGTCTGTAGAGTGTGAAAAATAAGCTGTTTGATTGAATCTAAATTTAGATAAAAGTATTTTATTCTTTCACCACAATTTTTTTTTTGATATTTAAATGCCCGTTAGTTGAGGCTTTAATGTACTCATAATATAATAGAAGAAACGGAATATGTGCACTCGTACACATCACAATTAATTTATATATATATATAAAAAAATTAATTAAATACATATTAAATTAAAAAAAAGTTCAACAAGGCAAACAACATGACTGATAAAAGCCTTGACAGGGGCACGAAAACATATGACGACAGTATTAGTACAATATGATTGTTAAAATAGTACTCATTTTATGAAAAAAAAAAATTGAAAAAAAGTTTAACTAGCAGAAATGTTTAAGACGTTTTTAGGAGAATTTTGTATACCCTACAATAAGACGGATTCTGTTTGGGTGATAAATTGTTTAATGAAAAACATTTTTTTAAAATAAAATGCTAAATTTATCACTAATAAAATAATCACCGTAACATAATCTATTATTATCTGTTTAAGAATACATAAAAAAAATATTCAAAGTCAAGATAGCTATTTTTGCAGCTCCAAAGACAATATAAATAAAAATCTTAGAAATGAAGAAAGCTGCCTAAGAAGTTTTATAGTGAAAATAGTTAAAAATCTGAGACAAATTGCTAAACTACACTCACCAAAAAATATCTGTAATTGCAACTGAAAATTTTTCTGTTATTACGGGAAATTTTGCTAGTTTGAGCCCAGCGGTATTTTTTTTGCTAATCTTAGCAACACATGTCTGTTGACGTGTAGTAAAATGAAATTAGTAGAAAAGTTAGTAGCCACTAAAAAATTTTAGTAAACTTTTTGTAAAGTGGAATTTAAAATCTGTTTGCTAAAATCAGCAAAAAAATTTACTAAATGTATTAATATTAAAACAAAATATCACATTTCAAATTTACGGTATCTTCACTTCCGATCCTTTTCTTAATATATGTAACATTTTAAAGCAATTTAAGTTTGTAGGTGTAAGTTTTAATTAGAAATATCATTTCCTTCAATATCCACTTTTTTAAAATGAACAGTTCTTTTTTTGCTAATTTTAGCAAATCGGTTTTTAAAAATTTGTAAAATTATTTCTGAAATTAGCAACAAAAATTTGTAAATATTCTGTAAAAATTCTGTAATTTGTAAAATATAAATAGCAAAAAGATTTGCTAAATAATATTTTTTTTTACTAAAAATCAATACGAAAATTGTAAAGTGGGACTGAAAACCGTTTACAAATTTGTTTACTAGCTTTTTTTTCTAAAGGTATATAACTTGAATACTTAATTTTTATATACTTTTGATTTTTAAAATTTAATAAATGTTTTAAAAGCTGCGGCCACAAAACTTTTAAGCCAATTATAAACTTTTAAAATAAAAATTAAGAATTTATACCATATTGTTAGCAAGCCGTTCCAAGTAGATATTTTCAAAATTTTTGAATTCCGAAAACTGTTTAAAAATCTTACAAACACAATGATCATTTTAAAATACTTTCTATTTTAAAATAGATGATATTTTTGATTTATATACAGGTTGATTGAAAAGTTCCTGCGCTCACCAAGAGAAGGCACTGCTAGCTCCAAACTTTTTTTTCTCAAGTTGGTATAACTGTCCTGAGAACACATGCAAAGTTGCAAGTCATTCTGTCAATTCTTTCTTTGTTTACAAGCCATTTGAAGTTGACGTGTCATTGATTTTTTTAATATAGAAAAAATTGAATATCGTGCAGTCATTAGATTCTTTGTTTTGAAGGGTTTAAAAGCAAAGGAAATTTATGAACAATTGTTAGAAGTGTATAAGGAGTCCTCACCTTCAAAACGCACCGTTGAATTTTGGGCTGGTGAATTTAAACGTGAACGTACCAGCCTTAAAGACGATCCACGCGAAGGACGACCAAAAACTGCAACCACAGCAGAAATCATTGAGCAAGTACATAATATGGTTAGTGAAGATCCAAGTTTGACTAAGCGTGAAATTGCTAATGCCATAGGCATTTCAGACGAACGAGTACTCCATATTTTACATGAAGAATTACGTATGAAAAAACTGTTTGGAAAGTTAGTGCCGCACACATTAACAATTCAACAAAAACTGGATCGAAAACAAAATTTTCAGCGTCATTTGGAGCATTCTAAGCCGAATAAAACTGACTTCTTGCGTCGTTTTATAACTATGGATGAGACTTGGATCTACCACCATGATCCTAAATTGAAACAAGAACGTTTACAGTGGAATGAAGCTGGTTGTTCAGCTCCAAAGCAGGTGAAGTCACAAAGATCAGCAAAGAAGGTTATGGCATCAGTTTTTTGGGATGCAAAAGGAATTTTGTTAATTGATTATCTTCAGAAAGGTAAAACAATCATCTCTGAATATTATTGCAGCCTTTTGGATCAGCTGGATGAAAAAATTCGTGAGAAAAGACCTGGTATAAAGAAGAAAAAAATCATTTTTCATCAAGACAATGCACCTGCTCACAAAAGTGTTTTGACGATGGCTAAATTCAAAGAATTAAAGTACGAATTGCTTGAACATCCACCGTATTCACCAGATTTGGCTCCCAGTGACTACTATCTCTTCAGAAATCTCAAACAATTCCTTCGTGGAAAGCATTTTTCGTCGAATGAAAAGGCCATAGCAGCCGTAGACGGTTATTTTGCAGAGCTTCCGGAAAACCATTATAAGGATGGGATAAAAATATTTGAAGATCATTGGAACAAGTGTATTGAACTTCTAGGAGATTATATTGAATAAAAAAATATATTTCGTATTCTTTCATTTCGAGCGCAGGAACTTTTCAACCAACCTGTATATACCCCCTATTCGAAAATAGACTTTGTCTACTGATAAATTGTGATTAAATATATATATATATATATTTATTATAAAAATAAGAATTGCAACAACAACACAATTTTAAAATAAAACCAAGATAACAGAACTGAAGAAAAAAATAAATTTGTTTTGTTTTTAAATGATAAAAATTTTTGTTTTTATTAATTTCTTTTTTTTTTAATTTTTAGTGTACTGAAATAAGCAATACATTTCATTATTTTGTGGCACTAGGATCTGTTTTTGTTTTGAAAAAATTTCTTCTTTCCACGTTTTCAATTTTGATGACGTCCGAAATTATGCAACATTTTAGTTAACAGTCTCTACATAATTAAAAGAAATTTCACAGTCCCCAATACAAACGTGTGAAATTTCAAAAAATGCATTTTTTTGTACAAATTTTGCAGGGATGTATCGGTCTTATCTATGAGAAGATAAACGTGATTGTTTTGCTGTTTTTTTTTGGGGGTTTTTTTTTTGGATTTTCCATTTTTTAGCTTTAAAATAGTTTTTTCTTAAGATTTTTAAGCTTTATATTGCTTTTTTTACTTTTTTTTGCCTCAGTGTTTTTTCTAATAAAAGAATATTTTTTCCCAAAAAAAAAGGATTTTTTATGCAACTGCAATGACAGTTAAAATAATTGCATTTGCAGTTGAAAAAAAAAAAAATAAAGTAAAAACAACATAGTTAAAAAAAAAAAAAAAATAACTAAACAAATGTAGAAAACACTAAAAATATGTATTAAAACAACTTTAAATGCATTTAAAAAAAACTGAAAATGCAGTTAAAAGCATATTTGTAAATGTGCAATTTTCTTGTATTTTGCTTTAAAATTTAGAATTTTCGCTTATATGTGACAAAACTGTAAATGTGGATTCTATCTAAAGCAATAAAATTGCAAGAAAACGAAAATAAGAAAATTTTCAAAAATGTTTAATGTTACTAAAATACAGGTGCAATTGCAGTTTAAATAACTACCACCGCTTTATAACACAAAATAATTGTCATGTAGTAACTGCAAAAATATTTTAAGTGTTATTTATTAAATAATAAAGTTTCGTAATTATTAAAAAGTTGTTTGCTGTTTTAATTAGAAAAAAATAAAACTAAATAATTAAAAAAAGTTAACATGTATTACTTGGGACAGAAACTTTAAGCAATTATGAATTTAATACAGTGAAAAAAACATAAACTAAAAATTAATCCAAAATTCCCTTTAAAATAGTTTACAAATTTTCCTCAATTTAAGTAACATTTTATTAAAAATAAGAAAAATATTCTTAAAATGAATAAAAATTACTGTTTGGGTAAAAACTAAATAGTTTATATACTCAGAAATAGTTTATACCTTTCTTAAGTAAATATTTATTTGTTTTTTTAAGAAAAACATCTCAGTTTTAAGAAATTTGTTAAATGTATTAAAGTTAAGTTTAGTTTAAAAACAAAAAAATAGAGCATAATTTACTCCCATTTAGTTCAAAATGAGAAAGTACTTGAACTTAATGTGTGTTCATTTTTTGTTCGCAAGTAGTAAAAGTAACTTAATTTTATAAAGCCATTTCTAAATTCAGTTTTTAAGTCTACCACTTTCTAATTTTTAAGGATTGTTTTCTAAAAATTAGTTTAGGCAATTAAAAACAAAAAGTAATAAATTTTTTCCAATGTAATAATAAAAATTTATTTTGTTTTAGAAACTGATGAACTATTTCTAAGGAAAATTTTCATGCAACTTAGTTCAGATAAATTTTAAAAATTTAAATAAAATATTTTTTTTCGTGATCGTGCATGAGCATTTAGTTCTAACAGTCTTAAATATTGAACTTAAAATAGCTTAAAATATATTTTAAAATTTTGTTAGCAAAAGGTAAAAAATTTCGAATTTGCCCTTTTATATAATACGAGTACAAAATATCGCCAGCACATTTTACACATTACGGCGTAATGGCTTTCCTATAATTGTTTTTGCGCATATTAAACTTTATATTTATCGAAAGCATTAAACTATTTTGTTCACTTAATAATAAAAAAAGTTAATATTTGTATAAGTCAATTAAAGTCATCAAAAAAGTCATAAAACAAACTTATGACATTTTTCGATTTTCCAACAATAACAAGAAATGTAACTGTCATAAAATAAACTTATGGCATTTTTCCATTTTTCAACAATAACAAGAAATGTAATTGTGATATTTTGTATTTTTGCAACAATTTCCTTAAATTGGTTAATTTAAGAAGACAAAGGACCCCCATTGTTCCTCAGCCATAGATGCCGCGTGTCACTTAGGGCGTTCCTTTTTGTAGTTCTCTCAAGCAGAACTGTTAATTAACTACGAATTGTCACAATTTATTACGTTTCAGGATGTCCTACAGTATAACTTTTTAATTTGTTTACCTTTTCGCTAATGAAATTTAATTTACATTTTAAATACATGAGTTTAGTATAATTCAATTTAATTTAAAGACAAAAATGTATAGCAAAAAGCTTTTTAAGAGCAGTGTGCTCACAGAGTGGAAGTCCTCCGAAAATACACAATGAGTGTAAAGTACTTAAAAAAATTTGGAAAAATATATAACCTTTACCATAGAAACAGTTTCATATTTATTAGAACATTTTTATCAAATTTAAGGATAATTTTCACTTAAAAGAAGTGCTATTTAACTTAAAGTTAGAAAATATTTTCTTATTTTTAGGAAGTTAAGTCCAAGTTTTAAATGAACTTAAATTAAATAAAATTTTTCTAACCGGGGTGTTACAAGTTCAATTTCTTTAAATTCAATTTCTCACAGTTTTTTACTAACACAATCACACATTCTGAAATTGAAAACTGGATGGTATTCTTTTTCTCATTTAATCCGTTAGGCAATCTGAGAAGCAATTTTAACAGCTGATCAGAATTCTTGTAAATAAATGTTCATGTTTCGTTCTGCAAAAACTCTGCCACAATATAACGATGCCACAGTAAAACAATTTGTACTTTTTTCCTTGATAAAGGCGTTTTAGAAATGAAATTGTATTCAAATTGCGTGCAGCCTACGTCACAGCTTTCAATACGAGAGAGTATATGAAAAAAAATTTAAAGCAATAATCTTGTACGTGTAGCAAGCTAGCAATAAAATTTAAAATGATATATGAACTAATTAGGAAGATATTTTACTGTTTCTCAGTAGTAAAATTTTTCTATAATTTAGAAATTTTGACCAAATTTCAAGTAAAATTTATTTCTTTATTTCAAGAAAATTTTATTAGATATTGATAAAAAAAAAGTGTCTTTGGCGCCGTTTTCATTTGAATTTTTCCTCCAAATAAGTTAATTTTTCTAAATTATAGTTATTTTTTACGGATTACGGGCACAACTGTACCGGATTGGACGGGCAGATTCTGATGAGTGTAGAGCGTGTGGCGAGGAGAGCGAAACGCTGGAGCACTTTCTCTGCCACTGTCAGGCATTTGTAGAATTAAGATCCAGGCACCTCGGGGGCGATGTTATATCGGACCTGGAATACCTGAGGAACGTCGACTGGAAAACCTTGAGGAGTTACGTTCGGGAAACCAGGTTTCTGAAAACCGGACGTTAACAATCTCCATGTTCTTAAGGAGCGCACAACAGACCCAGCAGAGGCCTAGGTGTATATCGTAGCGTTATGAGGTTGCATTTCGAAGTTTCATCCTTCTTTCGACCTAACCTAAGTTATTTTTTTTTTGAGTGTATATCAGGCTCTAAGCCATATAACAACAATTTAAATATATGCATTAAAGAATATTATTAGGAGGATATTTAATAATGTGTTAAATATTTTTAGGCTTAATGTTTAATTCATAAATGCATAAGGTTTTAGTCTGTGCGTTGGTCTGTGACATTTAAGAGCAATTTTTTTTACATTCTTTGTTAACAATTAGTGACCTTAAATTTTCTATTTATTGTAAAAACTATTTTCAATTTATCTAGTGTTGGCTTTTTTTTTTTGTTTTAATTTCAAAACGAATGTCTTAAATATCATCCTTTTAAAACATGAAAATCACGTTCAAGGTAAATGATGACCGGACTTTAATTTCTTTTTAAATTGTTTACAAAAAAAAAAAAAATATAAAAAATAAAACATTTTTTCCAGCTCAAATTACTTAAATAAATATGACATGAATTTTTTTAGTCATATGGTTAAAAACAAAAAGTACAAAATGTACAAAAAAAATTTAGTATTATCCACAAGAATTTAACATATCAGCATTAAATACATAACAAAATTAATACCCATATCAAATTACTTCTACGTCTTTTATATTACAAAACTAAAATAATAATAAACAAAGGCATTTTTATGTATAACATACAATTCGGGATTTTTTTTTTATTTTTTTAAATACTTAAGCATCCTTGAAGTAGGCTACATATTTGTTAATTTTTGTTTGTTTTCAAAGGTTCTTAATTAACTGGCGTCCTTAGGACAAATATATTATGTTTACAGAGAGGCACAAAAAGTTAAGGATTAAAAAAGTATTCCCAACTGCGCATGAGTTTCACATGGTTAAATTATTACTACGCATTAACATTTGTTTTAACAAAGTAAATTATAATGAAGACTATTTAAAGGCGGCACCTTATAAGCTATAAAAAAATTAATATATATAATTTGTTTTTTATTCAATAAAATTCTTCCCACTTTGTGCTTAAATACTCTTTAACAGTACTTATTTCAAGGTTCTAATGATTTCCTTTCAAAATTTATAACAATGTGCGTTTTAAACAAAATAATTTTTATAGCACACTTTTTGGCTTAAGGAACATTATTTTTTATTTGTTAAATCTATCTTATTTTTGTGGTTTTTTGTTTTTGTTTTGTTTTGTAAGTTATTATATTCTTTTTTCTGCAATATTTACCGGCCTTCACAATTCATTAATTTTTTTTATTCAGTTTGTCGTCCTTTGAAGGCTTTACTAGCCTTCAGCACATTTCTATTTTTGATGTGACAGAGTATTTTTTGTAACATATTGTTTTCAATGACAAATTGTGTTATTTGAGTGAAAAATTATAGTTTTTATATATTATTCTTGTCACTCATATTGCGAGGAAAAACAAATAAGGCACAAAATCAAACTGGAAACTTAAAAACATCCCATCAAAATTTTCTATTGCAAAGAAAAGCTTACAGGGACTTACTTCTTTTTCTTAATTCCCATTCTATAGACGGTTCAAACGGCGATGACTTTTGTATGAAATTGGCCCAAAAGCAACCGCTTTTATAGCCTCAAAGTTAAACCAGTTACTTTACTCAGAAAAAGAAAATTAATTAAAAAAATTTGTAAATGATTTTCAATCCCACTTTACTATTTTTGTACTAATTTTAAGTAAAAAAAAATATTATTTATAACAGAATTTTTACAGAATATTTACAAATTTTCGTTGCTAATTTTTGAAATCATTTTACGAATTTTTGAAAACAGATTTGCTAAAATTAGCAAAAAAAAAAAATTTACAAATTTTAGAAAATTGGATATTGAAGGAAATAATATTTCTAATAAAATAATTACAAAGGTTAGAAAATGGATCGAAATTGAAGATACTTTTCACAACCGACTCATGTCCAAAAATAGGACATCCACTTTAAGTAGCACTTAAAACTTTTTTACTTCCTCAATTCAGCCCTTTAAACAATTAAAATTTGACCTTACAATCCAAAAGATGTACTAAAAATATTTTTCAAAACAAAAATTAGCAAATTAAAAAAAAAAAATAATAAATTTGTTTGATTTTATTATTTTTAAAGCCTTTGAATTTTTTTTATATTAATTTTGTCTAAAATATTTTTTGAAAAAAATAAATAAAAAAAAAAAAATGTTGCTCGATAAAAAAAATATAAATTTGTGTATTTGAACTTGTAAGGCAATTTAAAAAGAAATTAGCAACTTGAAAGTGTATCTAAAAATAATTGAGTTAATTTGTGCATTTGAATAATATTTTGTTAATAAATAAAATTTTGCTATATATTAAAATTCATTAAGTCTACAGCAATTTACTAATTTGGTTTTACTAATATAAATAATACTTAGCAAATTTTTTTTTTGATGATTTTAAAAAAATTGGTTTTTTCACTTTACAAAAAGTTTACTAAAATTTAGTAGCGGCTACTAATTTCATTGTACTACACGTCAGCATCAGAGAACTGCATTTGCTGATTGCAAAACGTTCATACGCAATCAACACAAGAATAAATATGTGTGCGTTCAAACGCTGAATATACTCCAACACACATATTTGTTGATGATTTTAAATCAATCAAACGACGTGCAAATTGTTTTGTCACTTATTTATAATCATCGGTCGTTGTTAAACCATTGATTTTATTCTGTTCATTCGAGCCAACAATAATTATTTTGATCTAGAATAAATCAGAAAAAACAACAAACAACGTGTATGAGTGTAATCATAATTAAAACAAAATAGTTTCTTATCTATAAAAAGGTGGTGGTTTTGTAAAAAAAACATATTTCATAAATGTTATATGTGTATTAGGGTGGGTCTAAAATACGTTTTTTGAGAATTTTTATTAGGAATACCAAAAATATTGTTCTTTGTGAATTTTTTTTTTTTAATTTAGGTCGACATCTCAGGCTCGCCCAATCCGGTTTAAGTTAAATATTGTCTAATTCACACTGCTCCGAATTACGCGTTCAGTAACATGATGCTGATTTTATTCTACAGTGAATTTTGTTGAATTATTAAATGTGAACAATGAAAAAGTTGATTTTGCAGTTCTCTGGTCAGCAGACATGTGTTGCTAAAATTGGCATAAAATACCGCTAAGCTCAAATTGGCAAAATTCCCCCCAATAACAACAAAATTTTCAGTTGCCATTACAACCTTTTTTTGGTGAGTGTATAAAACCCGTTATGTAACTGGTCCTGAAACAGGTTCCTCATCACCCAGTAAAAGTGTAAACTCCTAAGAACAGGTTGCAGAACACTTTGTACTGCATAAGCACAGGCTCAAATTTGTGTTCTACAACCGGAGTTTGACCTATTAGTAATAGGTTATTTTCCTTCAAACTAGAAGCAACCTGTTAAGAACCGATTCCAGATTCGGTTTTAGAATTGGTTGTGGCATAGTAAAAACTAACATTTTTGCATTCAAAAATCAGTTCTAGAACCTATTTCATGAAATCGGTGGTAAAAGGATCTATTATTGAATAGATTCAGAGGTAACTGGTTCTAAAAAATTTTGCTGGACAGTTATACTTAACATATATGTTCCGTTAAATGGATTCCGAAACTAGTTCTATGGAATCGGTTGTAGAAGAATCAATTGTAGAATTGGGGTGTTGGCAAACCGATTGTAAAAAATCTTCTTGGGCAAAAATAGTGAAAGACAAAATTAAAGCGATATCTTCCTAGTCGCTGCACACTAAAAAACGTCCTAATGAAAATAAAATTTTGCTGGCTAGAAACATATGTATTTTTAGATACTCTGTAAATTATATTTGCCGTATTTCTAATACAATATGTTTGCCTAGAAATATAATATGCTTGCCTACAAATATATTCTGTTTGCCTGTGAACATATTTATAAATGTTTGGGTCAAGATGAAATACATTCAACGACAAACATATATATGTTTATCATTATTATGTTTATATTTCACAAGTATAATAATGATAAAATTACTATTGCAAAAATATATCTGTGTTTAGATGGAAAAATATACAAATATTGAAATGTTTGTCTGAAAACATATTTATTCTGATTATAAATATAAAATAATTGGTAGCAAAATTTTAAAAATATATATGTTAGTTTCTAAACAAATATATAATTGCCTGTAAATCAGTGATGTTCATTGCATGGGACAATTGTCCCTGCTCAACTCTCATGTATTCTTACGCTCTTGCCTTTAGTCGTCACTGAAACAGCGACGAATGAACACGTGTGGCGGGTGTATGCTGATTTTTCTTTAATGCACTGAGAAAAATTAATAGCAATGTAAGAAAAATATTTTATGATAATACAAGATCTATAAAAATCTTTAATAAACCTAATAAAAAAACGCATTTTTTTAATATAAAAGTTGAAATGTTTTTAAAAATTGGAGTCCGATCGTTCATTCATTTATTTCATGTATTGTATTTTTTTTCCTTCCAAAAATAGCATTTTTTTAATAGAATATCATAATAAATCCATACATATTACAGATATTTTATTAATATGTAAATATAATGAAACCTATAATATTAATGGAAAAAATTTACAACTTTTTGTTTTTTATAAAATGAAAAAAAGGCACGCCAATGTATTTATTATTTTCCCTTAAAAAATTTACTTTTTGTTCAATTCATATTTCATTAAAACTGTTTTACACAAAACAATTCTAATTTTCTCACTAACACAACGACATATTTATTTTTGAACAGCACTGCTGTAAATATATTCAATAATATGTCTTTTCTACCTGTATAATAGTTGGATTCTGTTTTTTATTTTGAGAAAAAAATATCTCTCAAATACTTAACATTTTTTATAACTATTATATTGAATCCGTTCTAATTAGGATATTCAATCGGTTAATCGTTATTCGATTCATCAAAAAATTTTGTAAATTAATTTTAAATGTCTAAATTTTGCACAACAAATAATTCGAATAATAAGTTTAATCTAGTAATCAAAATTGGTAAACAATTTACAAAAAAAAAACTTTCAAAAATATGTTTTTTTTTTAAATTTTATAAAGGTTGATACAACAACACAAACGCATTCATAATATCCTCTAAAAAAAGGATATTTTGAAAGACTTAAGATTTGAAATTTTTCAAAATGTAGATATAAAAGTAAAACGAAATCTGCAAATAGTTTGTTTAAGTTAATATTTAAAGGGAACTAAATAACTTTTCATACATATGAGCGTTTCGAAAGCCTATTGAGCCAAATCTCTTAGACAAAATTTAAACAAAATTAAAAAATTAATTGCAATGTTTTTTTTAAATGTAGATTTAAAAGTAATACAAAATCTGCAAACAATTTGTACAAGAGCGCCCCGGTAGGCTAGTTGGTAGCGTGCTAGCTTATCAGTGCGGGGGTCGTGGGTTCGATTCCCAACGAGCCGATGGCCTTTGTTTTTCGGTTAGGGTATTAATATATAATTTGTAATTATATGATTAATATAAATATAAATAAATATAAATTTGTACAAGTTAATATTTAAAGGAAGCTAAATAACTTTTTAAACATATGAGCGTTTCAGAAGCCAATTGAGCCAACTCTCTTAGAAAATATTTAAACAAAATTAATTGCAGTTTTTTTTTAAATCCTCTGCGAAATATTTACTAAAATCAAATTTAGAACGGAGGGATGTAAAAATTAAGCAAAAATCGATCCTCAACAGAATTTTAAACTTCATTTACTTTTTTAAGTGTTACTGAACTTATTTAAATTGTTTCATTTTTTAATGAAATCATTAAAACGACAAAAAATGTATATTATTCTACATTAATTTGATTTTGAATAATTTTAAAATTTTATTCAATTAAATGGTTAATCGAATAAAATTTTAAAATTAAAAAAAAACCGGAAATATTTCTGAACGATTAATCGATTAAAAATAAAAGATGAATATTAAAATATCCTATTTTTAATAGAGCCTGTTCTAGAATATGTTAGATGGGGTCCGAAGATGATTTAAAAAAAGAAATCTGCTGGACAGTGGGATGGAGAGTATTTCAAAAATTTGTCTATATAAAAATTGTAAATTTAAATACGACTATTTTCTTTAATAAAACTGTAGTACAATATTATTGAGATTAATCTTAAACGTTAAATTATTTGTATAATTTTTTTTCATAATATTTCTTAGCTTTAAAAATTATTTTTAAAGTATATTTAAATTTTTTTTTACTAAATCAATATTTTTTATTTACTTAAAAAACTTTTTTTTTAAGTTTATGAATCTAAGAAAACATACAATCAATGTAAATAAATAGCTAAAGAAATATTTACATATATTTGTGGACTTTTGGCAAAAGCACTTAAGTCAAACTAAAAATATACGCAACTTACTGTCTGATATTCACACTGCTACATTTTATACACAGTGGCATATTTTTTTTTTAATATTTTGTAAGTAAATCAGCCATTTATTATCAGCTGGTAGGATTGTCATAAAACCTTACACACCTTACAGCATTTCTAGGTTAAGTTTTGACAAGGGACCTCCCAAGTCCCCATCGAAAGCTGAGTAACTTAAATCAAAAATATTATTTAAATAAGTCTTTATTGCGAAACAAGGACACCAAAAATTTGATCAGTATACTTTTTAAAGAAATTCTCTTTTTAACTTGAATGCGAATAAACAGATTTTTATAAAATTTTGCAGAACGAATGTATTAAGAAGGGGAGGCTGGATCAAAGTGCACGTGGGTTGAAGTGAAAAATACTTGTATATATTGGTTTTTGAGAGAAAGTGTTTTTACTTGAAAAAATTTTTTTTTTTATTGTATTCGTGTTTTTTATAAAAAGAAGTTTTTTCTATTACACTTTTAATTGAATAATGCGATTTGATGTGTTTCGTGCTGATTTTTTTTCTCAGATGGTTTTTCAAAGTAAATGTGAATTATTTAATTGATTTAGTAAGCATGCGGCGAAAGTACATGGTAGGGCAATAAGTATCACCCTATTAGAAAGTGCTACCATTCTAAAAATGTATGTCAGTTTGGTTTTGAGATTTGTGAAGTGGGGACGTGCGAAATGCATAGTAAATGAATAGATTTTTTATAACAATAAGTCGAATTTAGAACACAACGACGAAGTGAATGATTTTCCATCAAAATGGGATTATGAGCGACGAGGCTTATTTTTATCCCAGTTCTTCCTTCTGGGGTATGGAAAATCCACGCATGATTTATGATTCATTTATGCCCTTATTATTATTAATTTTTAGTGCATTCTGATCATAAATGTAGCTAAAATATTCTTTTTGAGAAAATGGATGTATGAAAGGTAGTAATGTGCTTTTATAACTGATTATTAGTATTTTTTAGTGCATTCTGAATCTAAGATAAAACTTAGTTTTAAAAAATGAGGATATATGAGAGTTAGGCATAATTTTTTTAAATACTTATTAATTTTAAGTACATTCAAAGCTAAAGTTTTGATGATATATGAGAGGTAGGCATGATCTTGCACCGAATGAAACAAATGCAATTACAAATTTTAGGTTTTTCCTGATTATAATTATAGCTAAAATTAAATTTTTAAAATAATATTAAGGATGTATGAGAGGAAGTCATGTTCTTGCACCGATTTTGCCGACACTTAGAATTTTTCCTAATTTACATAACCTGAACCAGCCTACCAATTTAAATTGTTTTGACACAAAATTTGTCATAGGGCGAATAAATATAAACCAGCTAAAAATCAATTGAATTTTCACTTTAAACAAATGTTATAGCGAATGAAAATCAGTTTTTGCCCCACCTGGCTGTATTTTATATTTTTGTCATATTGGTTTTTGCTTTGAAATTTTCTTTTCAGTTATTATACCCTCCACCATATATGGTGAGGGTATATATCAGTTTGTCATTCCGTTTGTAACATGACGAAATATAGGTCTAAGACCCCATAAAGCATATATATTCGTGATCCTTATGCAATTTTAAGTCGATTTAACGATGTCCGTCTGTCTGTTGAAATGGCGATCACGATGCGAACACGCAAGCGCGGGTGCCTATTTTTACCCAGATTATTGTACATCCTCCCGAGCAGTTTGGTATTGAAAATGAGCAAAATCGGTCCAGGCGTTAAAAAATTATGAGTGAAAATGTGAAGATACCTTTAAATTTTCCATACAAATTGCTGTCTTTTAGTACAATTTCATAGTAGCGACTGGTATATAAAATATTTTTTCACCAGTCGCTTAGAAATTAATAATATTTTGTATTCACCTCAAATATTTTTCATCTCAAAAAATTGTTTTCACCACTAAAATTTTTTTTCACCACAAAAAATTTTTTTTCACCTCAAAAAATTTTTTTCACCTTAAAATTTTTTTTACACCAAAAAATTCGTTTTCGTATTCAAAAAAGTTTTTCACCTCAAAAAATTTTTTTCACCTCCATTATTTTACTTCAAAAGTTTTTTATATTATCTGTATCAAAAACAGTAGAAAACATGTTTTTAGGATATTGGTGGAGGGTATTCAAAAATTCGGCACAGCCGAATTTAAGCCTTTTTTTACTTGTTTTTTTTTACATTTATCTTGTTAGTTATTAACTAATAATGATGAATTGTGGTTAGTTAGAATTATTTCCCTTTATTTTAGTTAATTTCTTTATAATGTTTTACTTCACCCCATCTTAACTTGTTTAAAAAAATTGTACAAAAACACAACTAACAAATAAGTTACATCCATCAAACCACTTAAAAATTTACTGGTTTTAGGAGCTAGAAAAACATGTCCCCTACTTCACCCTAGCCTCCCCTGTTAGTAGCCTAAAGCGTTTCATATACATATATCGAAGTTGAGGTTCGTTTTTGCGCTAAAAAAATTGTACATCGACACAAATTTAATTTTTAATTTGTCGATTTACAAAAGCGAAAATCTTTATTATAAGTTCATGTTTTAAGTACTAATGAATAAATCATTATAATTACCGCTTTATTTTATCAAAATTTTATTAAATTAAAAACGAATTAAAAATTTAAATTGACAAAAGTGTCTACTGAAAAATAAAATATACAACGAAAAGTAAAATTTATACAAACAAAACTTTTATTACACACTCTTGACATTGAAAAAATTGTATGCGAAATAGATGCGTATCTGTAGGGGGGGCATATACACGAATAAAAATACTAAGGGGGGTATATACAATATATACGAATAAAAAAAAAATGTACAACAGCTCATGTACAAATAAGTCGAATTAGAATAAAAATAAAACATATGTATTTTCTATGTCAACGCAATATTTTGTCATCAGTTTTTTTTTTTTATAAATTTCAACGAACTTTGATTTCAGTTTGCTGTTGTCGTTTTTTTTTTAAATTTATTTTATTTCTTTCCATGGTTTAAAAGTGACTCAAAAAAAACGTGAATTAATTTTTTTTTCTTTTCTATAGTTAATGATTTTAAATTAGAATTTGTTTTTTTCTTCAATTCAAAGTCTCTGTTTAGTGAAAAAAAATAAATTGAAAAAATGCAGAATAACGTCATACTGAAATTCATTTATTTTATATATTTAAAAAAATGTCACGTTTTCAATTCTTTTTGTATGGCTGACTATGAATATGTCGTAAAATTTAATAAATTCTTACAGATTATTCAGTGTACATTATACATAGGTTTTTTAGCGGGCGGTTTACTGAATTAATTAAAAAAAAATATATATTTTTAAAACATGCTTTGTTAATAAATATTTGCGAATATGTATTTATGTGATTTCTTTTTGTGTATATTATGTGGGAGACATTACATTCTGGCATAAAACATTAACCCCACACACGGCCTTTTCGTTTTTTCAAAAAATGCGAAATTGTGTGAAAATATATTTTAACTTTAATTTAAACTTTTGCTACTAATACAAGCTAGCTTTTCTCTGTAAAATTTCATTAAAATCCTTTGATTTGTTTTAAAGTTAAGATGTTTTCTACAGATACCCTGTATGTCCTTGGATCAAAATAGAAGCTAAGGCTTCAGTCTTACTTGATGTTCATTCTCAACGGTTTTCAATCAATTTAAATATGATTGCAATTTTTTTTTTTAATTTTGTTTGTTTCAATTAGAACAAGTAAAAATAGATTAAATTCTGCTGAGCGGAATCTTTGTATGCCCTCCACACAATGATTTACTCTGTCCTCTACAGTGTTTTTGTTACAAAATAATGTAAAAAATTTGGAAGTGAAATTATGGAGTTGAAAAAAATGTTGTTTGAGGTGAAAAACTTTTTTTTTTTTAAGTGAAAACAGTATTTGTGGTTTAAAAAAATTTTGTGGTAACTAAAACTTTTTTGTGGTGAAAAAATTTTTTTTGAGGAGAAAATATATGAGTTGAAAATATTATTATTTTCTTAGCGACTGGTATAAAATATTTTATCTTATTTACTAATCGCTAATCGAAATTGTACCAAAAACACCAATTTGTATGAAAAATTTAGAGGTACCTTCATATTTTCACTCATACACTCAGAAAAAAAGTTAGTAGAAAAATTTGTAAACGGTTTTTAATTCCACTTTACTATTTTTGTACTGATTTTTAGTAAAAAATAATTTTATAGCTATTTACATGTTACAAATTACAGAATTTTTTCAGAATATTTACAAATTTTTGTTGCTAATTTCAGAAATCATTTTAAACATTTTTTAAAACCGATTTGCTAAAATTAGCAAGAAAATTAGAAGGAAATGTTATTTCTAATTAAAACTTACACCTTCAAACTTAAATTGCCTTAAAATGCTAAAAATGGGACATCCACGTAAAATAGCACTTAAAAGTTTTTTTAGTTCAAAAATCAGCCTAAAATTTGACCTTAAAAGCAAAAAAATACTAAAATATTTTTTAAAACAGAAATTACCAAATTATAACAAAATGATTAATTCGTTTTTGTTTCTAAAATGTTTAAGCCTTTGATTTTTTTTTAATTTCTCCTAAAATATTTTTTGAAAAAAGTGTAAAAAACTTTGATGCTCGATAAAAAAATGTAATTAAAATTTTGTACTAACATTAATAATATTTAGTAAATTATTTAGTTTAATTTCTTTGACCTTTTTAATATAATTTCCAGGTAATAAATAGTCAAGCTCAAGGTCTATTTTATACAAAAATATTTATTTTCTATACAATATTTCGCTATCTCAATGGATAGCTTCTTCAGGGATTTTTGTTTTTTTAATTAGTAATTTTTTTTTGCTGTTTTTGCAAACAGATTTGAAATTCCACTTTACAAAAAGTTTACTAAAATTTAGTAGCGGCAGCTAAATTTTTTCTACAAATTTCATTGTACTACACGTCAGCAGACATGTGTTGCTAAGATTAGTAAAAAATACCGCTGGGCTAAAATTAACAAAATTTACTGTAATAACAGCAAAATTTTTAGTTGCCATTACAGACTTTTTTTGGTGAATGTAACACCGCTAGACCAATTTCAATACCAAACTGCTCAGGAGGATTTCCATTAATCTAGGACAAAATGAGCACACCCGCTTGCGTCTTCTGATTCTACACTTAAAAAAGTTTGCAAGTTAAAATAACTGAAAATATCATTTAAAAGAAATTAATTTAAATTAAATGCCATTTTTTATTTATTTTTAAATGTTGATTAATCAACTGACACATCCGTAAAAAACAACTGATATAATAAGTTAAAATAAATGTCAAAATTTTACCCACCAATCCTTAAAAAATAAATGTTTTTTTCATTTATTTGAAATTATTTCCGTTTTTGTATTTTTTTTAATATACTCGTGCAATACAAAATGTATGTATGCATATGAAGCTATAAACACTTTTTGTGTGAATGTATTTGTGTATGGATGTGTTTTTAAGAAGTTATTGTAATTTGTATTGAAAAATTTTGTATATATACAACCATTTTAAATAAAAAAACAAATTGAAATTTTTTGAATATTTTTTTTTGAAACAGACAGCAAACAAAATTTAAATTTGTAATAACTGTTACGGACACAAATAAACCACAAGTTTCCGTTTTGTGGGTAAATTTTTATTAAATTTCAAACAAATGAAAAAAATAAATGAAACTGAAAAAAATGGTAAATGATAGTAAATTATTCCGAATAAATGTATAAAAAAGTTAATGTAGATGTTTCTTTGAAAAATAAATGTATCTTCCTTTATTTTTAAATGGAACGGAAAACTTTTTTATTAAACTACAAACAGTTAACTACATAATATTCTGAGTGTACAGATAGAAGGACATCGCTAAATCGACTTAAAATCACATAAGAATCAAGAATATATATACTTTATGGGGTCTTAGACCTATATTCGATATGTTACAAAGGGTATTAAAAAAGTAAATATAAATACAATAAAATTTATTTATAATATTATATTTACATTTACTTTTTTAATACCCTTTGTAACATATCGAATATAGGTCTAAGACCCCATAAAGTATATATATTCTTAATTCTTATGTTATTTTAAGTCGATTTAGCGATGTCCTTCTGCCTGTAGAATGAGAAGAATTTAATATTAATTTTATTATTTTTAATTCTTGGGAAATGATTAAATAATTATATTTTCGTGTCGTAACTTTTTATTGAAATGGTGGAAATAAATAAACAAATAAATATCATCTTTATAATACTGTGGAAGATAAACCTCCTCCTTCCGAACAAAACAATTTCGCCAGAGGAATTGTGTGTATTTTATAATTAAAAACATAATTGGGACATCTGGACAATTGAGAATCCTCATTTCATACATGAAAAGCCATTGCACCCACTTAAAGTCACTGTATGGTGCTCCAGAGGTGTCATTGGGCCTTGTTTTTCTTAAGAAAGACGTAACATAGTTACTGTGACTGGCGAGCGACACAGAACCATAATTAACCAGTTTTTATTGCCGCAAATTGGTTAATTGGGACTGGATGAAATGTGATTCGAAAAGGGCGGTGCTTCTACACATAGAGCTCTAGCGACAATAAACATTTTATAAAATGCGTTTGGTTTGGGCGATTTCCAGTGATCGTCCGATTTAATCGCTCCAAACTTGTTGGGGGAGCTTTTTGAATTCACGGGTCTATGTGAACACGCCACAAACTTTGGAAGTTCTCAAAGAGAGTATGAGAACTTATCGTCCGAAGTTCCCTCCAGAATGATGGAAAATCTAATAAAAAGAATCTAAATGATCATCAACAATGGCGGTATCAATTTTCCAGATATGATCTTCAAAAATTGATGGGAAAAAAGCTTACACCCACCAAAAAAAAAATCTATAATGGCAACTGAAAATTTTGCTGTTATTACGGGACATTTTGCTAATTTGAGCCTAGCGGTATGTTTTTTTGCTAATCTTAACAACACATGTCTGCTAACGTATAGTATAATAAAATAAGTGGAAAAAATTAGTAGGCGCTACTTAATTTTAGTAAACTTTTTGTAAAGTGGAATTTAAAATCGGTTTGCTAAAATCAGCAAAAAAAATTTTTTCTAAATCTTATTAAAATTATTCATTAGTACAATGAAAACAGTAAAAACAAAATTAGTAAGCTCTATTAAATTATAGTAAATTGCTGAAAAATTGCTATTTACATAGATCTGCTAAAATCAGCAACAAATTTTACTAAATATTAGTGAATTGGAAATAGCACGAAAGGTAATAACCGCTATATAAAACATTGGTACACTCAGAATATTATGTAGTTAACTGTTTGTAGTTTAATAAAAAAGTTTTCCGTTCGATTTAAAAATAAAGGAAGATACATTTATTTTTCAAAGAAACATCTATATTAACTTTTTTATACATTTATTCGAAATAATTTACTATCATTTACCGATTTTTTTCAATTTCATTTATTTTTTTTTCATTTGTTTGAAATTTAATAAAAATTTACCCACAAAACGGAAACTTGTGGTTTATTTGTGTCCGTAACAGTTATTACAAATCTAAATTTTGTTTGCTGTCTGTCAAAAAAAAAATATTCAAAAAATTTCAATTTGTTTTTTATTTAAATTGGTTGTATATATACAAAATTTTTCAATACAAATTACAAGAACTTCATATGCACACATACATATACAAATACATTCACACAAAAAGTGTTTATAGCTTCATATGCGTACATACATTTTGTATTGTACGAGTATATTAAAAAAAAACAACAACGGAAACAATTTCAAATAAATGAAAAAAACATTTATTTTTTAAAATTTTAACATTTATTTTAACTGATTATATCACTTGTTCCTTACGGATGTGTCGGTTGAATAATCAACATTAAAAAATAAATAACAAATGGCATTTAATTTAAATGAAAATTAAGTAGACCGGTTTTTAAATGAAATATCATTTCTTTTATATGATATTTTCAGTTACTTTTTTAAGTGAACATATTAAATATTTTATACAAAATTAAAAAAAAACAGCCATTGGGATCTCATTTCCGTAGTCAGGATAACTCATGACTTATTCTTTAAACATTAAAAAAACAATTTATTTTCTATTGGTAGATTTAAAAAGCTCGTGATTGAACGTAAGAAAAATAAAAAAAAATTAAAGAATTAAAATTTTTGGCGGAATTGTAAACAAAAAGTCCAATTTTTGGTAAAATTTTCACCACGCACGAGGGTGGGCCAATAAGTCCGTGACTTTTTGAATTTCCCGCCTCTTAACTGAAACGGCAACACAGCTGCTAAGAATATAAAAAATATGCCACATATTTTTTATAAATATGAATCCCTAAAAATATACCACATTTTTTATAAAGCTTTAAGTTTAATTATAATTGTATACAGAGACGCAGAGCGTTTGAAATTTGTACGAAAAATTTTAAATTTTTAAATCACTGATGTTGTTGTCATAGACTTTATTTAAAAATAAGTCTCTTTAGTCTTTTTTTTTGTAACACCAAGTGTTAAAAATTTTCGGTTGTTGTCAGTAAATAAAATAATAAATATAAACTAAAATATTTGTTTTTACTCATACTTCCTACTTTTGAAAATCATATGTGTTACATGTTATGTATAAAGTATTAAATTACCAAACATTTTAAAATGATAATTTCTTGTATGAGATTTTAATTCTGTCTCGTTTGTGTAGAAGCAAATTTAATTATGTGGTAATGTTTTTCTACACCGTTTGTTTTTTTAGCAAACTGATACACACTCTCCTGCACATTGGAGGCAAATAATGTAAAAAAAAATTAAAATTTGTATCACAAGCACTTGTCAATAAATATAATGTATTGTCAAGTAAATGAAACCTTGAACTCATGTTTTTTGTCATATTAAAAACAAGATTTTTATTTATTTTTTTATTTCTGTTTGTGTAAATGTAATCCATCACCCACACATATTTAATAATATATCCATCCATTACAATCACAATTGCAATAATGATAATACAATTGTTTAAATAATATCAGAAAAATATAAAAGCTGTTTCTATAATTTAAACATATATTCCGTAAAAATGTTAGTAGAAAAATTTGATTAAACGATTTTTAATGACACTTTACTATTTTTATATTTTGTAATTTTTTTTTGCTATTTACATTTTACAAATTACAATATTTTTACAGAATATTTTAAAATTTTTGAAAAATCATCTTACAAATTTTGGAAAACCGAGTTGGTAAAATTAGCAAAAATAAAAATTTACTAATTTTAAAAAGTGGATATTAAAAAAATTTTATTTCTGACCTTTAAAAATTTTTTAGGTTACTATAAAAATAGCAATAAAAATTTTTTTGTTCTAAAAATCAGCCCTTTAAAAAGGATTAACATTTTACATTAAAATCCAAAAGATTTACTCTAAAAATATTTTTACAATACAAAAACTAGCAAACTAAAAGAAAATAATGAATTCGTTTGTTTTTACTATTTTTATATTTTTAATTTTTTTTTCAATTTTGCACAAAATATTAAAAATAAAAAATGTTTGCTCGCAATTTCAAAAGAAATTATCCGCTTTAAAGTGTAATAACATTTAGAAAAATTTGTACACTGTTTTCAATCCCACTTTTCTATTTTTGTACTGATTTTTAGTAAAATTATTATTATTTAGCAAACATTTTTGCTATTTACATTTAACAAATAACAGAATTTTTACAGAATATTTACAAATTTTTGTTGCTAATTTTAGAAATCATTTTACAAATTTTTAAAAACCGATTTGCTAAAATTAGCAGAAAAATTTACTAATTTTAAAAAAGTGGATATTGAAGGAAATGTTATTTCTAATAATTAAAACTTACACCTACAAACTTAAATTACCTTAAAATGTTACATAGATTAAAAAAAGGGATCGGAAGTGAAGATGCCGACTCATGTCTAAAAATAGGACATCCACTTAAAATAGCACTAAAGTTTTTTTAGTTCTAAAAATCAGCCCTAAAAGAAATTAAAATTTGATCTTAAAGTAAAAAAAAAGAGATTAAAAATATTTTTTAAAACAGAAATATTTGCTTATACAAAATTATAAATTCGTTTATGTTTTTACAATTTTTAAGCCGTAGATTTTTTTTTCAATTATGTCTAAAATATTTTTTGAAAAAAAAAAAATTTTGATGCTCGATAATAAAATTAAAATGTTATATTTTGTTTTAATATTAAAAATATTTAGTAATTTCTTTTTGCTGCTTTTATCAAACTGATTTTAAATTCCACTTTACAAAAAGTGCACTAAAATTTGGTAGCGGCAGGTAATTTTTTCTACAAATTTCATTGTACTACATGTCAGCAGACATGTGTTGCTAAGATTAGCAAAATTTCCCGTAATAACAGCAAATTTTCAGTTGGCGTTACAGACTTTTTTTGGTGAGTAAAGTGTATATAAATATAATTGAATTTAAATTAAATTTATACCTACTTTTATATTATTGACTAAATACAAACAAATATACAAAAACCCCCCAAAAAAACTTCAAATAAATAAATAATCAGTTATTTGTTACGGAATTGGTAGGTTAAATTTTACTATTTATTTTTAGCAGATTAATCATTTGTGTTTTTTACTGATGTGTTAGTTGTTTAAACAACATTTAAAAATAAACAACAAAAACGATTTGATTTAAATGAAAAGTAAGTAGAGACTGGTTTTTAAATGAAATATCATTTCTATTAAATGACATTTTCTGTTATTTTAGCTTACAAATTATTTGAAGTGTATATGATATTAATAATACAAAATTTAAGTTACAACACCATAAACTATAATTATTTTTATGTAAATTTGTTTATTTTAAATTATTTTTTTTTTTATAAATTAAGATGTATACAAATTTTTGTTGATTAAATCAAATTTATTTTAATATAGTTTGTACAGAATTTTACTAATGTTTAGTAGCGCTAATTCACTTTCCTGCTATTTTCATGTTACTAAAATTTAACAAAAATTTGTTGCTGATTTTAGCAGATCGTTATTCAGCAATTTACTAAAACTTACTACTACTTTTTTTTTTACTAATTTCATTGTTCTAATAAAGAGTATTTTTATACAGGTATAAAACTTTAAGTTGGCAACACTTTTTTTAACTGGTGGCCATTTTGTCAGCTGTCAAGTGATTTATGTTTAGTTTGTTTTGGCATTTCAACATGAATAGACTGACGCCTGAACAACGCTTCCAAATTATGTAAATTAATTTTGAAAAACATGTTTACCGATTTTCATAAGCGAATTTTGTTTAGCGATAACGCTCACATTTGTTTGAATGGATATGTCAATAAACAAAACTGCTGTATTTGGAGTGATAATAATCCTCAAGTTTATGTTGAGACACTGTTACATCCAGAAAAACTGACTGTTTGGTGTGCTTTATGGGCACGCTAATGGTCAGAACGTTACAGTCAAAGGTGACCGCTATAGAGCCATAATTACAATTGAACAACCATGAAGTGCAGGAGCTGTGGTTCCAACAAGACGGCGCAACATGTCACACAGCTCGTGTCACAATTGATTTATTGAAGGAAACGTTTGGGAACCGCATAGTTTCACGTTTAGGAGCCGTGAATTGGTCTCCAATATCGTGCGATTTACGCCGCTGGACTTTTTTCTGTGGGGATATGTGAAATTGCTAGTCTACGCCGATAAGCCTAAAACGATTGACCACTTGGAGGACAAAATTTGCCGCGTTACTGCCAATTAGACATTCAGATTAGACTACGCCCGAGCCAGCCGTGGCGGTCATATGCCAGAAGTCATATTTAAATTATAATGCCCGAAGATTATATTTCTAATAAAGTAAATTTCATGTCAATTTAAAAAATCATCTTTGTTCATCAAAGTTCTATACCTGCATAAATAACACCCTTTATTAATAATATTCAGTAATTTTTTTTTTGCTAAATTTAGCAAACCGACTTTAAATTCCTCTTTACAAAAATTAAGTAGCGTCTAGAAAATAATACATAAAAGTCTGTTACATTTTTATAAGAAAATAAATTTTTCAAACGAATCCTTTAACTTAATATGCCTAAAATGACAAAGTAGAGTATAGAAAAAAATGTTGCATTGTAAATATTTCAAGGTTAAATGAACAAAATCACAATTATTTTTTTGTTGTTTAATTTATAAACAATAAATATTAAAAGCTTTTTATGTTTAATGTAAAAATAAAATAAAAAAATGCATTATATTTTGGTTCTCATTATAGCGGAAGGAAGTAAAAGAAATTTTTCATCTCACTAGCTGTCAATTCTTTTTCGAAACAATTAAAATATTTCGTAATTAGTGTTACAGAAAAAAATAAATATAAATAAATAAATAATTCGTCTATATTTTGTTGCTATTTTGTTTTAGAAAATTTAATGATGCGGAAATAGAAAAAAAAAATTATATGTATAGCAAGGTGATATTTGATGTAAAGTACACCTACACACTACAGACTGGCATTACTCGCACTGCAGTTTTGCAAGTACAGTGAGATTAATAATTATGAGAAGTTTATATATTTACTTTTTATATATGGCAGACCGGGAATAGTGGGATATTGCAAAAAAAAAAAGGATATTGTTAATTGTATTTAAAGAAGGAAAAGGACTAATTTCAATTAAGGCTAATGTCAGAGTGGCCGCTACAAGGGATACTTAACCACTGCTGGTGTTTTCTTATGTGATCGCTCGAAAGATGTCAGAGTGAAAGTGAAGCTAAAAGAGTGTATGTGCTTTAAAGCAGGTTGTCTAATGGTTTGTAGCATCTAATTGCTTCTAGCTTGATTTCGCTTGTAGCGGCCACTCTGACATTAGCCTAAAACTACATTTTTGTTTGAATTTCATATATATTGGCAAAATTAATACATTTAGCCCACTGCTTAAATTTTCGTAACAAAATAGAAAAAAAAACCTAGTATATTTTAAGGCTTTGGCATAATATATTAAAATTTATTTAAATACTATAAGGCTGGCATAGTAATATAAAAAATGTAACATACTTCTAGGCGTAGGACTTTTTTTAACTAAATGCTATTTTAAAGAACATGAGACTTAGATTACACCCATACTTTGGATTCCCCTTTAATCTTGACTCATTTTACCTACAAGAAATGATTCTAATATCTGTGTGAAATTTGGTTTATTTAGCAACAAGTTTCGTTCTGATTTAACTTAACAACAATTTTTATTAGCAAATTCTTTATTATTGTTCTTATTTTTTTTTCTTATTAAATGAATTAAATAAAATTTAATTATGAATATAATTTGCATTTAAATTGACTCTTCTTGACCCCATTTTTTCTTTATGTAAATTGTTGTTTTTTTTTTGTTTTGCAAAAATTCTTAATATAAATAAATGATTAATTATTAATTATTTGTCTCTAATTATTATTTTACAAATTTTGCAAAACAATAAAAAAAAAATAAAAAATTTATTCAAATTCTTTATTAAAATCAAATTTATAAAATAACGCAAAGTGCATTTAATATTCTAGACAATTTGCATCAATCAATAAAGAAAAATACAATAAAGTATGGGTGCATACTTGGACTTATACATAGGCATGCCAGATGGTTTTAAAGAAAAATCGTCAAGTTTTATAAAAAAAAAAACAAGTAAAAAAGGCTGAAAAAAGTTTGTAAGTTAAAATAACTGAAAATATCATTTAAAAGAAATGACATTTCATTTAAAAACCGGTCTACTTAATTTTCATTTAAATTAAATGCCATTTGTTATTTATTTTTAAATGTTGATTAATCAACTGGCACATCCGTAAGAAACAAATGATATAATCAGTTAAAATAAATGTCAAAATTTTACCTAACAATCCTTAAAAAATAAATGTTTTTTTCATTTATTTGAAATTATTTCCGTTTTTGTATTTTTTGTTTTTTTAATATACATACTCGTACAATACAAAATGTATGTATAAAGCTATAAACACTTTTTGTGTGAATGTAAATGTGAATGTATATGTGTTTATGAAGTTCTTGTAATTTGTATTGAAAAATTTTGTATATATGCAACCAATTTAAATAAAAAAACAAATTGAAATTTTTTGAATATTTTTTTTGAAACAGACAGCAAACAAAATTTAAATTTGTAATAACTGTTACGGACACAAATAAACCACAAGTTTCCGTTTTGTGGGTAAATTTTTATTAAATTTCAAACAAATGAAAAAAAATAAATGAAAATGAAAAAAATGGTAAATGATAGTAAATTATTTCGAATAAATGTATAAAAAAGTTAATATAGATATTTCTTTGAAAAATAAATGTATGTTCCTTTATTTTTAAATGAAACGGAAAACTTTTTTTTATTAAACTACAAACAGTTAACTACATAATATTCTGAGTGCACCAATATCCTAAAAAGATGTTCTCTACTGTTTTCGATACAAATAATATAAAAAAATGTTTGAAGTAAAATTATGTAGGAGAAAAAATTTTTTGAGGTGAAAAACTTTTTTAGATGTGAAAAGAAATTTTTTGGTAAAAAAAAATTAGAGGTGAAAAAATTTTTTGAGGTGAATACAAAATATTTACTGCTAAGCGACTGGTGAAAAAATATGAGAAAATATGTTATGTACCAGTCGCTACTATAAAATTGCACTAAATTTGTATGGGCAATTTAGAGGCACCTTTACATTTTCACCAGTTTTCTTAACCATGGACTGCACAAAAACACATTTTAAAGCATAGTTTTTGGCAAATACTCAATTTTGTTACTGGCTAATGGGGACTAGCTCTGCAGCAGAATATGCCTAATGGAGAGAATGCAGTTTCTGATGCGCCACGTATTGATAAATAGTTGCAATGAATGTTCATTCTTTAAAAAATTAAAGCGTGTTTGTAGGACAATATGCCTAATGGAGAGAATACAGCAAATAAATTAATTTGTTAAAGAAAGAACATGAGTTGTAACTATTTGTCAATAGATGGCCCATGAAAAAGTGCATTCTCTCCATAAGCCATATTGTGTGGTACAACAAGCAGTAGAGTATTATTGATTTTCTATTTTCTTCGTTACATAAATGAATATTTGCCAAAAACTATGAAAAATATATGTTTTATGTGCATATTATACCTTAATTTTTTAAATCAATATTCATTTAGATGTTTAAGAGCACAATATTGCACTTTATTCATGTGTATTTTTTTATGAAAGAAAAAATTAACATAAATATACATATGCCAATCCCTCAGTTCTCAAAATTACAAATGGAATAAAAAAAATACTATTTTCCTTTATGGAAATTTCTTTTTTGGCATACAAATGTGAAACAAATGCTTTTATTACGTCAAACATTTGAAAAATAAGTCTACTAGTAACATCTTAATGCATTAGAATTTGACGTATGTATGGGGCAGGGTATTGTTTTAATATGTAATTCAGCGCCACCTATAAGTAGCGGCACTAAAGCAATTATGTATTTTGCTATTTCTTTATATATAAATGTCTTTGGTTACAAAAACCAAAAATACATTTTATGGAATGAAACGAAAAACCAACAAAGCTTAACAGAAAAAAAAAATAGATACAGAAAAATTATACTAATTTTTATGGAAAATTTATAGGTACCTTCACATTTTACTCATTGAACCACTGGACCGATTTTGCTCATTTTCAATACCAAACTGCTTGGGAGGATGTTCAATAATTTGGGTAAAAATAGGCACCCCCGCTTGCGTCTTCGCATCGTGATCGCCATTTCAACAAACAGACAGACAGACATCGCTAAATCGACTTAAAATTGCTTAAGGATCACGAATATATATACTTTATGGGGTCTTAAACCTATATTTCAACATGTTACAAACGGAATGACAAACTCATATATACCCTCATCATATATAGTGGAGGGTATAAAAACTTTACATTAAAAATATAGCTCCGAAGTGTTAATAGGCAACTTTTTTGAGCAACGAAATTTATATAAAATGTTTGCTGATATTACTTGAATATAATCCCCAGGAATATCATCCTGTAAATGTTGACATAAATACAGAAATCTAAAGTTTTAGATTTTGTATATTTGTTTATATACTAAACTATTTTTTTTATGCTAATAATTTTCTGAATAAAGATTGCTTTAGAATTTTCGGATTCTAAAGTTTATTTATTATCTCATAAATATATGCTCAGAATTAAGCAAACAATTTTTATTTACAATTTTTAGGGTTTAAATAAAATTTTAAGATTTTCAGAAGTATTGACAATGACGATAATACGTACATATTTTAAGGCTCTGTATGAATGGGGTATAAGGTCTCTACTTTCAAAATAAATTATAATTTTGGTTCAATTACTCTCAGGATAATGACACGATACGTTTAAAGGACATTAGCTTGGTTCGAAAATAAGAGACATTTTTCCTTGAATCTTTAGATTTGCCAATATTTTTTTATACCCTTCACCACAGGTGGAAGGGTATATATAAGTTTGTCATTCCGTTTGTAATTTCTACAATATTGATCTTAGACCCTATAAAGTATATATATTATGGGTCCTTATGAAGAGCGAAGTTGATTTAACGATGTCCGTCTGTCCGTCTGTGTGTTGAAATGGGTTTTCCGAAGACCCCAGACATGATGAGGACTTGATTGTTATATATTTCTGTTAAATGTGATCCATTTCGGCTTGCTATTAAAAATCAGCCAGATCGGTTGATAAATGGCTGAGATATTAGCAAAAAAACAGGACTACCTCTAATTTTTCTTTTGTTTTATATGTATGTTGAATATAACGCATTACAAACACATCAATTTCTTTTCTTTCACCTCTTCACCTTTTATACACACAACAAACACATACAAAGATTTATCATTTAAATAAAAACCAAACAAATTCCTATTGAACGAAAACTGTTCATTAACTCTATAAACGATGATTCCATATAGCCTTCATAGCCGAGTCGTCTAAACGCTATGTCATAAATGCTTTTTTTCTCTAAGAACGCGAGTTCGAATCTTGCTCAAGACACAATTCAATTTCTTTTTTGTACATTTTTTTTTTTTTATTTTCTTAAGACTTTTTTTATTTGTTTTTTTGTTTTTTTTTAACATTAAATAATTAATTTGAATAAAATTTTATATTAATAATTAAATAATCCATAAATAGGCTAAAAACATCAAAATTTGTATAAAAACCCTCTGATGCAAACAGAATACATACGGTTTTATTTCTATTTTTTGCTCCGATTTAAAAGAATTTATAAACAGATTTTTAAACCATTTTCTCGTATATTAAGAAATTTTTTTACATAATTTCCCTTTGAGTGCAACTGTTTTAGGCCATAACTTATAATAATTTATATAAAAAAAAAAATTATAAACTATTTTCTTTCAAATTTTTAAAATTAAGCTAAAGAAATTAAAAATATTTTGTAATAAAAAAGCGAAATAAAATCCCAAATACAAGGTTGCCAGCTAAATCAAACTTTTTTGTAGAAATAAAACACATGCAGTTCTAGTGATTTCTTTTAACGATTTGTAAAAAAATATTTTGTTGGTCGAAAAAAGCTTTTTTTAGAACTAAAAAATATCCAAAGATCGAAAATCTTTAGTAGAACATATTTGCTGAAAGTAGTTATGACCAAAGCATACATTTTTTTAAATACCTATTTTCGGGAACCATAAATCTTTCAGAGTCCAAGTTTTATCACTAAACTAATTGGTAAATTTCCACTTAAAGATGTCCGTATATAAATCTGACCATTCCATATATGTCCATATATAAACTTCACTATTTTCCCAACCATGCTGAAGGGTATATAAGATTCGGCATAGCCGAATTTAGCCGCTCTTACTTGTTTTTTTTTACAATAATATTTTAATATTATTCCTAGACGCCGTATACTTTTCAATCATAGTGTTAGCTAATGTCAAATTGAGTATTAATAAGTTGTTGTTTTAGTTTAAATTAAGTATACAAAAAGAAGGCTTGGCATGTTGTTTATTTGTTGTTTTTATTAACAAAAAAAAAAAAGAAAAAATAAAATAAATAATATGCAAAAAATTTTAAAAATAACCCTACTAATACTAATGATAATTAAAACAATTAATTTGACACGTAATGAGTGTGTAAGTTGTATTATTAATGTTGTTTTTATTATTTGTCACTTTTAACAATTTCAAGAATTAGAAATTTGTTTATACTTAACGATTTCTGAAATATTGTAATCATATAAAATTGTAAATTACACCGTAGCATATCGTATGGTGTGTTATGTGTCGTATTTCTTTAATTAATTATACAATAACAAATTTCTAATGTGCATAGTACAATTGAATGTTAAACCAGGTGTAAGTAAGTTGTTTACAAACAACTTGTGATAAAACAAAAATAACATTGCGGTTCAGGTTTTTTGTTTTGTTTTTTTAACACGAAAGGTTAACCTAAATGTTTAGAATTTGATGAATTAACAATATTCTTTAAAAACTGCGTTCATTTTTGTTATTCGAAAGAAAGAAAAGACTACCCGATGAAAAAGGTTCATAGTTTTATTTAACATTATATATTTATATACAATCTTATTATTGTTTTTTTTTCAAAATTTATTAAATAATTAAATTTAGCTTTGTCTTCCCTTCCTAGCAATATCTTGGTAGAGAGTAGAACATATTTCATGTATTACCTAGTAAAGGGTACACTTTATCCATAGCTTTACTTTGAATCCTATGCTAATACTTACACATTACTACTTATTTGAAAGTAAAGAAATAATGACTAACCAATATTGATATAGTACATCACTACTTATTTGTAGGCTTTAAAATAATGAGTTACAAATATTAGGTTATGTAATTACTTATAAAGAAGGCTACAAATAATTAGTAATTGGTTTTGTATTATATAATCATATATTTACTTATAAAGAGAAAGTTGAGGCTTTATATAAACGCATAGTGTAAATTCATTGTATTACATCGGGTGACAAATCCGTAGGATGACACATAGGTGGCGCTTCTAATGAAAACTCCTTCTGATTTTTTGGAACTACTAACCTTCAGATGATACCTGTCAAAATTTAATGACAATTTGATCATTAGTGAACAAGTTACGGCTGTTTTAGTGATGATACCGAACGCTCTGGTCGCCCAAAAGTGATGGTGACACCGAAAAAAACATTAAAAAAGTTCCCAAAATCATTTTGTCAGACCGTAAAGTGAAGTTGCCGGAGACAGCTGATACCTTAAAGATATCGAAGGAACGTGTCGGCTTTAATTTGCATGAACAATTGTCGATGAGAAAGCTGTTTTCGAAATGGGTGCTACGTTTGCTCACAGTGCACCAAAAAGCAATGTATCCATGATTCTGAGATCTGGCCAAATTGCAGGAATTACACTTTCAATTGCTTTCGCATCCACCGTATTCGCCACATTAGGCTTCCAGCGATTTTTACCTGTTTTTGATAGCTGGAAAGAGATTCGGTTATAATGAAGAGTTAATTTTCAAAACAGAGGCTTATTTTGAGGCCAAAGATAAATCATTCTATAAAAAATGTATCGTAATGAATAAAGTCGAATTTTGTCAAAAAATTGTTGTTTAATTGGTTATCCTACGGATTTTTCACCCGATGTGCTATAGATTTTATAATTTAATGCCATTGATTTGTTGAAGAAGTGCGTATGGGGAAGGAAGATAGATAAATTTTATTTATTACTATTAGCCAATTTTTAATTGAAGCGATTGTTTGTTCCTGTAACGTAATTACTGTAAAGTAAACTGAAATTTCAATGAAAAAATTTTAAATTATTTTGTAAATTTTACCAAATTCTTTTTATTGATAATTTTAGGGATAATTTGTATTTATTTGAAAATCTAATTTTCTAATCCATTGATTTCGATAATCTTCATATTAGAAATATTAGTGCGGGTTTCAAAATTATTTTTAGAACTGTATTAAATTATATCAAACTATATATAACTTGTTAAAATTAGATGAACCATTTTTCCGCTCCAAGTATATATATCAAAGGAGACCCCATGGGTTTTCATGAGATAAGATTATGTCATTATATCATATACGGCCATATGCCCACCAATTTCGGATCTGAAGATGTATAGAAATATTTCGAGATCATTTATGGTCATATATTGAATGATGCATGAATGTATAAGATCATATGAGGGCGGATCAATAAGTCCTTGACTTTTTGAATACAACACAGTTTTTTTTTTGCAAAAAAAATATTTTTCAACATAATCTCCTTTTAGCTCAATACACTTAGACCAACGTTTCTCCAATTTTTGTATCCCTTCAAAAAAATAGGATTTTTCGAGGTCCATAAAATAGGCATTTGTTTGATCAATAATTTCATCGTTGGAGCTAAATCCGGAGAACATATATATAAATATAGCCCAATTCATGGAATTTGAGAGCAAACGCGGCACCCATCTTGCAGACATCTTTCTTAAATCCAACTGATCATTTAAAATCGAAACCACACTACCATATCGTAGATTTTTTCGACATTTTCGGGTGTATTGACCTCAACTGGCCGTCCAGAACGTTCAGCGTCATTTGTACTTGTGCGACCACAACGAAAGTCAGTAAACCACTTTTTTACCATTGAAATCGATGGTGCAGAGTTCCCATAGTATTTATCAAGCTATTCCTTGGTTTGACTGACGGTTTTTTTCGCAAAAATAATGTCGAAATTCACTTTTTTCCATTTTTAAAAAAAAGCCACGAGGTTGTATGTTTTGAACAGCTGTTAAACGCAAAGTAAATGACGGAACTTGCTCAAAATTTGACAGTAGTCTATTAACAGGTGGTACTTGATGGTAGCAGTGCTGCATTTCATATAACTACGAGAGAAGTTCGAAAAGTCACGGACTTATTGATCCACCCTCGTATATATATAATCCCATGTATGATCATATTTATTCGTGTATTCTTCGATTTTTACATGTGATGTGTTAGAGAAAAGAAATCTACAATAATTTTTCAGCCAATTCGGTTATTAAAAAGGTTCAAAAGGTATCAGAATATCGATCATTTCAGGGCATATCAAAGACATACGAATTTTAAAATAAAACCGGCATAACAAAAATATATGGCAGCAAAAAAAAAAAAAATACTGTTTGCTTGAAACCAGTATGAATGAATTCACGGCTTTTAACATGTAAACTATTGAAATAATTCAAACGTTCACAGTACGAAGGATGGGAATAAAGATAATAGTAGAATTACGAAATAATTGTAAAATTTAAGTTTAACAATACCTAAAGGCTGTCCGTATATAAGAGACTCAATTTATTCCCACCACATATTCAAATTTTATCAAAATCGTAGAATTCAGCTTGGAGTTCTTTTGCTATCAGTATATTTTAATTTAGTTTCGTAATAAATTATTCAAGTTTAAGATAATTTAAATCATTTTACACTTTTAGCAAAAAACCAGTATGCAAAATTAACATTTTATATAATGCGCCAAAAGTCAATGAATTCAAAAACAATGTGAAATTGAAAAGGGAATAAAATTTATGGGGTTCATCTTAAACTTAAACATAGTTAAGTTACACAAATGTATGAATTTTGTAAAAAAAAATTTTAATTAATAAAAATTAATTAAGCAGATTTAAAAATTTATAATAAATATTTTAAATGTCACAAAAAATTATATGAATTTATTTGCAATTTCGATTCGAGTTGTATATTATTTCCCGGCTTGTGCTTAAGCCTGATTTTTAAATGACAAAAATTCGGACTAAAACATTTAGGCCAGTTAAAATAAGCAAATATATAAAATTGTTACAAAATTTCATTATAATTTTGTTATATTTATAATCTTTTAATTAAAAAACTGTTAAATTTTACAGATTTAATTTTAGGCTGAAGAGCAGAAGCAATTTTCGTAAAATTACAGGCGTATTTTATCGGTCCACTTTCACTTTTCTCATAAATGAATTTTTTATGATATTATTACGAACACAATCTAAGTTTTCTACAACCAACTCTTAAAATGTTTCCAGAACTACAAGTTTTGATTTAAAATTTACACTCTGTTGGCGCATAACAGGTTAGGGACCCAATTCTCTAGAGCGGGTTATAATGTATGCAGCGTTTTCATTCAACAGATTTATTTTTTGCATTTTATTTTCGTAATTTAAGAATTAAATTTGTTTTTAATTGCGAAAGAAACACAATTTTATTATCTTGCCCCATTTTTTTTAATGATATTTAGAAAATGGTTTGAAAATGAAATATATTAATAAAAAGAATGCTTAAATAAAATGGGCAATTAAAAAAAGCTTAAAATAAAAGTTTTAAAATGTAAAAGACCCTGAAAGTTGTAATAAACAAATATACTATTTTCTTGCTGATATAAGGTTTTAATTTAATTTGAAGGGTTTATAAACTATTATTTATAAAATTTTCCATAAGACTGTAATGATAATGTTTATCTTGTAAAAAATAAATTACACAAATTGGTAATTAATAAAAGTTTATAAACATATTCTTTTTTTTTAAATCTAATTTCAAAGATAAAATATTATATTTATATAATAATATAATAAAATTAATTCAAATAAATTTTATTCCTTCATAATAGTACAATTTGGGAAAGTGTTATAAAAATTTTTGTAAACCCATTAGGAAGCTATTTATTATAAGGGAATATTTAAATGATTTTTGTAAACTTAAAATTTTTTTAAAATTTTGTTTACATTTTTAAGTTTTACCAAATTTTTACTGACTGTTTTTCGATACAAAGTGCCCAGTGGGCCGTCTTTAAAAAATTTTTATAAATAAGTAATTTTCATTTCTTAACCATGGGCTTAAGTTTAGACGTTGAACCCCCACCGAGCCATCGTGTGCTGAGCCCTTATTCGCCACATTAGCGCACTTAAGGAATGCAAGAACTTTGGTCGCTTGCCAATTTTTATTTATGAACCGATTTTGAAAAAATCCGACCGGCCGATAAGTAATGTTTAAATTGTTTCCAACAGGGAGGGCCCCACTGTGCGCTAAACACAAAAAATTAATGGGGCTGAAAATGTAGTAAATTATGATTTTTATCAAAACAATACAAAATTAATATCAAAGCAACAAAAAAAACTTAAAGGATTTTGTTATTTGAATTATTATCAGTGTAGCAAGCTCCTTCATTCACAAGTTTTAAAAAATATATATCCTAAGTCTCATTATTCCGTTAATTACTATCTAGAACTTTAACTGAAACTTCTGAAACAGTACCCAGAGCTGGTAATAATTCTTTTTCAAATAAATTTGTTAAGAATTGCATTAAATTTTTTAATTAAATGAATGAAATTAATAAAAATTAATTTTCTCTAAATGAATTCAAAGACTTAAAATAAAGCGAATGAATTCCCTGCAAGAAATTATTCACAAAAGAATTTATTCTCTTCTAGTTAATTCTAGTTCATGGTCCTGGAATTCAAAGACTTAAAATAAAGCGAATGAATTCCCTGCAAGAAATTATTCACAAAAGAATTTATTCTCTTCTAGTTAATTCTAGTTCATGGTCCTGGAATTCATTGGCTACTAAATAAATTCCTTTTGAATTGAATCAATTAAGTACGTAAATATACAAAGTACTACCGTTATGTGGGGGAGTTAGAGGGTTAATATGTTCCACAATAATATTTCCGTTAATATTTTCTACAAAGTTGCTGAAAGTATCCTAGACTTCAGATGTAAAGTACACATAGTTTTATATACCGGTATGCTGCACGAACAGGCAAAATGTGATGTGATTTTTTAAAAAACCGACAAATGTACATATATTTTTTTGTCTCCTCTACCAGTATCCATAGTCAGAACTCTGTAATTTTGGAAAAAGTTCTAAATTGTTGTACAGTGTTACCTTAAGGAATTAAACACGAGATGTTAAGTGAAAATTTTATCTAAGTATACAATTAAATAAATTCAAGAAAGAAATTTATGCAGTAAGGAATGAATTCCTTAACTCAGAATTGAATTAACTTAATTTGAATGAATTCATTAAATTTTATCAAAGATTCAGATAAAATTACTGAATTTCCTTTCCGATAAATCAAATGAAAAATTGTAATTTATTAAATTCTTTAAATTTGAGCATCCATGTAAAAATGATGAATGCATGGTTTAATATATGACCATACATGATCTCATATATGACCATATATATATATATATATATATATATATATATATATATATATATATATATATTATATTGGATATATATATATTTATATATATATATATAAATATATATATGTATATATATATATATCAAATATATAATTTAAATTTCAGAGATAGCCGTATATGACCATACATATATATGTACATATAATACCTTAAAATTTCAGGGATGGACGTATATGATCATGTATGAGCATCAGAGAACTGCATTTGCTGATTGCAAAACGTTCATACGCAATCAACACAAGAATAAATATGTGTTTGCGTTCAAACGCTGAATATACTCCAACACACATATTTGTTGATGATTTTAAATCAATCAAACGATGTGCAAATTGTTTTGTCACTTATTTATAATCATCGGTCGTTGTTAAACCATTGATTTTATTCTGTTCTGTTTTATTCTGGCTTGAATGCCAACAATAATTTTGATATAGAATAAATCAGAAAAAACAACAAACAACGTGTATGAGTGTAATCATAATTAAACAAAATTGTTTCTTATCTATTAAAAGGGGGTGGTTTTGTAAAAACACATTTCATAAATGTTATATGTATATTAGGGTGGGTCTAAAATACGTTTTTTTAGAATTTTTATTAGGAATTCCAAAAATATTGTTCTTAGTGAATTTTTTTTTTTTTTAATTTAAGTCGACATCTCAGGCTCGCCCAATCCGGTTAAAGTTAAATACTGCCTAATTTTCCAATCAAAATAGATGAAAACAAATTTAGAAAATATTTAAATTTTTCCGGATTAGGCAAGCCTGAGATATCGACCTAAATTTTTTTCCAAAAAAATATTTATATTTCACAAAGAAGAATATTTTTATTACTAATGAAAATTCTTAAAAAAGCGGATTTAAGTCCCACCCTAATGTAAACAATATCATTTATGAAATGTGTTTCTATTTTGTTTTTATTATAAATACACTCATACGCGTTGTTTGTTGTTTTTTCTGATTTATTCAACGCTGACTTTTTGTTGAGTGATTAAATTTGCAGTAAACATAATCGACATATGATTTAAACTGATCCGAATTACGCGTTCAGTAACATGATGCTGATTTTATTCTACAGTGAATTTTGTTGAATGATTAAATCAAGAAAAAAGTTGATTTTGCAGTTCTCTGATGAGCATATACAAGCCAATGTATAATCATGTATGGTCATATATAGTTAAATTTTTACATGCTATTATAGTTTTTATTTTCTTTGAAGCTCTGACAATGCCTTATGGATGTATCGTGGACTAGAGGGTGAATTAAGTACACCTCGAGCAATTTCTGTAGAAAATCTTACATTTAACTAAACTGTTAAAACTGTTACAAAAATGTTTAAAATTTTTTTATAATTTTTCTATTTTGTTTTCAGATGTTTTGCTTTCCCTACTTAATACTTATACTTTTAAATATTATTAGAAATTCCTGTTTACCACCATTATTTTTATACAATTGAATACATCTTAGTAATGAAATTAAATTTATTTTTGTATTTTAATTCATTATGCAATATGATAATAATTTTAGATTGCTTCAGGCGAAATCAAAACAAGAAAAATTATATTAGAAATTCTTTTAATTATAAATTTAATATGAAAATAAAACAATAAAAAATATACTATGTGTATATACAGTCAACAATTGCGTTTTAGATAAAAATATTCCCAAAAGAATGTTATAATATTTAACTTTTCTTTTTTTGCCGGTCGCTCAACTCTAAACACCACCAACAAAAAAGAAAACAAAAAATAAGAACAAAACAAAATCCAGGAAAAAGAAAAAAAAACTATTTTTGTAATTGCGCAGTTTATAAAAATTTTATATGTGTTATGTACAAATTTTTTGCTTCTTGTTTTTTTTTTTGGTTCTTAACTAAAAAGTATTGTGGGTAGGCTAAATTTAAGGTATGAATGAGGTTTCTAACAAAAAAAATTAAAAATGAGTTGAAAGTATGGTAATACTGAACGGTTATGGGGATACCCTACACTTTTTTCAAATTTCCAAATATTTGCAGTTTCATAGTCAGAAGTTATTGACTTTAAGAAAAATAAAATTTGACAGTTACAACATGAAAATCATTTGTGTATTAATTAGTAGTTGTTGTTTTTGATTGTAATTACAGTTGTTTTTTTATGAAAAATGCAATATAATTGTATCACAGTTATTTAAAGAACAACTAGCGAAAAGTACTGCAGTTGCTTTGAAGCAATTATTTTTATTAGTATAATAATTAATTATAAAGAAGTATTTTTACAGTAAACATGTAGTATTTGTTAGTTACAATAGCTGTGTTTATGCGGCAAGCCATGTTAATTTGACATAATCCAACATTTAGTGTTAACGCTTAACGTTACTTATGTCAAATTTGCATTAGAATAACACAAGCCAACGTTGATAGTTTGCCGCAACTGATGAGTGACAAATGTTGCTGTCATCAGCGAAAAAGTAGATAGGATTAAAAGTTTGCTCAAGAAGATAATAATTAAAGATCAGAATAAGGAAGTACCCTGGAAATAAGCTGAAATTCGTTGGATGAAATCCCATCTATTACAACACGTTTAGTGCGATTCTTGAGAAAGCTCAAAATAAATCGAAGAAGTCATTACCGACATCAAAATCAGTAAACTGTGCACATACATATCTGTCACATACGATCGAGCGTCTTGAAAATATACAGTAATTGACTGTAACGCCCCATAGAACGACCTCTACGAACGACCTCTCGATTGCTTAAAAGTGAATTGGAATCTAGATAATTAAGAAGATGGTAATTATCAATGTTCTCAATTATCTTCGAGAGCGCTTAGCATATAGCGAATTATCAGAATTATTGGCTGAACATTAGCAACCTTTCAGTATGAGGGGAAGATTGGCCCACGGTATGAAGAGCTAGAGGTTAGTGAATGGACCATTTAGCGTTAAACAGCTAGTGACTAAGTTTTTAGTTGAACTCTTGTTATACATTTATGTAATTATATCTTGTTTGAGCGCTTCGGTAGGCTAGTTGGAAGCGTCTAGCAGTGCGGTGGTTGTGGGTTCGATTCCAAACAAAGGCTCTAAACCGTTTACGCTATAATGATCGGTAACCTTCGTTGCTAGTGACCAGTTAGGGCATTAGCATATAATTAGTAATTTTATGATTAACATAAATAAAAAAAATATTGTGCAATTAAATTTAAAGTATTGTCCATCGCTGGCCACAACTTTTTCCAATCTCTCTGGCAATTTTCGAATACCAACTCGGAAGAACGACTCGTCTCTTGAGGCAATCTAATCATGAAGTGAACTTCTGCCGCGACAGGTCATGAGTCATCGACCTGAACAAGTAGCAGTCAGCGAATGGGGTAGAACTTCCCATTTCAGCGTTTCCAAGTTGATCTTGCAAAATGTGGCCGATCGTTGTCATGCTAAAAAATCACTTTGCCATGAGTTTCTTCGAATTCCGGAAGTTTTGGCTTGAGTATGCGGCTCAAACGCCGATAGCGTGCCCCCGTGATTGTTTCATTCATTTTGACCGTCGTATATCAAGCGGCGCTTTATTTGCTTTTGAAAACAATCCCATCACTTTCACATCCAATGATTCTGACAACTCCTGATGCGTTTGGCGTTCGTCCACAACGACAACAATTCTTCGTCTTCAAACTTTATGAGTTGACCCGGCCGTTCCTAGTCTTCGAGCTCAAAATCCCCACTTTTAAAGCTACCAAACCTTCTCCTTCCACTAAGGGTAGATGACCCTCGGCATTGTTAAACATTGTTAAAAGTTTGTTGTAAAATCATAAAATTAGTATTAAAAATTTTATAAAACAAAGTTCAAAAAAATTTCACAGATTTTCTTTTATTGACTTTATTGTACGGTTTTAAAGAAACTGCAAATTTTGCGTACCAAGGTTAAGTTAGTCTTTTGTCTAACTAATGCAGTCATCTGTACTGATGGTTAGGGCTCAAATCGAAGTAAAAGAGAATGATGAACGCTTATGCGGCAGGAGACGTGTGAGGTTGATATGGATCCACGACATGGATAGGAATGAACAAAAACTGGTCCACTTTGTATGACGAGAGCGGAGCTTGGCTATGGGCCACCAACAAGCACAAGGAGATCTGGAATGGAGATAATATTGGCGCGATCACAAAAATCCTGAGGGGTAACTCCGATGTAGGCAAGACAAGGGGATTTTTAAGGCTGGGGAAGAGGGAACTGGCCAACATGATGGGTATTCTCACAGGCCATTCTACACAACGATCACAGCTTTCAAAATTGAGAAAGAGTGACTCTGTGGTGTGTTAGGCATGTGGGAAGGACGATAAGACTCTGGAGCACTTCCTTTACTTTTGCGCGGCTTTCCCTCATTGGAGTACTTGAGGGTTTTTTTTTTGCGAAAAGTAAAGGATATTCTTAAGGATACCGAATTCTTTAGGAAGACTGGAATGCTTATTATGGCGGAGTTTTTGGAGAGCGCCTAACATGCCGACTTTCTGGCATAGGTGTATGCCATGCATTATTAAGATGATGATGAAGGGTGAATGCCCTTTTATGGTTTCAACCTAATCTTTTTAAAGGTGATCAGTTTTAATTTTCTAAGCACCAAATATTACCACATTATTTGCCGTAGGGTTACAAAATATATTCACAAAGTTTGGCGTATGGTTAAACTGGTTGGTTTAAAAAAAAATTTTGTTATTTGTGTTTTAAACAATACAAAAATTAATTTTTTTTTTTTTAATTTCTAAATGCCGGCCGGCTTAAACAATGTATTGTCTAACAAAGAAGGTAATCCAAGCTAATCACTCCGATTTTGGTGAAACTTTACAAAGAAAAAGAATCATATTGCAGTTAAATCAATTATTATATCATATTTGAATTTAAATTTAAATTTTCTTTTTTCTTAAAGTAAATATGATTTTAGTAAAAACATTCAGAATTTGATTTTGCATTTGAAAAATGAGAATAGAAAGATGTTGAGATTAAAAAGATGACAAACTTCCAGGGGAGGTCATGCGATGTGGACTTTAGAAATAAGATTTTACGTTCAAGGTTTTAGGGTTAAAAAATGGTGTCAAAAATTAAACAATTTTTTATGAAGAGGTGTCTGAAATTTACGAAAATTAGATTTATTTTCACACATCGTTAAAATACTCTAAAAAACTTAAATTGTTATAGCCTATGTCGTAGATCCAGGGTTGCCACTTATTGGAAATATAGATAAAAATGGTTCTTCGGAAAGTCACAGAAAAGCTTATCAACTACAAATTTCGGATACGTCTCCTTAACACTTTTCAATAAAATTTTTCCGAATGAAAGAATACTTAGTGAATGTGTTTAAAAAATCTTTCTTTGAAATATACGATATACCGAAAAAATTGGGTCTGCCTTCAACCTCTTTCTTCCCTGAGAGATAATATGAGATTAGACAGCCAAAAAAATGCAAGTGTCTTATTTTTTTCTCCTATATTCAAGTTAAGATCAGCGTCAGAAGACCTCCCTTGTTAGTTCGCTTACAAAACTGTTTCTATGTAATTTAATGTTGTTTCTGCATGATTTTTTAAGTGGTATTTTTTTTATTTTTGTAGCATTTCATTTAACGGTGTCGTTGTCGTTATAGGCTTAGGGTGCTTACAGAGTGGCCGCTTGTTGCCGAGCCGAGCTGGCTGACGCTTGTTGCGACAACTTGTTCATGCGAGAAACAAGTTTGAGTGTGCATAGTGGATGCGAGTATCAGCGCTGATATTTTATCTATTATTTGTGTTTTATGTATGTTTCTATGCATTTGGGTTTGGGTCGAGGGGAATAAAATGTATGGAAATATTACGAATAATTGCGATTTTCCCAAGGGACCGATTGTTTGTTACGAATTATCAGGATTTTCGGATTATCGGGGTACGAATTATAGCGATTTTACTGTATAAGTTTTTTTTAAATTTTTTTATAATTGTTATAATTTTATATAATTTTTATTATTTATTTGAATTTTTTTATTTTTTAATTTTTATTTAATTATTATATTTTTTTTTTCGTTTTAATTTTTATTAATTTTTTAATTTTTGATTGCTTGTTTTACTTACTTTTTCTTAAATTTTTGTTTTTAATTTTTTTTTATGTTTTCTAAACAAGTTCAAATCATAACAACATAACAAACAATGTTTTCGGCGCTGAAATACGCTTTGAAACTGTTTTCTCGCATTCAACCAGCTTTGCGCTCTGACCAGCTCGGCGCCCACTATGACCTCTTCGCGCTTGTTTGTACTAATTTGTATAGTACCAGTTTTCTCGCATTGGTTCTCGCAACAAGCGTCAGCCAGCTCGGCTCGGCAACAAGCGGCCACTCTGTAGGCACCCTTAGGGTGCGTACCCTTAGGGTGATATTTCAGCGCCGAAAACATTGTTTATGTTATGTTGTTATGATTTGAACTTGTTTAGAAAACATAAAAAAAAATTAAAAACAAAAATTTAAGAAAAAGTAAGTAAAACAAGCAATCAAACATTAAAAAATTAATAAAAATTAAAACGAAAAAAAATATATAATAATTAAATAAAAATTAAAAAATAAAAAAATTCAAATAAATAATAAGAATTAAATAAAATTATAACAATTATAAAAAAATTTAAAAAAACTTATACAGTAAAATCGCTATAATTCGTACCCCGATAATGCATAGAAACATACATAAAACACAAATAATAGATAAAATATCAGCGCTGATACTCGCATCCACTATGCACACTCAAACTTGTTTCTCGCATAAACAAGTTGTCGCAACAAGCGTCAGCCAGCTCGGCTCGGCAACAAGCGGCCACTCTGTACGCACCCTTATTCTCTGGTATTTTTAAGTACTTTTTAGTTTCTTTTTGAAGTTGTTATGGAGAAGTATGTATATTGCAGTGAATTTTCATTCTTGTAATTTTCCCTTTTTTGTTTGGTACTTTTAGGAGAACTTTGAAATCCTGTGTTAAACCATACCTAGTTGGAAAAATACTAACGGAATAGTTCTTCACTTTAACAGGTTGTGCAAGTGCTTGGAAAAACTGCTTCCCCAATCCCAAAAATGATAACATTATTGAACAAAATGGACGGCTATTCAAAAAGTGTCAGAAAAACACTGGGGGAATCAAAATTTCATGTTGTAAAAAACAAAACTTAAATGATACTCCAAAATAAATTAAAAAAAAGATCCAGGTCATCAGATTTTCAGAAGGTAGCCCTCTCCACCCACTAAGCAAACGTGGCATATAACGCTTGAAACTAAAAACCTTAACGAATGATAACAGCTGGCTAACCAACCGTTGGTTGTGCTAATATGATGGCACTGGCACATTAAGTTTTGGAAATAAGTTGCCAATGTTGGAAAAATAAGAACACATGATATTTAAATGGCTTTTCTACAAAAAAAAACAATTTTATTAAAAAAAAAATATTATAAAATAAAAAAAAAATTATATAAACGGATTCGGATTACGAGGGCGGATCAATAAGTCCGTGACTTTTCGAACTTCCCTCGTAGTTATATGAAATGCAACACTGCGCCCATCAACTACCACCTGTTAATGGACTACTGTCAAATTTTGAGCAAGTTTCGTCATTTACTTTGGGTTTAACAGCTGGTGAAAACATACAACATCGCGGATTTTTTAAAAATGGAAAAAAGTGAATTTCGAGTGCTCATTAAACATTATTTTTTGCGAAAAAAAAGTCAATCAAACCAAGGAAAAGCTTGATAAATACTATGGGGACTCTGCACTATCGATTTCAATGGTAAAAAAGAGGTTTACTAACTTTCGAATTGCCCCCTCAATCGCCTTATTCTCCGGATTTAGCCCCCAGTGACTATTTCCTATTTCCAAACCTAAAGAAATGGCTCGGTGGAAAAAGATTTTTCTCCAACGATGAAATTATTAATCAAACAAATGGACCTCGAAAAATCCTATTTTTTGAAAGGGATACAAAAATTGGAGAAACGTTGGACTAAGTGTATTAAGCTAAAAGGCGATTATGTTGAGAAATAATTTATTTTTTTTTGCAAAAAAAAAACTGTGTTTCATTCAAAAAGTCATGGACTTATTGATCCGCCCTCGTACAAACCTTCCAACTACCAGCTTGTTTTTTAAAAAGTTCCCAAATTTTTATAAATTTAATGCTCTGTCAATACATTGATTCCTGTACTGGAGAAAATTGTTTGCCAACGCTGGCATAGCGGGATAAGCCAGTGCTTTTTTATAAAACTCCTTTTCGCTGATAAAGCGTCCCAAGTAACACTTCCGTCAGTTATTAATATTTAATTCCACGGTTGGCAATTTTTTATTGGGAAAACTTTAACATTTTGTTTTTTGTTTGTTTGTTTGTTGTTTATAATTTAACATTTTTATTACTAAAAATTAAGATTGTTTTAAGTAAACATTGTTTCAGTCTTTTGTAATCTCAAATAATTTTTTTAATTAGTTTTCAGTTTGTTTATAATCAAACTATTGCGTTTTTTTTTTGTTTAGATTATTCAAAACAACAATAACAATAAATATTCCAAAAACTGACCATGTATAAGAAAATTTAAAGTGAGCTTTAATTTTTTTTTTAATAAGGAGGAGATTAGAAAATATACGAAGGCTTTACCAAAATTTATAATGTAATTAAATTTGCAGTTTTTTAAGAAATAATTAGATTTAGTTCCGATTGCAGAATTTCCAGTTTAAACAGTTAAATTTAATTTTTATATGGAAAACAAAAAAATGTGTTAGTTAAAATCCCAGTTATTAGTTATTGGCACATTTTAAAATTAAGGCTTATTATTTTTAACTTTTATTTTAAAATTAATTTATTTAAATTCTAAATTTAAAAATAATTTTCTAATAAATTACAGACATATAATTTTTAGTGTATCGAATTTGAAATAATTTATTGGCGAATATGAAATCATTGGATGATATTTATTTTATATTTTTCAACACTGTTTAAATTATTTTAGTGCTACCTGATGAAAGCCACGTGACACTCGAAATATTTGAATGTGTTGTTTTCATAAATCGCCTAAAACTAATTTCAGCAGAAAATAAAACAAGTCACATGATTTGAAATTTTTATAATATTATTTTTAAAACATGTGTGGTGGTCGTTTGGATATTTTCATTTTTATACTCGTAGCAAAAACACAAATTTTCCTCACAAGAAAAATCGAAATTAAAAAAATAAATGAATTTAAAAACACACATCAACTAAACCGTATTTCACATAGATAATATTTTTTTGTGTGCACCCATTCATGCAGATAACCGATTTCTAATCCAATCGAATTTGGTTGTGGTAACTGAATTTTTTAGTTGTGACTACTGAATGAATTATTGTTAAGGCATCCGAAATTTTATTGTCATAATCAAATTACAGTTGTCACAAACGAAAGATTCAACCACTGCAAACGAATAATGCGATTGACAAAAAATTCGTTTATCAGCACGAACAACAAATTACTCTGTTTAGGTGTATAACAGTATTGCAAACACATTATCACGAGTTACATACACTGACAGTAAATGTCAAAGAGTATGAGATCAATATGAATTAAATTTCTAAAATAAGAGAAAAAAAGAAATAAACGAAAAAGATAAAAAAATGTATTCCAAAACGTGACAACTTAAAATGAAACAACAAAAAATTTTGTGTGTGATAAATATATAAAATAGCCGGCATATACTTATACAAAAATACAGGGTGGTACAGTAAGACATGTGCATTGAAGTATGCAACGATTTTCTGCATGGTTTTTAAACTTAATATTTCTATGACAAATGTTTTCCTAGCACCATAATTCTATCATGTCCGTATAATCTTAAGCATCTGCTGTCTTTGGGCGCTGTTAACCATTTTTTTTTTGTTTCGTCTTTCACCCTGAGCTCTATAAAAGTTTGGAATCAGTTCTCTTTGCACGGAGTGAGGCAAATCGTCAAAATTGTAGGGAAAAATAGATCAGAACGAATATAAACAAATTTTGGTAAAAAAAAAATATAAAACCATTTACTGAAGAAATCTTGTCTATACAGTGGGTGTTTATGAATGACAATGATCCGAAGCACACAGCACGTTTGGTTAAAACCATCTTGGATAAATAATCTGTAGACTTTTTGCCATGGCCACCATAGATTCCGGATCTCAATTCAGCAGAGAATCTTTGGAATGCCGTGGGATAAAATAACGAAAAAAATATGTCTGAATTGTTGGAGGCTGTTGAAAGTGCTGGGAACTCCATTCCTTCGTTCAGATGCAGATGTGTCATGAGGTCGGCCAAGAATTTACCGTGAATATTGTTCGCAATCGCGAGATGATAACGAACTTATTGTGGCCAGGAATTGAGGATATAACCCTAGACGATATGTGGTTTCAATAGGACGGTGCCACTTGCCACAGAGCTAAAGAAACAATGGCTCTTTTTCGCGACAAATTCAATGGCCGTGTTATCTTACGTGGTGGCGATGTCAATTGGGCGTCATCATGTGATTTGACACCGTTAGACTTCTTTCTTTGGGGTTATTTGAAAGAAAAGGTGTACGTCGATAAGCCAGCAACAATTCAAGAGCTAAAGGATGAGATAATTCGGCACATTAACGACATAGAACCTCAATTATGCCTCAGCGTCATCGAAAATTTGGACCATCGGATGGAGGTGTGCCGCCGAGGTCGCGGGGGCCATTTGGTTGATATTTTGTTACATACTTAATTGAACCATACCATATTATCATAATAAAAAGAAATGACAATTATTTCCTAAATAATTTGTGTTTTATTCAAAATCAACATCGGCCCTTAAAACTTAACCACCCTTTATTCAGCCCATTTTGTTGTTTATTTTTAATCATTGTTTAATAATCGATAAAAGTAGTAAAAACAATCGAGTCGTTTAAAATAACCACTAATTTTAACTGACAAAACGTTAGAAAAAACGATTTTTGTGGTTTATTTTTCATATTAAAAGTTTTTTTATTATTTGTTTGTAAGTACCAAACAACACATACATATGTATATATAATTTCTATGTATGTATATTTGAATAATTTCTTGTAATTTTTATTGAAATAATTTTGTATTTAAAGAAACTATTTTAATAAAAAAAAAACAAAAAGGAATTATTGGAATTTTTATTTTTAGAAACAGAAAAATATAAAATTTTACATTTAACTGAAAATATCAACTTCTACTGAATGTCTGTAAATTTTTATAGTTTGTTTTTTGAATGACTGATTCAAATAGTTAAAAAATATATTTCTATAAACTTCAATTGATTCTTCATTTAAAAACAAACTCTACGTATTAATTTTTAAATAAACTACAGTCAGTTACGAAAAATATATTGATGATTTTTGTATAACTTTATGGAAAAAATATTTTTTTTTTAGTAAAGTGAAATAAATAGAACAATTTTTATATTTCTATTTTATTTTTAAAACGTATATTAAAAAAAATAGATAAAATAAAGTACGTAAAACGTTTGTTTCTTTTTTTGTTTCGAGATCATGCAAATTTTTCTTTTCCAATTGATTATAAAAAGTAAAATCTTTTTGTTAAAATAGAGAATACACACAAAAAGTTATTAGATACCAGCCGATTCTAATACATATTCTGGTCAACTACAATTTTCATCAACATTTTTTAACTCCTACAACTTTAAAGGAAAAAGCTGATGACAGCTAACCACATAATTTATTGAGTTAAGATGAATTTTACTAACTGTCGGTGTTTTCATAATCCCCCACCAATTACATGTGACAAATCAGCTACAAATCTTGTTACTTTAGAGGTCGTAGTTGCTCATATTTTTAATGATACCGTTAAATTAACTAAGAAATTACAATCTGAAATATTCTTCAATGAGCATTGATGCGCAGGAAATAATGTTTATAAGAATGATTCATGATTTAAAGATATTAGAGAAGCTGATAGAGAAGCAATAAAAAAGTGTATATATTTGATCACGAAAAACAGGGTAAAATATAAATCACATCTGGGTCGAATGACGACAACAAATGTCGTCGAGATTAATTTAAATTAAGCGACAATCGATTTTTTATTTTTTTTTTTGAAATTTGGAAAAGGAAAAAAAAAATTTTTATTTTCATTCGTTTCTTGTTTTCTGTCAAAAAAATATTTTTTTTTTGTAAGCAAAGAAGGAACTTTTATAGGCATTCCTAAGTCATATAAAAATGTGGCAACAATTTGATAAATAATTTAAATGTGCACTCTAAAAATATTACGTCAAATCGCTCATACAAAATATTTGCCGTTGGCGACCTAATTACGAAAAGTTAATATAAAAAAAGTTGGATAAACTGCAATTAAATTATATTTTCAACGGGTTTATTTACCCTTTAATTCAACTTTTTATCTGATTACTATTTATTTTTAAACGCCATCTGTATGTATTCATACTACAAATGATGATTGGCAACACTAAAATCACACACACATACCTAGTCAGATAAATATGAAAGGTCAGACGTTGCAGCAAAAATATTTTAGAGCTGTTTTTTTTAATACCCACATTTTCCAGGTTTACCTTTTACCGTATCGCTTTTGGCGCTACTTTGGCGTTAATCTTAACTTTAATCAATTAGATTAATTTCTTACTCTGAACGAGGTATTAGCTGGTATAACAGGCATTGTTTTAAAATTCACAATCACACAAAAGTTAGATAAACCACATTTAGTTTAAAAGTAAAGATTTTGATCAAATTTTGACAAAGTCAAAATTTCTCCACTTGATTTCTTAAAATTCCTTTACCAGCAAATTTTAAAGTCCAACGTCGGCACAAAAAATCGCAAGTGATACTTTATAAAAGATATATTCCTTCACCGATTGGACTAACTTATTTTGAATTGCTATGATAAAAACTTTTAAAGGATAAAAAATCTTGTTTTTTTTCAAATGGTAATACTTTAATTCCCGAACCCTGTATTTATTTTTTTTAGCAATTTATTTTTCTTATAAAAAAAGTTTCTTTTTTTTTTAAAAAAAAGAGGAAGTTAACAAAATTTATAAAAATATTCACATTAAGCACGTTTTGTGTTTTTAATGGCAATATATAAATTTGAATTAAATAAAATTATAAAATAAATTAAAACTTACGTAATATATTTAAATGTAAATTTTTTTTAAAATTTCTGAAGGGTGTTTAACCATTTTTCTAAATCGTAACATTCTTTAATACAAAAAATGATATTAATTCTACTTTTTAATTGTGAAACACAAGTTTCTTTTTTTAAATTTCTATTTTTAATTTGTTTTTGTTTTAAAGAAAAAATAAATTTATAACATTACACAAAAACCAGTTTTATGTTTAGTTATTAATAAAAAAACCTTAAACTTGATTTTTTTTAAACAAATTAGCTAGTCTGGTTTTCAGTACTATTTATTTATAAATTAAAATTTTGTAATTTTCTTATAATAAATTCAAGTGAATTTAAATTTATTTTGTTTTTTTTTAATGATAAATATTATATGAATTTGCCGTTTTAAAACTATTAATAATTTTTTTTTATCTAATTATTTTTTAATTCATTATTCGTTGTTTATTTAAATTTTTTTATAAATCAAATTTATTATTTTTAAAATTAGTATATTAATATTTTAAATTCAAATACTTATAAAATCAAAACATTTTTCCTTCACACCTCTTTTTTTCTCTTAAAACGTTTACAAAAATTTCTTTTCTATAGACAATTCAGTAACACTTGTTTGTGTTTTTATCAAGTTTATAATAAATATATCTTTATATATATAATTCTCCTGTACGTGTGTTAGTGACTGCACTCCTCCTTAACGGCTGGGCCGATTTCGATGAAATTTGTTGTGTCTGTTTTATTTGATCCCTGAATGGTTTAGATTCACAATTGACCTATATGGGTACAATGGGCGTGGCACCTCCCATACGAAGTAAAAATGTATTTTTGTATATCTGGAGTACTGTTACAGTGGGAGTCTTCAAACTTTGTGTGAGCTTTTTTTATAATAATACTCATAATCTCCCAAAAAAATGAGTGCCATCCAAGCAATGGGCGTGGCACCTCCCATACGAAGAAAACATTCATTATTGCATATCTGGGGTACTATTAAAGTGGGAGTCTTCAAACTTTGTGTGAGCTTCTTTGATAATAATATTCATAATCTTCCAAAAAATATGGGGGATCCAAGCAATGGGCGTGGCACCTCCCATACGAAGTACAAATTTATTATTGCATATCTGGGGTACTATTATTGTGAGAATATTCAAACTTTGTGCGAGCTACCTAGATAATAATGTAATCCTATTCCTAGGCAGAACAACGTTTGCCGGGTCAGCTAGTATATTTATATATATATGTATATTTTTATATATATTTCTTTAGAAGTTCTTAACATTCACGTCTATCTCATGCGGTTGTTTAAAATCAACTGACAAATTTGTAAAATGCGTTTTATGATATCAAAACAGAAAACAAAGAATTAGTAGAAAAAAAAACACCAAACCAAATCAAACCAAACATCGCATGCTGTCCTAAGAATATATGTGAAAGAGTGAGCAAAATTGTTTACTGTTAAAAGCACGAACTAAGCTAAATTGAGTAAAAATAACATGTTTTCATTTACAGAATATGAGAAATGAGAGTACAAAATGTTAAAATTTAACAGAGTGACTATTAAAGTGTGAGATATTCGAGGGTGATTTTATAAGATTTAAAAAAAAATAAAATATTTTGCAATAAGAAATATATAAAAATGTAAACCAGAGCTTGGGTTGTATTTTTAGCTGAATAGTGCGTATTCGATTTCAATCAGACTTCTCTTGCCTAACCATTTTTTATGCACTTTACCGATTAGTTAAATCATTTAATTTATTATCGGTTTGTAATAGCACTGGGTTGAATAATGTTCTGATTACATTTAATTTGTATTTTGGCTAGTTCTCGTTAAAATTATTTGTTTATATTTTACTGTTTACGTTTGGCGCTAAGCAGGTGCAATTTTAATGTAATTTTTATCTGACGGTCTCTCATTGCTAGGCACGCACAAATATGGGGCGTGCCTACCAATGAGGAGCTATATGTACAAGGAAAAGGAAGAGAAAGACAACATAGACCCCGTTCTTTGCTTGTGTTCGGCGTTGACGGGATGGATAGTGGTATGTAAGCCTTGGTTTACACACCGCAGTTTTTCTTGCATCAATTTTCTTTAATTCTCTTTTGAACTTGCATACGTGTCCACACAGCGAATGACTCTTTTTTGCAATTTTATTTTCTTTACATATAAGAAAAAGTACGAATAAGAAAACACAAGAGAATTGCAAGTACAAGCAAGTCGGTTCTCCTTTCCGTTCTTTTTCCCTTCCTCTCCTATAAACTCAGAATTGCTACAATAAAAAGTGCTGTGTGTGAACCGGGATTTATGATCCCACTATATACGAGATCTTCCTTCTGATAGAAGGGCCCAGTGCGACCCGAATACAGAGCGTCCCACAAACAAAGTCGGTTGTTTAACTTACACAACGAGAAACATTTTGTCAGTTTACAATTGAAATTATATTACTACGACTAAAACGGGTGGCAGAATAGAATTTTGGTATTTACAAAAAAATTCGGTTAACACAACTGAATTGTGTTTGCAACAAAAAATTTAAAAAAATCGCTCAAATTGAAAAATCACCAAAATTTTAAAAAAGCTGCAAAAATTCGAGAAATTGAATAATAGACAAAATTAAGAAAAAAAATTTAAAAATAATAAATAAAAAATTAAATGTCGTCTAATATGTCCCTCTGTCTCTATCTCTATCCAAGGAACTCGAAACTTTAGACCACCTTCTGTACAAAAAGTTTTTCTTTAACGCATGTTGTTTTCGATTTTTTTTTTATTCGATTCAATTATTTTTTTAATTCTGGATATTTCAAATATTAACGTTTTTTAGTTGGTGAATTTTCGAACTTCTCTCGTAGTTATATGAAATGCAACACTGCTCCAATCAAGTACCACCTGTTAATAGACTAATGTTAAATTTTGAGCAAGTTCTGTCATTTACATTGAGTTTAACAGCTGTTCAAAAGATACAACTAATAACGTTAATTACAACTAATAACGTTGTTATTTATTTTCAAAATATTAAAATCGAAGGAAGAAAGTCGAATGTCATTCCCAAATACTCAATCGAATAAACAAAAAATCTCTAATTTGTAAATCGATTGAATTCAGTGATTGACAAATAGAATGATGTGTTTTAAAATTAAATCGTTTGAGATTAACTAAGAATTCATTCCCATTCAAAAATTGTAGTTTAAGAATTCAATCATTCCATAGAAGCTCTGAATAAAACTTGTAAAAAGACATTGACTTTTTATAATCTCTTAAAAAAAAAGGAATTTTTTTGAATAATTTTAGTTAATTATGAATGCACTAATCTGGTTTTAGAATATGATAGTTAGTATGTATATTAAATGTAAATATGTAAACCTAATGTGAATCACCCATATCACAAATAAACCACTTAAAAAATGTTTTTTGTTGATGAGCTACCGGAATATTTATTTACTTACATAAGCAATATATAAACATTATAGAAATAACAACTAAAATAACAGATATATAGAACAATTGATGATCATAGGTTGATAACTTATATAATAAATTATTTTGACAACTTGAGATAATGTATGTGTTGATATTTGCAATTGGAATTTCACTTCTTACAGATCACTGATAAAAAATGGCAAGTGTTTGTTCCATTCGTCGTCAAAGGTAAAATATATGAGGTTCTTGTTCAGTTTAGAATAGTTTTGGTTCTCATTAAAATTTAAGTCGTTTTTTCAAGTTGAGTTTTAATAAGTGATTTATATAAATTGGAAATCTGGTTTTCCAATTTCTTTATCTCTTTTGAAAAAAAGTCATAATTGAGATACTTCGAGACTACATCCGAGACCCGATCGGTGTCACCAAGTATTTAAAATCTATTTTTAGAAATAAGTGGTCAGTAAAGTAAGTAGGTGACTTTTTGAGTGAAACACAGGATTTTGGATAAAAAAAGGATCATTTTCTTGATATTTGGTTTTTCAGTGTTAATTTTTCTAGTGTTAAAACTGGATTCGTGATATGTGGCAATGCAAAAATGCTCTGTCAGGTTTGCCATTTCATCATGAATAGACTTACAAACGAACAACGCTTGCAAATCATTGGAGTTTATTTTGTTCTGTGTGGAAAATGTGTTTCGTAGATTACATCCATTTTATGGTCGTTATAATCGACCTACCGGACAGGCTATTAAAGCTGTTGTGACCAAATTTCCCACCAGTTTCACTTTATTTGACATTGATTCACCAAACCGTATGCGAAGAGTGCGCGCCGGGAAAGAAATTGCTGTTGTATCGGCCAGTGTCAATGAAGATTAAGATATGTCAATTCGTCGTCGTTGTCCACAATTGGGCTTGTGTTATTTGACCACCTAGAAGATTTTACGTAAGGACATCGGTATGAAACCATACAAATGCTGAAGCCAGACGTTAGGAAAGTTGACTGAAGATCCATTATTCTATCGAAAATTGTCCTTCAGCATCATTGGACCGTACTTCTTCAATAACGATGAAAATCGCAACGTTACAGTCAATGGAGGAAGGTACCGTGCGATGATTACCAACGTTTTTTTTTTTGCCAAAAACTGAAGAATTGGTTGACATGTGGTTTAAACAAGACGGTGCCACATGCCTGAACGTATTGAGAGGCGAGTTTGGTAAACAATAAATCTCACGTTTTGGAGCAGTTCATTGGCCGCCAAGATCATACGATTTGACTCCACTACACTATTTTTTGTGGGAAAGACAACGTTAGAGCTGCCATTGGTGAGATACCGGCCGAAATGCTGGAAAAAGTATGCCAAAACTTAAGCTCCTACGGCCTAGCCGCGGGAAACATTTACGATCTCTAAAATGTAAATGGCAGGCATTTATTTATCGCTCCAAATAAATACTTCACTCACTTTTGCAAATTCAAAATTGCTAGTTACGAGTCCTCAACTTATGACTATCCATATGTTTTTGTTTACAAAAACATAATTGTAAATTAGCCATAAAAAACCGGGTTGCCATTTACAGTGAATTTTAAATAACAAACACAACGTGATAGGAAAATTAACAAATGTAAATTTCTAATCAGTTTCTTATAGACATTTCAAAGAAAGATGTTTTTTATAAATTATAAATAACATTTTATACAATTTCCTCAATAAAAAATTGATAAAATGTTTAATATCAATTGAAAGATGAGAAGGCATATTATATAAACAATTAGAAATTAGATAACATTAAGGTGACCATAAGTTGTTTTAAAATCAAGTAGATATAATAATAAAAGTATGTTTAGCTATTACGAAAATAGTTTAGACGATAGAAATTGACAATTACTTTTGGATACAAAAAAAAATTTTGGTTACTTTTCTTTGCTTAATACCATTTTTGGAACACACAAAAAATAGATTTTAATTTAATTTAAATATGATACATGTATTTGATTTCACTTTGATTTTTCCAAGTTTTTTTGTTGAATTTTTAATTATTAGAATCTAAAGATTAAAGAAATCGCCTTGAAATTTTTATTTTGTCAAAAAATTGTGCTGCTACAAAAAACTGGTAACCTCTTGATGCGTTTCAAATTAAATTTTACAATCATGTAAATAAGTTTCACTTTTCATTTAAAGAGATTTCTATGTACTTCTGTAAAAGTAAAAAAACTGGGTCTTCTGAGAGTTGAATAATAATAATTTTGTTTAACATATTCTAAGAACATTCTATGAGGGTTGGATTTTCGCTATGCGAGAGAGAGAAAGAGAGAGAGTTTTATAATTATGTTTTTATTCTAGTTTTTCCATTTTGGCACTTTCTTGTAGTTCTGATGTACAGAAGAATTTGCTTTACGTTAGCCATAGCACGTACTCCAGAATGTTTATACATATGTATATTTGCCGGCTAAAATAGTTTGTTTACGTTCTACTAGCGGTTTGTGCTTCTTTGTCGTGTATGTATCAAAAAGTTTTGGTAACAAACATGCAAAAATTCCATTATATATGGTATGTATGTGTAAAAGGGCGTGTTTTTGTTGGCCATGGTAAGTAATGGCATGTTTATAACAGAACTTGAAAGAATTAACATTTTGTTTTTTTTTTTTTTTGGAAATGATTTCCTTAATAATTTAATTTTTTAATTCAAGGAACGAATTCATTTGTAAGAAAAACGCGGGATTTAATTCCTTTGAATTAGTCTGTGAAGAATAAAAATTTAGCGAATGAATTCCCTGACCAGAAGAACTTAACATTCTTCCTAATAAAAATAGATAAATAAATAACTCGATGAAAAAGGTTAATATATAGTCATATATAACTTGGTATAATTATATATATTTATATAAGTGGCTATATTGTAACGATATATATTTATAGCTCATACTTGTTTTTTTTAATAAATTTCTTATATTGTATTATAAACAATATCATTACATATATTTTTATATATTAGTTGATTTTTTAGCTCATAATATATATTTTTTATCACTATATATAAGATTATATATACTTTCTAGTTTAATAAATTCGGACATGAGCGCCCCGGTAGGCTAGTTGGTAGCGTGCTAGCTTATCAGTGCGGGGATCGTGGGTTCAATTCCCATCATAGGCTCTGGTCTGTTTTCGCTACAACGAGCCGAAGGCCTTTGTTGCTAGTGCTCGGCTAGGGTATTAACATATAATTTGTAATTATATGATTAATAAATAAATTCGGACATGTTGCTTATCGTTAGAAATGTATTTAAAGTACCTTTCGAACGACATATAGTTCTGATCTAATAATAATTATTTTAGTAAAGTTATAACCCATTGAATATTGTTATATATAAATGCAAAGATATGATTTGCTGCTCTAGAACTATGACCGGCCAAAAAAATATATATCGTGCATTGTAAAATCGTTTTATCTAATTCGTTCGAATGTGCCACGGAGTTGTATTTTTGTAAAAATAAGTGATGCCAAATTTTTTGATCGATTTGAAATTTGGCAGCATTTGGCATTTATTGTCAAAGTTGTCAGCACATGGTAACGATAAAATTGTAAAAGTAATGGATATTATGCTGAAAAGATTTCAAAGTAAAATTATAAGGGTTAAATCAGATATAATAAATCTCAATGAAAAGTAAAAACAAATAAAATTTTATCTCCGAGCTTAAATGTATTAATACAAATTTTATTTCCAGTTTCGCAAAAACTTTTAAAAAAGCTTTTATGTCTGGGATTGCATAGCTGTTACATCTATTAATATAGCACATTTTGATATAAAAATACTTACATTGTAAGATTCTTTCGTTTTCCGACAAATAACATATACTTTCGTATACTTTTTATTTTTCAATAGGGGCAAAAGGGTTATTAAAAAATATCTCGGTTCGTTAACAAATTGTCGAAAATCGTAATACAAAATAAATGTTGTACGAATTCGTATAATTAAGTCCTTTAAGATAAATCGATTGAAAAAAGGAATTCATTTATTCCTTCAATTTGGTCAGGGAATTCATTTCGAAAATATTATAAATTCAGTTCATAGAAAAGGGAATTAATTAATTCCTTCAATGCTCTGCTTTTCACTATGAGTGTTTTGAGCAAAACGCCACCTTTGGGGGAGGCAAATATATGGAAAGACATGATTTTTATTCAAAACAAGTCAAGTGGAAATGTAGCATAAGTCTGCAGACTTAATATAATAGCAAAACAAACATAACATACTATAAACAAATTTGATGGTAAGGATTTTTTATTTATGTTTTTCTTGTACGCACCACACTATGAGTAATATATTTACATATTTTAATTATAGTTTATTTATCCTAGGTTCGTTTGCCCCACAAAACATCACAACGACATTGTTGACATGGTATCACTTTCATGACTCTGACTTTATTTTTGAAAACATTTCTGCCCAGACGGCGAAAATGGGTTAAAGCGTAATTTCAAATGTTGTATGAATTTTTAAATGCAGGCAACAAAAACTAAAAAACACTCCCTTAAAAATATTACGTCATTTTGCAACACACAACATCTTTTAAATGGAAGAGCTACAGTAGGTCAAGGTAAGACTGTGTAACATAGTCCCAGAAATCAGCAAATTCTGGAATTAAAATATGGGTTTAATTGCAGGCTTTTAATTATCTTTATTTAACTGAATACTAAAATTCTTTTGTAGGGTTAAGTGGAAGATTAATCGTGATCCAAAAATCCACTAACAAGGAAGGTATCCCCGGGGTCGCTAAAATATGGAGATGTAATAGAAAAAATTATTGAACCCATATTTTGTGTAGCAGCCCAATTTAAAACAAAAAAAAAGTACAATAATTTGAACATACGAAGGCAGTTCGAAATGTTCTTAGCCTAGCGAAAAACAAGAGTTAGATTTTTAAATTATGTTTTCTTTTTCAATATAATCTCCTGAATGTTTAATGCATTTAGTCCAACACTTTTTCAGCAATTCAATCTTTTAATTAAAATAATTTTTCTGAAGCTCTGCGAAATAATCGTTTACTGCTGCAATTGCATTTTCATTAGAGGAAAAATGCTTGCCAGCAAGGAATATTTTTAGACTTGGGAACGAGCAGTTCGATTCAATTCGTTGCCTTTTGTGTATTGTAAACCAGCACTCCGTTTCGCATCGAGAAATTTATAGTCACCCTATTTTATACAATAATAAAGTTGATTGCATTTTTACTGAAAATATTTTTTTGAGCTTCTTACTTTCAAAGCTGTGTTACATTTAATTTTGTAAAATTTCTTATTAGATAGAGAAATAACAAGAATACAGCTTCTTATTATCTTCTTGCCTGTGACTCACCCTATAGAAAGCCGAAGAAGGTTGCGTTTTACATGTTTTTTGCGAAAACTTTATTGATGCGCGAAATACAGAAACGAGGTGCAGGTCGTTTTTCTCGAATTTTCATATTCAAATAACCCAAAAGGTTACAATAATAGCTGTGTGTTATGCGGGAAGCTATCGACGTTGGCTTCTTTACAAATTTGGCATAACTAACATTAAGCGTGAACACAAAACGTTGGCTTATGTTATATTTATATGGGACATAAGCCAACTTTAATAGCTTGCCACATAATCACAGGTAATATTCTGATTTTTTTGTTTTGACAGTCGATCAATAAAATACCTTTGTTGTCCCAGAAAGCCGTTACTATAACCTAACAAACCGACTGAATCGTTGTTGTATTCTTTGGGGCACTTCCATAATTCAGGCCACTGTTTTGATTGCTCTTTTGTGTCTGATGTGTAGTAATGGATCCATGTTTCCTCAACAGTTATAAAACGACCCTTAAAAACCATTTTATTTCCCTTAAATCGATCCATTTAAATGCGTTTTTAATCAACTACTTCCAAATGCGGCAGAAAGCTTCTGCATTTTTGATGCAAAATATAATGGACTCAATCATTTAAGATGCTCTTTCACTCGTCGATCGTCAGTACCTTAGCTATGATTTCTACAGTTGTTGAGTTATTGGACGTCAACCTTATGGTTCATCTTCAATGCTTTCTACGACCACATTTAAATTCAGCAACCCCTTTCGCTTAACGGATTCACCATATTATTATGCATTTCTTGTCCCGATAAACATTTCTTATGTAAAGAATTAATGACATCATGAATTTCCAATTTTTCATTATAAAAAATATCACTGAAGCGTCTTGTTTGAACAGCTGTTATTATACAAATGAGTTGCCAGATTGAAATGAAATTTAACATCTGTTCATATGACAGATGGAAGTTTTCAATACACTTATGTTTTTGCTGTTAATACCGTCCATTTATACCATATCATAGAGTTAAATTACTCCAGAAAAGAACAGTTTTGATACGTATGTATATTAACCATTTTTAGGCCCGAATCTGTCTCCTACTTGTAATATTAAAAATACAGGTTAAAATGGTGATTCAAGTAAATTTCAAAATTTTTTATTTCGATCTCTATGTTTTAATTATCAGGTTCGAAATCATAATAAATGTTAAGCGGCTAATAGACGATCTACATCATGTACTATACACTCGTGTTTTTGCAATGGCCATCAAACAACGCATTATATGATCAAATTCTGAACATGTTGTACAGCATGTTTGACCGTCTAAAGGCCGCTTGACTATGGAATAGAAAGCACTTGTCGTTCAAGTCGAAAATGTTCACTCCCTCTTGGACTGATCCTTTTCTATTTATAAATTAGTGGTTTCCCTCCATAGTAACATTTAATTATGATCTCGAACCTGATTAATTCTAAAATATATAATTAAAACATAGAGATCGTAATAATATATAAAAAAAATTTACATACAAAATATAGGGTATGATATCAATTATAATCTAATGGAAGAGTCCATATTAGTATAAACGCCAAATTCCCAGCACGTTCCCAGAAATGTAAACATTAACAGTTGGTATGGCAATCCAATCAATTTGTGCTTTGAGAATCAAAGATGCTTGCCAAGGGTAGTTCTATGAATAGATGGCGAAAAATCTCATTTGTGCGGGTAATCATTCCTGACCTGAGGGTCAATTCTTGTTCTGTGAAACGGTGAAATGAAAAGTTTTTTCACGTTTTCATAGTACTTTTGATTCGCGTTCTGTGAAAAAATGTAAAGAAATATCAAAACGTTTTCATATGAAAAAAAAAGTGGAACGAAACAAGATTTTTTCACGATTGCACAGCACTGGCGATTCTTGTTTTGTGTAACAGTGCAAACAACTGTCAAAATATTTTCATATGAAAAAATTGTTTACACAGCCTATTTATAAGTGAAATAAACATGGAGAAGATTGTAAGAGGAAAACGTGCCAGCGAAAGCCAAAAGGAGTATTTAATTAATTATTAAAAAAAGCATGTGGACATTGCAAACGATAAGTAAGTAGTCTAATTACCATAATCACACTTTTATTAATCCCATATTTACAGATTTGTAACTGCAGATGGTGCCAAATTTAGCGACGAAAAGTTTAACGAATTAGCGGCGAACCTTAACAGTTTAGTGGGACCCAAAAGGACAGTGAAAAATGGCAAAAGTATGGCATATTTATTTATAGTTTATTTATATTCTTTATGAAATTTTTTTTCTTTAAGTAATATTAGACTTCATACGCGCACCAAATATAGTTCACTTAAAGTAAGCCGACATAAATCCATGAAGTGCTTGTCGGTTGTCATCTCGAATGGATTGTGGTCAGCACGAATTATGCGTCTCAGCACTCTCAAAAAATTCCTATAAATTATTAAATTATTTACTGCAATGAAATGCTTGTAACATCATTGTCTTACCTTTGTTCATCCGGAATTCTTTGAGTAATATCCAATAATACAATTAATCCATATATTTTTATATAATTATTTAAAATAAATTTTACGAACTTAATTCGCTTTTGTTTACGTTTTTCTCTGTTTTGACATTTGCTTTAAATGTTGGATAACACAGTTACAAAATTTTCATGGGTACAGTGCGAATGAAACATTTTTTTCGTAATACATACGAGAATCGCAATTTATGGTTTTGTGAAAAGTTTAAGTGAAAAGTGCTTATGAAAACGAAAATGAAAAGTTTTTTTTTCACTTTACATTATCACAGAACGAGAATTGACCCTCTGGTCGCTTAGGTCGAAAGTGTGTACCCCCTTTAGCGCTGATCCTCATAATTTTTTTCCATCTTCTCTAACATTTATAAATTAGTGCTTTTTTATATGGTTTTTTAATAAACTGGATTCCATATAATTATATTGTTGGATCTAATTAGACACAATTCGATCTTTACAAAATATATTACAGGATCTAATTCGATCCAGTATTTTGTAGATCAAATACTCGTAAGATCAGCTAGATATGTTAAAGCAGATGTTAAAGAATATCAAATTTGATATGATTATAAACTAATAAAATAGTTTCCCTATGTGTCTAAACATCACAGCTTTTAAGCCGCTGCCTCAATTTTAATAATTTTTGACACAATCTGGGTAAAAATAAATGGTAAATTTAAGAAATTGCGATTTTTTTTTGATACCTTGGAATCAAAATTTTCAAATTAAAATATTTATATAAATTTTTTTTAAACGCTAAAGCAGCACTGCATTCAGGGTTCTCGTATTAGGTTTACCCGGCGGGTGCTGCGCTTGTTGATATTCAATATTTTTCACTCAGATTTTATATTTTTCTTATTGTCCGAAAATTTGTTTTTTCGTTTCAAATTATATGTTATTTTTTTTATTTTATGAAATTTAATTGGTACTTTCTCGTTTCTAAACCGTGTAAAGTACACGAAAAATTTGTTTACACAAAATGAAATTGTTTTTTTTTTCTATCGAAATAGTTTAATTTTTAATTATAAAATAATCACTCGATGCATTTGTGATCCATTATATTAACCCCCTGTATTTGTTACGAATCATCATAAAAATCGGGAGAATTTGCTTGTGAATTAATTGTATTATTAGATTATGAAATAAATGATTTTAGAATATGAAAAATCGTCAATTTGTAGTTTCTGCAAAGCTCACATCAAGTGAAGCGAACAAGTTTTATTAGATAAATACCAAACTTATGACCTTTTGACGAAAAACCAATATTATATTATTCATTATAAGCCACGGTGTTCATTCTTAATACATTAATAAATAGTTAATTCACATAATTGATTTGATTTTTGGAATTTAGTACGAGGACGGATCAATAAGTCCGTGACTTTTTGAACTTCCCTCGTAGCAATATGAAATGCAACACTGCTCCCATCAAGTAGCACCTGTTAATAGACTACTGTCAAATTTTGAGCAAGTTCCGTCACTTACTTTGCGTTTAACAGCTGTTCAAAACATACAACCTCGTGGATTTTTTTAAAAATGGAAAAAGGTGAATTTCGAGTGCTCATTAAATTTTTTTTTGCTAAAAAAAAACCGTCAACCAAACCAAGGAAAATACTGATAAATACTATGGGGACTCTGCACCATCGATTTCAATGGTAAATAAGTCGTTTACTGACTTTTTTGTGGCCTTACAGGCACGGAAGATGCCAAACGTTCTGGACGCCCAGTTGACGTCTCTACACCCAAAACAATTGAAAAAATTCACGATATGGTGTTGGCCGATCGGAGATTAAATGTGCGTAGATTGTGGAAGACATAGGCATCTTACATGTCTCAGTGGTTTTAATTGTGAACGATCACTTGGGTATAAGAGTTTTCCGCAAGATGGCTGCCGCGTTTGCTCACAATCGACCACCAACGGAACAGCTTAGTTTCCATGACAAAAATCCATGAAGTAGACTACGAATTGCCCCCTCATTCGCCTTATTCTCCGGATTTAGCCCCCAGTGACTATTTCCTATTTCCAAACCTAAAGAAATGGCTCGTTGGAAAGAGATTTTGCTCCAACGATGAAATTATTGCTTCAACAAATGCCTATTTTATGGACCTCGAAAAAGTAAAAGGTGGTTCTTGATGGTTCGAAAAGTCACGGACTTATTGATCCGCCCTCGTATGCTACGAATACCGATGTTGAATAGGAAATGTTACTGAATCCATCGTTCTGCTATAAACATTGCCCCATTTTGGTGTAGGGTATGACAAACAACACAAACATTAAAATCTCCCCTCCCAAATTAATAAAAATAAAATAAAACGTATAAAAAATATATACAAGTAAAGTATATATTTAATATAAAAAATGCAAAAAATTTCATACATCAGGCAGCAGGAAACCCTTATAAAAGCACTGGACAAAAAAAAAAACATAATCGTGAACTAACATACAAAGAAATGCATTATTTTAGTTGTTTTATGTTTTATTGAGGCTTTTGTTGTGTGTTCCTCCAGTAGGTTTCTATACCTTCTTTTTCGCAAATGCGCAATTTTTATTTTTCAAGGTTAACATAAGGTTAGTATTTACAACAGGAGAAGAAGAAGTACATCAGGAAGAAAGGAGCAAAGAAATGGAAAAATTGTATGTGAAAAAGTAAAAAATTAAAAAAAAAAAAAAATAATAATTATAATAAAGACAACAAAACACTTAAGAAATAAAGAATTAAAATAAAATACTACAAAAACCTGATGATACATCCCAAGAGTATATACTTTATAGAGCAACTATGCACACACAAGGTTCTCTTAAAAATGAACTTGATTTACGCGCCAATAAGACAAATTAGTAAGGAAATCTATTTATTAAAAACGCAACGAATTGCAAAGAGTACGAGTACACGAGAAACATGTAGCCCACTGACAACAACAAGAATACACAATAATGTGTCATAAATTTTGAATGGAAATATTTGTTTATTTTGTTGGTTGAGCGGCTGCTATTAGCGATGATTAAGAACTTACTGGGGGCAGGTGTCATTACACATGACTAGTCTTGATTTTTAAACAAATATTTAGTAAAAGTTGAAATATTCATAAGACAAATGAAAGTAATATTTTTTTGCACAAAATTAAGTGATGGAAATTTTGTTAATCAATTTGTCACAATATTCTTTAGCTGATTTTGGAATACAAATTTTGTATTTGTGCAATATATGTATAGAATGTGCTTAGATCAGTGATCGGCACTCATAGCACTTAGGGGTCGAACACAATCGGCAATTTACACATATACTATACGAATGTCAACAAATCTTACAGCTAAGAGCACAAAAAATACAATTAATTTATTCAGTAGTACGCTAACTTTCAACAAAGCAAGTATATGCCGCTTTGTTGAAGAAATAAAGTGCACTCTAAAAATTTGTTATTTTTTATTATAGGTATTTATTTTGTTTTTCGTTTACATTTTAAATTAAAAATGTGGAATGTTAAGTGGGAACCATTATTTTCTTGAAATATATTATATTGTATGCAATCAAAAAATTATCATTATTATGAATTATTTTTTATAATAGAGAAAACAAAAACATAAACTATTTTAATTCAATTTAATTTATCGATTAATTTATTTATTAATTTATTCATTTATCTAGAAAGATAAAATAATTTCTTACGGTGTAAAACACCAATACATTCATATTTTCTCTTTCTGCCGACCACTGGCTTAGATTGAATAATTAATAAATTTTTAAACTTAAGATTTCGTAGATTTTGAGAACTTTTTCTCTATAGAAAATCATTAGATTCTACAGACATTTTCTTAGAGAAAAGCCAGCAGACTCTAAAGAAAGCAAGATAATTTTTCCATAAAAATCTTAAGGTCCCGATTAAAAGGGTATATATATGGTTTAATACAGGTATAATAATACAAGGTGGCCAAAAATGCATTACACAATCGCAAGATGCTATAACTTTTGCAAATAACGGCAAATGTCATGGTCGAAATGTTTTAAGCCTGACACAGAGATGGTGGCAAAAAGTAAAGAGTCCAAAATGATATCTGAGGTAAAGTGGTTATAACAATCCTTAATAGGACTGTTCATCTTAGATGGATAGCATAGGACAACGTTTTCCCATTATCCTCAATAAATTATTCAAAGCAAACTCGTAGATAATATGTTTGCTATTTGGATCAGTGCGGTAATCCTTCTGAAAGAGGGATTGTCGGATCCTTAAGAATAATCAGATAATCCCATTTAAATAAATGGCCTCCTTGTGGTGTCCTCTGGGGACCACGTTGGTTTTCTCTTTTTTAATGTGGAAGCGAATTCGAAAGGCCACGAAACTACAGTCAGCCAAAGAATGTGTCGGGGGATCACATATTCTATTTTAACTTGTTAAAGTGTGAATGTGTCGTAAGCTTTTTATCTGATGGTAGCTCGCTCAAGCATGCTCTTTATTGGAGTTGGCCTGGAACCCAACATCTCAATATGGTTATGGCTCTGCTGTAAATATTGGGTTACATGCAAGTGATACGGAGAGACGTTTAACTCTCTCATAAAAAAACCCCAAATCTAAGGTCATCTGTCATATGAACACATGTTAAATTTCAGTTTAATCTGGCAACACATCCAGCTGTTCAAAAAGACGCTTCAGTGAAAAAATTATAAATTAGTGGTGTAATGTCATAGGCATTTTAAATGATCGAGTCCATTTTATTTTCCATCAATAATTACAGATGCAAAAGCTTTCCGCATTTGAAAATAATTGATCAAAAATGCATTCAAATGAAAATCTATTCAAAAAGCTTATTTGAATCGATTTAAGTAAAATAAAATGAATTTTAAGAATCGTCTCATAACTGCTGATGAAACATGGATCCACCACTACACACCACAGACAAAAGAACAATTAGAACAGTGGACTGAATAAAGCTGGTGAAAGTGCACCGAAGGCAAAAATAATTCAATCGGCGAGTAAGATTATGGCAATGGTTTTCTGGGATTACAAAGTTATATTATTGATGGGCTATCTTCAAAAACGTAAAACAATGAATTCAGAATAGTATTTTAACCTATTAGATCAATTGATTGCGGATTGATTGCGACAAAAACGATCAACACAAAAAAAATAAAAAAATTTTTCTATCAAGACCGCACCAGCACATAAGAGTGTTTTAACAATGAATTTAAGTACGAATTGTTTGACCCTCCACCTTATTGCACCTTACTTAAAACTGTTCCCAAATCTAAAAAAAATTGCTTGCTAGTAAGCGTTTTACCTCAAATAAAAATGCTATTGCAGCTGTAAAGGATAGAATTGCTGGAAAAGTGTTGAACTAAATGTATTGAAGTTTCTGGAGATTATACTGAAAAATAAACTTAATTTTAAAAATCTATTTATTGTTTTTTATTGTTAGATTAAGAACAGTTCGAACTGCCCTCGCATTTGTAAACAGATGCAGAATATACTTGGACAAGCTAGACTCCTCAAAAACGCTGAGTACTCGTATTTTGTATTGGATGATTTTCTGTTGAAACCCTGCTGGAAAAGCACCTAACCGAGAACACGTCACGTGTCATAGGGAGCGGTGATGGAACTGAATTTTATATATGAAAAGGACCGGTCATTTTAACTTGGGCTTGTGCTACAGGACTGGTCTAACCCCAAAAAACATATCTTAGAACCAACGCAAAAGAATATGTCATGCGGTTTAAACTGGTCACGTAAATGACCTAGGAACGGGTCCTGTTTTCCGCTATCTCGTGATATGTATTTTCGGAACGGGGCCAGTTTTGACCTATCATGGGGCAGGTCCCAATTCCCAACTGACTCCTTTTTGCAGGGAATTTAGTATGAGCGACGAAGCCCATTTTGATTGAGGACACCGTGGGTAACACGGTTACTATGACTTGTGACCGATACAGAACTATGATCAACGAGTTCTTATCGTCGCAAATTGATAAATTGGCACTGGAGGACATCAGAGAACTGCAAAATCAACTTTTTTCTTGATTTAATCATACACAAAAATTCTTGTTCACTTTTAATAATTCAACAAAATTCACTGTAGAATAAAATCAGCATCATGCTACTGAACGCGTAATTGGAATCAGTGTGAATCATCTGTCGTTTATGTTTTATGCAAATGTAATCACTTAACAGTGTTCAGTAACATGATGCTGATTTTATTCTACAGTGAATATTGTTCAATTATTAAAAGTGAACAAGAATTTTTTTGTATGATTAAATCAAGAAAAAAGTTGATTTCGCAGATCTCTGGAGGACATGTAAACCATCGGTCTTACATTGCAAATAAAAAATAAAGGTTTTTTTCATTATTAGAATTATTGTAGCTACTTAACTATAAAAAACGACTTCATTCGGCCCCTAGAGTATTAATATTAAAAGCCCCCCCCCCCCCCCCCACAACAGAGTGTTCAAACCGCTTTGGTAAGAAACCTGAAATATAAATTATGAGTTGCCCGAAGAATGGGCTAATTCGCTAATTAGGTAATTTTTGAATTTTTTATAGTAACGGCGGAAAAATTGCCTCAGAAATCTGAAAAATTGAATAAATGTTATCTAGAGACTGAATTTATTCATTGATAAAGACACTTTTTAAAAATTTCACTAGTAACGTAATAAACATGGAATGATTAAATAGAAAAAAGTCTCTTCTAAACATCCTTCCGAAACTTAAAAAAATTATTTTCTTTTCGGGATAGACGCTTTATAAAACGGAATTTTTGTAAAATTTTTACCGGAAAGCGGCAAAGAGGTCCTGTACAAATCATTTAAGCTCTGAAACTTAAAATTGAAACGTCATCTACAAAAAAAAATTCTTAAATATTTAAAAATTCATGTCAGCAAGAAAATTTTCCAAATTGTTATGTATTTTTTCCTGATTTTTTTATGTTTGTTATTTATTGACTTGTTTTTCTTTTAATTGACTGCATTTGAAAAACTAATAAAAACAGTAAAAAACACAAAATAAATTCTAGATGGCGCTTTTGAATTGGCAAATTCCTAACAAGAAAATAATAGAAAACAAACAGTTCTGCCACATTAATACTGTGGTTTTTAAGTTGCTAAATGTAGAAAACCATGCACTACTAAATACACTCACAATATATTTCCAGTTACCGACTACAGTTTGTTTTTGAATGAAGAAGAAATTAAAATTCATAGAAATATATTTGTTAACTATTTGAATTAGTTATTTTAAAAAACAAACTATAAAACATATGGAATTTCAGTTGAAACTGATATTTTTTGTTAAATGTAAAATTTTATGTTTTCAAATAATTCCGTTTTTGTTTTTTTTTTATCAAAATAGTTGCTTTAAATACAAAATTATTTCAATAAAAATTACAAGAAATTATTTAAATATATGTTACATACAGTCATAGAAAATAAAAATATATGCCTCTGTGTGTGTTGTGTTTTGTAATTAGAGACATAAAAAAAATTTCACTTTGAAAAACAATCTACAAAAATGTTTTTTTTTTCTAATGTTTTTAAACAACTTTCGATTGTTTTTACTACTTTTGTCGATTATTAAACAATGATTGAAAACAAACAACAAAATGGACTGAATATAATGAAAAATAAGTTGTCCTCTTTTTTTATTGTATTTTCGATTAATTTAATATGTATTTCAGATTGTAACGAAATAATATTGTGAGTGTAGTTATGACGCGACAAAAAAAGCATTTATTTTAAAATTTATTTTTATGAAATGATTAGTAAATTTGAAATGAACAAAATTTATATTAGAACTGCACTTTGAAAACAAACGTGATCATTCATGTAGATTTTGTTGTGTTATTGGTTGTAAACAAAACAAATTAATTGTTATTTCAATTTGTTCATTCTTTTTTTTTTAGTTGATGAAAATAGCAAATATAAGTTTAACACAACTAAAAATTAATAATTTAGTTAAATATGAAAAATGTGTGGGCGGTTGAAATATTTTTTGGTTATGGCTGCTAAGATTAAAATGAGCTACAGATAAACCTCAGTATATGTGATAGTTGTTAAACTCGAATACAAAAAAAAAATATCTCTTAAATTCCTCTCATTAAACATTTTGTTGAATAAGTCATATTTAGTTAATTTTTTAATTGATTCAACTAAGTAAATTATCAATGTTGAATATTGTGGGTAGAAGTTTTAATATTAATAATTTTTTAATTGAGTTTGATTATGGCTTTGTTATACAACAAAATTTTTGGTAGGAGCAATTACACAGCAAAACTTTGGTAATGGGTGCGATATTTTCATGCGTTATCTTGTAATGATAGCTGGTTCTTTTTCATTATTTGCAAGAATAAAGTAATAAGTTACTGATGATTGATATCTCAGTGGGTAGAGTTCTGGGCTGGCAACAAGATTTCCCGTTCCAGGTTTGATTCCTATCATGACCACATTATTTTTAATAACGTTTAAAATATTTGTAATAATTTTTTTAATAAAAATTCCTCTTTTTTAAAAATCTATTTTTAGACACATTACTTTTTCCATTCTCGTAACCATATAAGTAACCCCTTACATTATCACATCTAAAGTAATGGGTATATACATTACTTTGAGGCTCATCGCCTGTAAAATCATCAGTGAAGTAAGGTGTAAAGTAATACATGGGCCCCTATGGCTACACATTACTTTACACATTATTTGGTAATGTGTGGTTTTGCTGGGTAAGAGATATTTAAGTTTGAGTGATTAATAAATAGAGTTAAAATTTTCGAATAAAATATCTAATTTTGCTAGCCAACAAAGCAGAAATCCTTAAATACCCCTGTCGATTTAAGATCCCTTTAATTGAATTTCAATAAAATACCTTTATCCATAAAATATGCTTACCCTTAAACTAGTGAAAATATCCTTTAGAGCGTTATCGCTTCTTCGCTAATTATGATTTTTGTTTAAAAAATTTCAAAAAAGCTAATATATATATAAAAATATATTTTAAATTCAATTTACAAATAATTTTCGACGTCAATATCAAGTTTTATCAGCAGATTTAGCCACACATTTTTAAATTTACAATTTTAGCCCAGTTACGCTCAAGTCGTTTAATTAACGTTCTACTGTACATTTGTATCAAGAAAAGTAAACAAACTAATAAATTTGTTAGAAACTTTTCTTTTATACACATCTTACGTAATTTAATTAAATATTTAGCGTTTTAAGTGTTAGAAGAGAGCCACTTATAATTTAGCACAGTGGTACGTCAAGATTTACAAATGAAGAAAGTTAAAACAAATAAAAATATATTTATAATTTTTTCACGGCTAGAATGAAGGTCATTGCACGTGGTATGCTAGAAAAATTAGTTTTCGCTAAATAAAAGTTTAAATACAAAATTTTATATTCAATTTTCCCTGAAAAGCCACACATTACCAAATAATGGGTAAAGTAATGTATAGCCATAGGGGCCGATGGATTACTTTTCACCTTACTTCATTGGTGAATTTTATAGGCGATGAGCCTCAAAGTAATGTATATACCCATTACTTTAGAGGTGATAATGTAAGGGGTTACTTATATGGTTACGAGAATGGAAATAGTAATGTGTCTAAAAATATATTCTTAAAAAAAGAGGAATTTTTATTAAAAAAAAAATTATTACAAATATTTTATTTAAAATTTTTGTCGAGCGCCCCGGAAGGCTAGTTGGTAGCGTGCTAGCTTATCAGTGCGGGGGTCGTGGGTTCGATTCTCACCAGAGGCTCTGGTCTGTTTTCGCTACAACGAGCCGATAGCCTTCGTTGCTAGTGCTCGGTTAGGGTATTAAGATATAATTTGTAATTATATGTTTAATAAAATAAATAAATAAATAAAATTTTTGTAATTTAAAATAATGTGGTCAAGATGGAAATCGAACCAGGGAAATCTAGTGTTGTCAAAACAAACATAAATTATCCTTTTGCTTACAAAAAAACACAAAGTAATGTATCTAAAAATAGATTTTCAAAAATAGTTTAATTATTACTTTACATTTATAAATCATATATTACGTAATCAATAATAAGTAACTTATTACTTTATGCTTGCAAATAATGAAAAAGTTAACGACCTATCATTACAAGGTAACGCATGAAAATATCGCACCCATAACCAAAGTTTTGCTGGGTTGATTATTACCTTTGTAACCTATTGATACTATACATTTTTGGCCCAAGCTATTTGGTTTTTATTTTAATTTTTTGCATCTGGGATTTAATAATAGTTTTGACACAAAAAATTTGGCTCCTTAGACCGGAGACACAAGCAGACCTAAAATGTTGTCGGCGGCGGGTTGAGCCGGAATGATTGACTTTTCAGAACGGCAGCTCTTGTATTAACCTACACTAAAACACAGGAAAAATCACTTAAAAATCGTTCTACCAACTTTTTATTTAAATCAAAAGAACCTTTCATTTATTTTCAAGTGCTAATAAATTAACTGATAATTACCATAAAAATAAATATTTTTTTTTTCAATATTTAAACTGTTAACAAACTAACCACAAATCTGTAAAAACAAATATTTCTTTTACTTATTTCTTTGAACTGGAAACAAATTAACTACAAAATCCTTAACAATAAATGATTTTTCGTTTATTTCGCTCTTTTAAATGTCATAAAAATTAAACAACAAAGTCTGTCAAAAGAACAACTATTTATTTATTTTGTTTATTTTAACTTCAATTACAAAAAAAGAAGAAAAAAATAACAAAAGATTTTAAATGAAAATATTAACTGCAACTGTAACGGAAAATCCGTATGTACAGTGTTACAGTAAAATGTGCATATCCCCTTCAAAAACATGGTTGTGAGTTATCTATGAACAATAAAATTCATTTCAAAAAAATTCAATCTAACAACAAACAATTAATTTTGACCAAAAATTGTTTTACCAAAAACATTTATTAACAAAAATATATAAAATTAATTTTTCGAGCACAGAAAAGTCCACACAAAATTTATTTCACGTATAAGTAAATAAAAAAAATCAAGTAAAAAATGCTTGAATTCGGCTGTGCCGAATCTTTGAATACCCTCCACCAATATCAAAAAAAAAATTCTACTGTTTTTAATATAAATAATGTAAAAAACATTAGAGGTAAAGTTATGAAGTTAAAAAAAAATTTTCAGGTGAAAAACTTTTTTTGGATGTGAAAATAAATTTTGTGGGGGGAAAAAAAAGTTTAGAGGTAAAAAAACTTTTTGAGGTGAACAATTTTTTGTGGTGAAAAATATTTGAGGTTAATATAAAATATTGTTCAATTCTAAGCGACTGGTGAAAAAACAAGACGAAATACTTTACATGCCGGTTACTACTTTGAAATTGTACTAAAATACATCAATTTGTATGGAAAATTTAAAAGTACCTTCACATTTTCACTTATAACTTTTTAACCGCTGGACCGATTTTGCTTATTTTCAATAGTAAACTGCTCGGGAGGATGTCCAACAATCTAGTTGAACATGAAGCCCCCGCGTGCGTCTTCGCGCCGTGATCGCCATTTCAACAGACAGACAAACGGACATCGCTTAATCGACTTCAAATCGCATAAGGATCATAAATATTTTTTTTTATAGGGTCTTAGACCTATATTTCGACATGTAACAAACAGAATGAAAAAATTAAATATATACTCTCAACATATATGGTGGGCCCGCCTTGGCTTTGTAGAACACCATTTAATATAGAATTTACCAATACTTTTGTTTAATTATTTGAAATTATATTACATTCTTCGAGTAGAGCGTTTTAAAGATCCTGTACGTCCTTTTTCTAACTCAACGGCCTAATTCATTCTCAGGAACTGAAAATTTCTCACATTTTTGAAAAATTGGGTTGATCGGATGAGGTATTGCCGAGCCAGTCAAAGTTTGTTAATAAATGTTTTTCTAAAAAAAATAAAAATTTTGTCAAAATTTATGATTTTTTGATAAATAGAATTTGTTCAGAGAAAATTCACAACCTTGTTTTTTAAGTGGTGTGCAGACTTTACTGTGCCACTGTAAATTTAATTTATTTTTGAAATAAATGTAAAAAAAAAATTGAGAAATATATTTTTTTGATATTTCAACTAGTTTATCATTTAAAAATAACTTTTTAAATAAACTGCAGTGAGTACAAATATTTTAATTTTTAAAAAATTAATGTAGGAAATATTTTTAAGAAAAGTTTTATTTATTGCTTGTTTATATTATTTTGCGGCTGAATAAATATAATTTTTTTAAATAAAAAATTAATATAATATCCGCAATATTTTTGGTCTTGAAATTCAGTAACACCTGTGAGGAAAACATCTTAGCAAATGATTGCTAAGGCCCGATATTCTCACAGGATGCCGACACCTTTTATAAAATTGTCTCCAACTTAAAAATTAGCACCTCCCGAGTAGTTTGGTATTGAAAATGAGCAAAATCGGTACAGTGGTTAAAAAGTTATGACCGAAAATGTGAAGGCAAATTGTTGTATTAAAGAACAATTTCATAGTAGCGACTGGTAAATACTATATTTTCCCATATTTTTTGACCAGTCGCTTAAAAGTGAATATTTTATATTCACCTCAAAATTTTTTTTCAACCACAAAATTTGATTTCACATCAAAAAAAGTTTTTCACCTCAAAAAATTTTTTTCACCTCCATAATTTAACTTCTAAGTTTTTTTTACATTATTTGTATCAAAAACAGTGAGAAAAAATATTTACTTGTTTTTTTTTGTTTTTAAATTAAGCAGATCTGAAAATTGATTGGTATTTAGTGAGTTCGGTCGGCCAATGTCGATTTCGCTAAATTTCACAGTTTTCATAAAGGCTAGATCAAGAATTTTTATTGCAAAATCCGAAGTTATTTGATTTGTCCTCAAACTTTATTTATCGCCTTAATAAAACGATAAATCAAAATTATCATATATTGGTTATAGTAAGTTTTCATAAAAAAAAAAATAATTTCTAATAATATTTGTAGTAAAACTTGGCGTAAACAAATCTGTCATAATAATAACCATTGTTCAACCCACTGTGCTATCAAAGAGATAGAGGAAGCAGAGAAAGTTTTTTAATGGTTCAAATTCAAAGTCAAGGTTATTATAAAATATTTATACCAAAGCCTTCGTTTGTTATGAAACAAATAAAAATTCTTATCAGTTGCTAAAAATTAAATATAATCAAAAGTAAACGTAAAAATATTAAATACACAAACTTGATACTTGCAATTTATAAATATAAATAAATGAAAAAAAAAAATTAAAACAATTTACTCACTTTGTACTGCCAGCTGTTGTTGATGCGCCGCTGCACGCTGTAAGGAATAAAATAAATATTTAAATAAATTATAATTTAAAGTAAAAAAGTGTTAATATAATTGCAGGATTTTTTTTTACACAAATCATTATTTACATTTTGCATAATGGTCCTAATACCACTACGTTCCAATGCTTGTGCATCTAAGGATTGACTGCGTCCACGTTGTGTTTTCGTTTGTGACGATGAGGATGACGATGTGTGGGCATGGGCATGCCTATAGATCCAACGTTTAACAGCAGACATTTTGTTAATACTTTGTTTTTTTTTCTTGTATATATTTAACTATTTAAATATTTTTCAGATTTAATTTATAATTAATTAAGGTATTTGTATTTTTTTTTTCACAGCCACAAATTTCGATTTATGGTTATTACAAAATTGTACAGTTACATTTTGTTGATACTGTTGAAACAAGGAAGCATTTAATAAGAGAGTTAGCTTTTAAGAGAATATTTTTTGTGTGAGATTGTATAAAAAGCTTTTAATTAGGGTGACCAGATTTATCATAAATATGTTATTTTATAATTTTAATGGCGAAAAATTTTAAATATACCTTAAGGCCCAACTATATTAAATGAAGAATTAAAACAAGAGGGCGAAACCGTATTTAGATTAAGTCAACTTTTGCCAAGTTCCATCTTTATTAAGTTAATTTTTAATAGAAATCAGGGGACAGGGGGCAAGCATGGGATTTATGAATATCACAACCAAAATGATTATAAAATATACCTGACGCTGATAAACGATAAAAAGATATTTGTCCTGAACAAATAAATTATAAAAAATTGCGGCTAACGTTAGTGCTAAATATTTTGAAGGAATATTCAAAATCTCTCGATTCGTGTACCAGCTAAAATGGTTAGAATAATTTACGGATTCCTCTAAAAAGTTTCTAAAAATAATGGCGCCCAATGACATTAATGGAAAATGTATTAAAAAGAAAATATATCCAGCACTAGAACTACTGTTTCAAAATGGCATGACGCCCAACAAATCTTTGAAGTTAGTTATGCATTAATACATTTTGAGTTTTTGATTGGGTTTAAATAATTTTTTTCTATTTCTTTTGAAAAAATCTGTTAATATTACTTCATAGTTTCCATGCTTGTTTTTCATCATTTATTTTTCAAACAAATTTTAACCAGATTTGCAAAAAATTAAATAATTTTCAATTTAACGCATTCGAAAAACTTCAGTTTCTGACTTAGTGCTTTTTATACCCTTCACCACAGGTGGAAGGGTATATATAAGTTTGTCATTCCGTTTGTAATTTCTACAATATTGATCTTAGACCCTATAAAGTATATATATTCTGGGTCCTTATGAAGAGCGAAGTTGATTTAACGATGTCCGTCTGTCCGTCTGTGTGTTGAAATGGGTTTTCCGAAGAACCCAGACATGATAAGGACTTGATTGTTTTTTATTTCTGTTACATGTGATCCATTTCTGTTTGCTATTAAAAATCAGACAGATCGGTTAATAAATGGCTGAGATATTAGCAAAAAACCAGGACTACCTCTAATTTTTCCAGTAAAATCCCTTTGTTTAAAATGTATGTAGAATTTTGAGCATAACAACACATCCATGTGTTAAAATTCTTTTCTTTCATCTCCACCTTTTATACACAAACAACACACATACAAAGATTTGTCATTTAAATAAAAACTAAACAAATCCCTAATGAACGAAGACTTTTATATATGTACCTCTATTGACGATGATTTTGTGTGAGCTTCAATAGCTCAGTTGTCTAGAGGCTATGTCACAAATACTTTTTTTCTCTAAGCCCGCGGGGTTCGAGGTTCGAATCTCGTTCACTTTTTTTTTTGTACATTTTTTTTATTATTTTCTTAAGACTGTTTTTTTTTTGCTTATTTTTGTTTTTTTTTAACATTTAATAATTAATTTATATAAAATTTTATATTAATAATTAAATAATCCATAAATAGGCTAAAAACATCAACATTTTATAAAAACCCTCTGATACAAACAAAATACAAACGTTTTTATACCTTTCACCACAGGTGAAAGGGTCGCGGGTTCGTTAAGATTTTTTTTTGTTTATTTTTTGTTTTTTTTTTTTACATTTAATAATTAATTTAAATAAAATTTTATATTAATAATTAAATAATCCATAAATAGGCTAAAAACATCAAAATTTGTATAAAAACCCTCTGATACAAACAAAATACAAACGGTTTTATTTCTATTTTTTGCTCCGATTTAAAAGAATTTATAAAAAGATTTTTAAACCATTTTATTTCTCACATATTAAGAAAATTTTATACATAATTTACCTTTGAGTGCAACTATTTTAGGTCATAACTTATAATAATTTATATAAAAAATTATAAGCTATTTTCCTTCAAATTTTTAAAATTAAGCTAAAGAAATTACAAATATTTCTAATAAAAAAGCGAAATAAAATCCCAAATGCAAATTTGCCAGCTAAATCAAACTATTTTGTAGAAATAAAACACATGCAGTTCTAGTGATTTCTTTTAACGATTTGTTGAAATTCTTTTCTTTCACCTCTTCACCTTTTATACACAAACACTATTCTAGAGCTGTATTATGACCTATGGATACGTCTTATATAGCAAAAGATCGAAAATCTTTAGTATAACATATTTGCTGAAAAACTCGGAAATATCGGTTCAGATACAAAAAAGTTATGCCCAAAACATACATTTTTTTAAAATACCTATTTTCTGGAACCATAAATCTTCCCGAGTCCAAGTTTTATCTCCAAACTAAATGGTTAATTTCCTCTTAAAGGCGTCCGTATATAAATCTGTCCATTTCATATATGTCCATATATAAACTTCAGTTTTTTCCCAACCATGGTGAAGGGTATATAAGATTCGGCATAGCCGAATTTAGCCGCTCTTACTTGTTTGAGCTTAAGGTTGTTTTTTTTTATAAATATAAATATTTTTTATTTTTCAATATTTCTCTTCTTCATTGTGTAGCATCATCAAATAATAATTATAATGACAAATAATGAAAAATTGTAAAAGGTTTAAAAAATTAAAAAAAATTTTTGTCAAGTAATTTTTTTTACGGTATACATATAGGTTTTTATATTATTATTTCTTTGCTATAATTTTGTTCATATTATTTTGTTTGCTGGTATATGTGTATACCCCAAACAATTTTTATTATTTATTTTCTTCTTATTTCCTGAATATGCTACACAATGGAGTAGCGAAATATTGAAAAATAAATAATAGTAAAATAATCTAAAATTTAAAAAGTTAAAAATATTATTATACTTGTGGAATGGAAACATAATAATGATATTCAATGTGTTTGCCGGGGGTCCTCATGCGGTGTTCCCATAGCACTTAACCATAGCGAAGTAAAATGAACTAAAAAGTTTCAACAGTTTTGCCAATTCTGCATCTGATGGTTGGCAACAACTGTTCTAAGAAATAAAATCTCGCGCAATTACAGCGTTGCCATATTTGAAAGTAAAAGAAAATAAGAAAAGAAAATCCAATAAAGAAATAAATTTCTTTATATCTCAACATAATCTTCTGTTAGCTCAATACACTTTTTTCGGCGATATTCAATAACTTCGACTATAGCTATCAATCGCAACTCTTTTACCACCGAGCCATAATTTTAAGTTTAAAAATAGAAAATAAACCGAGGGAGCAAAATCTGGCAAATAAGGTTCGTGATGAAGCAATTCAATTTATAATTATTTAATTTTGGCATTTTTTTTCATGTGTTTACAAATTCACTGAGATCACTTATTTTTGATGCACCAAACAAAAACAACACTTCACAACGTCGCGCCTTGACAATTAAATCATATGTTTTATAAGGTTGCCACTTTTCACCAAAGCAGTTTTTTTTAAACTAATTTTAGACCATCCTCGGAAATTTATTTCAAAAAGTTTCCAAACATACATATGTATCTTACCAGAAAATTATATTTCCATCAGCGTTTTTTCTAAGTGATATTTTTAAATTTGATACTCGATACTATTCAATACTTTTTACTGATTTTTTTTTATTATTTAAAAAACCGTGAGATTTTTATAATTTTTTTTTATAAATTTTCGGTGTTTTTGTTTGTTAAGTATTTTTAATTTTAATTAATTTTAAAAAATAATTTTTAGTTTTTACAAACTTTTCACTTTTAATTTCTTCTCGCAGCAGAGTTGTATTTTGAGGCTTATCATTTTAGCTGAGTTGAATTTTTTAATATATTATCATTCCGAAATACAACTCCGAAAATATCGAGAAAGTATCGAGAACCCGAAAAAGAGTAAATACAAGTTAGTGGGTATCGACTACAATTTTAATTTACAAGCACTATCACCGTGGGTTAATACCAAACAAATAGGTTAAATTTCAAACATGAATTTTATTAAAACTACTAAAATAAAAATATATAAGAAGATACATGATCATTCATTATGTGGTATATAAGCATACATGCATGCATACTTTAATATATGACCATACATGATTAAATTTACTTTTATATATTTTCAAATCCGAAATTATGTATGATCATATATGAGCATACGTAAAACATATATGATCAGACATAAAAATATACGGTCATTATTCCTAAAATTTTTTATCCGAAGATGTATTATGATATACGACTTAATGTCATATATCCCAAGAAGAACGCAATTTTTAAATTTTAAATAAAACACAGATATTTAAAAAAAAAATCGTGAAACTTTATTATATCGTAAAGTAGACAGAATGAGGTTATGTATGGAACAATATATCGTGCAGATGGCCGCGGCGGCATGTTGGCATGCACGCGATCTTTTAATGAAATTTTCAATGACCGTTTTGCATGAATGCTGCGGTATTTCATTAATGCAGCGTCCAATTTCCTCTTTTAAGGCTTGAGTCGTCGTCGGCTTATTCGCGTAAAACATCGACTTCAAAAAACCCCAAAGAAAAAAATCTAATGGTGTTAAATCGCACGATCTAGGCGGCCAATTCTGATCTCCAAAACGCGAAATAACACGACCGGGAAATGACTGATGCAGCAATTGAATTGTTTCTCTGGCTGTATGACATGTGGCGCCGTCTTGTTGGAACGACATGCCCTCCACATTAATTTCTTCAATTCTAGGCAAGAAAAAACTGCTTGACCTGCCTCATTTTCATAAAAAAAGGTCCAATGATTCCTCCAGCCCAAAAACCACACCACACAGTGACACGTTGAGGATGCATTTGCTTCTCGTGAGTCACTCGAGGATTTTCCTCACCCCAAATGCGACAATTCTGCCTATTGACGAAGCCATCAAGATGAAAATGGGCCTCGTCACTGAAGATGATTTTATCGGCGAAATCAGCATTTTCATGTTGTCTCTCCAATACCCAATTAACGAACTCCCTTCGCTGTCCATGGTCAGCTGGCTTCAGTTCCTGAGTCAATTGAACTTTGTATGCATGAAGATGCAAATTTTTCGTCAAAATTCGCTGCAAAGTGGATTTGGAGACACCAATTTGCTGAGCTCGGTGTCGAATTGAGGTGAATGGAGTTTGAGCGACATCATCACGTACAGCTGCGACATTTTCGGTCGATCGACCTGGTCGATGGCGCGTTGTTGTCTTTACATCACTAACAGACCCAGTTTCGGCAAATTTATCCATTAATCTCTTTACAGTTGACTCTTTTGGAGCATTATTGTGACCCCAAATTTATCGCAATTTGCGAACTGTAGCCGCAAAACTTTCACCATTTTGGTAAAACAATTTCACAATGAGAATGCGTTGTTCATTCGTGTAGCGCTCCATTTTTACTAACCTCGTACCTTCTACTAGCAAACAATAACAATTGTTCAAATGTCAAACAATGACACTTCGAATGTTGCCAGATTTAAAAATTGCGTTCTTCTTGGGACACCCTTTACAATCACGTATATTCATATATATTTAGATTTTTACATGGGCAAGTAAAAAGTGGTGTTAAAAAGGAAAAACACAATTATAAACATTTTTAAATATTTTAGTAGTTCAGTTAAAATATATTAAAAAAAATAAATCTAAATTTGGCAACAAATTTAATTTGAAAAAAAAAAAATAAAGTCTTCAAGCAATGGATTTTTAATTATAGCAGAATAAATAAATAAATAAATAAATCAATCAATTTTTTTTAACCGTATATTAAGAAAACAATTTTTTTTCTTTTTAGCATCCCGGTAGGCTAGTTGGTAGCGTGCTAGCATATCAGTGCGGGGGTCGTGGGTTCGATTCCAAACAGAGGCTCTGGTCTGTTTTCGCTACAACGAGCCGATTGCCTTTGTTGCTAGTGCTCGGTTAGGGTATTAGGATATAATTTGTAATTATATGATTAATATAAAATAAAAATAACAAAAAAAAATTTTAATAACTTCTGGGACAATACAAGAGTTTCTAAAAAATCCTTGCGGCATCAAGCTTGATTCTCACTTATAAATTTTTTCAAATCACTTTTTCTTCATGTGTAATATTTGCGCTGAAATTTGAATGCGAACATAAAATCCTAGAATGTTGGTTTACTTGACCCGTCGGACACGTGACAGCCTTTATTTCGATTTCTTCTTTCATATTTAATAAATTAGTTAGGATAGTGTATAATCTGTTACATAGAATGATTATATTTATTTCTACGTGACCTTAAAATGATCCAATAGAATGTGAAAATTGTGTTAAATGAGAAAATAATAAAACCTGAAAAGTTAAAACTGTGACAAAGCCTAGTCTTTGACTATAAAATTTTTAAACTTTTTTTTCTCGCGATTTAAAAAAAGTATTTGGCAACTATAAATGGAAAGAATTAAATTCGAAAGATTCCCTTTTCCCAAAATAGTTTAAGAAAATTTTTTTTTAATTCAAAACATAATTCGTAATTATACTTAAAATATCTGTTGGGTATCTGGCCTGCTCTAAATTAAGAGCTTTTTCAAGAGAGACAGAGAAAGAGCTTAATTTGTTTTTCAAACACCTAAATACACAAATGAAACAACAGAGGGCGTTAAATTATATTATTTTTTTTAGAAAAAAAACTTCCGTCAGTTACAAAAATTTAAATGACTTCAAATAAATAAGAAATTATATACTACCTATTGTTTATGTAATAAACTTAAAACAATAAATTAACTTAAATTAAATACAAAAAATTCTTTAACAGCTGATTATTGTTGCTATTGTTAAAGCTTTAACAAATGTAGTCGTTTTATTTACCCCATTATCTTTATTTAATTGGCAAATATTTGTTTTAAATATCAGATGTTTTATTGAGGAAAATAAAACAAAAAAAAAAAAAATAAGTAGTATTATAATGTTAATTAAATTATAAAAAAAATTATAATATTTATTTATAAAATAGCAAACGTTTTTACGTAGGTAAAATACAACAAAAAATTGTTTTAGACACATGCTAAATATTTAAATAATAAAACCCATATGGCATAGGAAGTAATAACAAAATAGAACTAGAATGAACCTTATTTTTACATTATACATTTTCAAATTTTAATTAAAATTTATGCAAATTTTCGACATATTGAGGGATAACAATTAAATGATCTTGTAATTTATGCAAGAGAAATTTACAAGGTAATTTTAAGATAATTAAAAAAAAATAAATGAAAAAATGTTTTAGTTTGATTGAAATAATCTTTAATTTTTTTTTTTAATTTTGAAGAATAAAGTGAAATTTTAAATTACACTGACAGAAATATTTTCAGCATATTTAACTAAAGTAGAAGTGTACTCGTATTTTGTAAATGTTATATTTCTATATTTACTACCAACAAATTAAGACTACATAGTGGTGTGTTGTAAAAATATTATGATTCTACCCCACTGTGCAAGTAGTACATCGACAATTGTATTGTTACTTTAGAAGTATAAAAGTACAAATATACGTTTTATTAAAACTTATTTATCCATTTTTGAGTCAAGATGATGTCCTTTTAACATATGCTTTAAGTCCTTCGACTAAAATTATAATTTCTTTTCAAAGAAGAGACTAATTTCGTGTTCATTATCAACATATTTCAGTGACATTTAATATTTTTCTACATTTTTTTTTATTTTAAGAATTTTTGACATTTTTTTATTGTTTTCTAGCCTTTAATAATTTAAAATAAGTATAAAAAATATTTATAAGAAAAATAAATTTTATTGTAATACAGCAAAAAGAAATAGTTTAAAATTATCTTTTGTTGTGCAAAATTCAATAAATGATTTAGATTTTTCTGGAGACTCAAATTATTATGATTAAAAGTAATAAATGCGCGGGTTAACGTACCATTGATAGCATAATTAGTCCGATGAATTGGAACATTAAAGGCATCAATAAACCTAAGACTTCTTAATGGAACATAAAATGGAATCAAAGATAGTAAGTCAGGACAATCAATATTATGATTGATTATATCAAATAAAAGTAAAGCCGATTGAAAAGTTCGGCGGAATTCTAAAGTTCGCAAACCAATAAAAAGGCATTTAGATTCATATTGAACGGCGAACTCTCTCAATACGGGAGATATGGGTAGAGACATCGTTCGTTGTTCTGCTTCTACAAATTGGTTAAATTTACACGCTGTTTGTAAAGGACATTAAAATACACCCACTATCTGTAAGTACAGTGGTGTTCAAAACATTCGCATTTGAGATTTTTTTGTTTAATTTTCTTTTGAACTCTTCTTTAGTATTTATTTATTTATTTTTTTTCTAAAATCATTTAATCATTTTTTTTTTCAGTTAAAAACTAAAACAAAAAATAACTTGTTGAAATTCTCTTACTCCTAACGCATTTTTTTAATTACTTTATATTATTGCCTTAGAATTTTAGTTAATAAATCATTATATGTTCCAAGGATAAACACTTCGTCATATTAATTTTGATGCAAAATAGCTGGCAACAAGTATAATTCTGTGTTTAGTTAAATAATTTTCAAAATGAACTTTCTTAAAGAGACATTTTTTTAAAATATTCTATTCCAAAATCAACGATTAGTAAATAGTGGCCAGCCACATTCATACAATTCATAAAGGAAGAAGACCTCGGGTAACAGCTGTAAGAGAAAATTAAAAAATAAGGATTTTTTTTTGCGAAATTTCGCTGGTTATCAACCTATTTACTATTCATATAAGAAGGGGCCGAGAATATGGTCTCAGAAGTTATAAATGCACAAAAAGCCCTAGAAAAAACTCGAAAAGCGTGGCTTGTCTTGGCCGGGCCGGGTACTCTTCTATTGGATACAAAATGGAAAAATATTTTATGATCAGATGAATCAAATTTTAACCTCTGGGAATAAGATGAAAGAACTAATTTTCGGGTAGTGGAATTGGTCCAATTCACCACATAACTGATACATGGACAGCCATAATATATAAAGACCATCTTAGATAGAAAAGGCTAAAATCGAGTTTCAATTAAAATATTAGTAAATACAATTAAAAATTTACTTGAATTTGGACCAGCAAAAGAATTTGTTATATCAATTAATTTTTTTTTTAAATTATTGAAATTTTCAATTATTTTTTTTTTTTTTTTGTTAAAATTAATTGAAATTTTCAATTATTTATTTAATCATATCAATTGATTTTTAATCAAAAATCTTCAACATTTTCATTTAAAATTTTAATTATATCAATTATAACTTTAATTAAAATTCTAACCATTAAAGTTTTAATACAATTTTCCAACATTAAATCAATTAAAATTTCAATCAAATTTTTTATTGAAATTACAGATTCAAAGCAATTAAAATTTTAATGAAATTTTCAAAAAATTTTTTTTTTAAACATACACAGAAAAAAGTATTACAAAATTTTAAGTAATTTAAAATATTTCTTAAAATTCAAATTGAATTTTATACAATTGTTATTTTTCATATAAAAATTCTTTGAAAATAAACTTGTCAGTTACAAAAAAATAATAAAAATTTTTTGTATTTACAAATTCCATTGTTAGTGCCTTTTTAAAAAATATATTTTTCTTTTGTATTTACAAAATTACAGAATTTTGTAATTTTATTTTGTGTATGTTTGTGTGTACTTCATCAACTCCTAAATATTTCAAAATACTTTGTACCAAATAGTTCATAGGAGAACCATAGTACTTTTGAGGTTTTAATAGCACCACAGACAGTACTATGGTACCAAGTTTATCATAACTGGTGCATGCGTATCCGTAGCGTTGCCAAAAAAGTTTGTTCTCATGTTCCCAATTTGAAAGTTAAAATACCCAAAAATCCTTAACAAATTGTTAAATAATCAATCACTAACTGTGAAAAAGGAATTTTGCCGTCATTTTCCTTAGAGTGTATGATATATAAGCCTGTTCAAAATCATGAGTTGTTTGTGGGTTGGGTGGATCTTAAGGAGGCTGACGATGACTTGGTCGCTCAGGTCGAAAGTGTGCCCTCCCTCTAGCGCTGATCCTCACAATTATTTCCATTTAATAAAAAAAAAACTAGTGTTTACTATTCGTTAGTAACAATAAATTATGATCTCGAGCCTGATACAAATTAAAAATATATGTTAATTATTTTTTTATTGTTTAATTGAATTTACAAATTTTATTTGTTTTTATAAGATAATAGAAATACATGAATTTAATATGCTTTGATACAAACTTTTAGGTAATATGAAGTTTCAGATGCAAATGTTTTGACCACCACTGAAACTTTTTTGATTTATTTAATAAATTTTAAGATACTTATTCATTTTATAACTTCTTAATTTTTTGAGCTTAAGGCTGATGTTTTTTTATTTTTTTGTATAAAAATATTATTTATTTTTTAATATTTCGCTACTTCATTGTGCGAAATAATATATAAAAAAACAACCTTAAATTAAAAAAAAAAAAAATAAGAAGTTATAAATAAAAGAAAAAGGTTAAATAAAAGTTGAAAATTATAAAAAAGGTATTTATTTAATTTATTTGTTATTGTTTTGAAGTGGCAAAAAGTCTACAATTAAATTATCTGTTGAAAAAACACAGTAGTAAAAGTGTTGAGTCTTTGAATACCGGTTATTCGGAATGGACTAATCTTAAAGGTACTCAATACTCAAAAGTAATGACGCAATACTTTCAGAGTTGTATTCACCGGTATATGCCTAATTTTGCCTTGCAAATACGACTTAATTTATGGGAAAAACGAAAGTAAATGAAAACAAGTAAGAGCGGCTAAATTCGGCTATGCCGAATCTTATATACCCTTCACCATGGTTGGGAAAAAACTGAAGTTTATATATGGACATATATGAAATGGACAGATTTATATACGGACGCCTTTAAGAGGAAATTAACCATTTAGTTTGGAGATAAAACTTGGACTCGGGAAGATTTATGGTTCCAGAAAATATGTATTTTAAAAAAATGTATCTTTTGGGCATAACTTTTTTGTATCTGAACCGATATTTCCGAGTTTTTCAGCAAATATGTTATACTAAAGATTTTCGATCTTTTGCTATATAAGACGTATCCATAGGTCATAATACAGCTCTAGAATAGTGTTTGTTGTTTGTGTATAAAAGGTTAAGAGGTGAAAGAAAAGAATTTCAACAAATCGTTAAAAGAAATCACTAGAACTGCATGTGTTTTATTTCTACAAAATAGTTTGATTTAGCTGGCAAATTTGCATTTAGGATTTTATTTCGCTTTTTTATTAGAAATATTTGTAATTTTTTTAGCTTAATTTTAAAAATTTGAAGGAAAATAGTTTATAATTTTTTTTATAAATTATTATAAGTTATGACCTAAAATAGTTTCACTCAAAGGTAAATTATGTATAAAATTTTCTTAATATGTGAGAAATAAAATGGTTTAAAAATCTTTTTATAAATTCTTTTAAATCGGAGCAAAAAATAGAAATAAAACCGTTTGTATTTTGTTAGTATCAGAGGGTTTTTATAAAAATTTTGATGTTTTTAGCCTATTTATGGATTATTTAATTATTAATATAAAATTTTATTTAAATTAATTATTAAATGTAAAAAAAAAACAAAAAATAAACAAAAAAAAATCTTAACGAACCCGCGACCCTTTCACCTGTGGTGAAAGGTATAAAAACGTTTGTATTTTGTTTGTATCAGAGGGTTTCTATAAAAATTAATTAAAAATTAATTAAAAAAATTAATTATTAATATAAAATTTTATATAAATTAATTATTAAATGTTAAAAAAACCAAAAATAAGCAAAACAAAAAAAAATCTTAACGAACCCGCGACCCTTTCACCTGTGGTGAAAGGTATAAAAACGTTTGTATTTTGTTTGTATCAGAGGGTTTTTATAAAAATGTTGATGTTTTTAGCCTATTTATGGATTATTTAATTATTAATATAAAATTTTATATAAATTAATTATTAAATGTTAAAAAAAACCAAAAATAAGCAAAAAAAAAAAGTCTTAAGAAAATAATAAAAAAAAATGTAAAAAAAAGTGAATTGACCTCATCGAGATTTGAACCTCGAACTCCGCGTGCTTAGAGAAAAAAAGTATTTGTGACATGGCGTCTAGACAACTGAGCTATTGAAGCTCACACAAAATCACCGTCAATAGATGTACATATATAAAAGTCTTCGTTCATTAGGGATTTGTTTAGTTTTTATTTAAATGACAAATCTTTGTATGTGTGTTGTTTGTGTATAAAAGGTGGAGATGAAAGAAAATAATTTTAATTATTAATATAAAATTTTATATAAATTAATTATTAAATGTTAAAAAAAAAACCAAAAATAAGCAAAAAAAAAATATTAAGAAAATAATAAAAAAAAATGTACAAAAAAAAAGTGAATTGACCTTACCGAGATTTGAACCTAGAACTCCGCGGGCTTAGAGAAAAAAAGTATTTGTGACACAGCGTCTAGACAACTGAGCTATTGAAGCTCACACAAAATCATCGTCAATAGAGAGAAAAGAATTTTAACACATGGATGTATTGTTATGCTCAAAATTCTACATACATATTAAACAAAAGGGTGTGAAGATAAATACGTAGGATAAATACGTTTCACAACTATTGTGAATGATATAAATAAAAAAAAAATAGTAGTGTCGCCAACTTTTTTTTTCCTAGAAAATGCCAAATTTGACAAGAAAAGCGCTGAAACATATGGAAAAATATAAATTTGAGATTTTACATGACATATTATTTTGGATTAAAATTTTTGGACATTTAAGAAAAAATAAATGGGGATACCGCTTATTTGTGGAGAGCTATGAGGTAGTAGATTCCAACGATGTATTCATATCCTTCAGAATCACTCTAGGTTTCGAGTTTTGCATTTTAAAGAAAATTTATTTTTGAAATTCCACATAACATTATTTAAAATTTTTGGACATTTAAGAAAAAAATAAATGGGGGTACCGCTTGTTTGTGGAGAGCTATGAGGTAGTTGATTCCAACGATGTATTCATCTCCTCCAGAATCACTCTAGGATTCGAGTTTTGCATTTTAAAGAAAATTTATTTTTGAAATATCTCATAACATTATTTAAAATTAAAATTGTTGGACATTTAAGAAAAAAATAAATGGGGTTACCGCTTATTTGTGGAGAGCTATGAGGTAGTTGATTCCAACGATGTATTCATCTCCTCCAGAATCACTCTAGGATTCGAGTTTTGCATTTTAAAGAAAATTTATTTTTGAAATTCCACATAACATTATTTAAAATTAAAATTTTTGGTCATTTAAGAAAAAAATAAATGGGAGTACCGCTTGTTTGTGGAGAGCTATGAGGAAGTAGATTCCAACGATGTATTCATCTCCTCCAGAATCACTCTAGGTTTCGAGTTTTGCATTTGACAAGAAAGTTTATTTTTGAAATTTCTCATAACATTATTTAAAATTAAATTTGTTGGACATTTAAGAAAAAAATAAATGGGGGTACCGCTTGTTTGTGGAGAGCTATGAGGTAGTAGATTCCAACGATGTATTCATCTCCTCCAGAATCACTCTAGGTTTAGAGTTTTGCATTTGACAAGAAAATTTATTTTTGAAATTTCTCATAACATTATTTAAAATTAAAATTTTTGGACATTTAAGAAAAAAATAAATGGGGGTACCGCTTGTTTGTGGAGAGCTATGAGGTAGTAGATTCCGACGATGTATTCCAACGATCAATGAATCAACTACCTCATAGCTCTCCACAAACAAGCGGTACCCCCATTTATTTTTTTCTTAAATGTCCAAAAATTTTAATTTTAAATAATGTTATGTGGAATTTCAAAAATAAATTTTCTTTAAAATGCAAAACTCGAATCCTAGAGTGATTTTGGAGGAGATGAATACATCATTGGAATCAACTACCTCATAGCTCTCCACAAACAAGCGGTACCCCCATTTATTTTTTTCTTAAATGTCCAAAAATTTTAATTTTAAATAATGTTGTGAGAAATTTCAAAAATAAATTTTCTTGTCAAATGCAAAACTCTAAACCTAGAGTGATTCTGGAGGAGATGAATACATCGTTGGAAGCTACTACCTCATAGCTCTCCACAAATAAGCGGTAACCCCATTTATTTTTTTCTTAAATGTCCAACAATTTTAATTTTAAATAATGTTATGAGAAATTTCAAAAATAAATTTTCTTTAAAATGCAAAACTCGAATCCTAGAGTGATTCTGGAGGAGATGAATACATCGTTGGAATCAACTACCTCATAGCTCTCCACAAACAAGCGGTACCCCCATTTATTTTTTTCTTAAATGTCCAAAAATTTTAATCCAAAATAATATGTCATGTAAAATCTCAAATTTATATTTTTCCATATGTTTCAGCGCTTTTCTTGTCAAATTTGGCATTTTCTAGGAAAAAAAAAGTTGGCGACACTACTATTTTTTTTATTTATATCATTCACAATAGTTGTGAAACGTATTTATCCTACGTATTTATCTTCACACTCTTATTAAACAAAGGGATTTTACTGGAAAAATTAGAGGTAGTCCTGGTTTTTTGCTAATATCTCAGCCATTTATTAACCGATCTGTCTGATTTTTAATAGCAAACAGAAATGGATCACATGTAACAGAAATAAAAAAGAATCAAGTCCTCATCATGTCTGGGTTCTTCGGAAAACCCATTTCAACACACAGACGGACAGACGGACAGACGGACAGACGGACATCGTTAAATCAACTTCGCTCTTCATATGGACCCAGAATATATATACTTTATAGGGTCTAAGATCAATATTGTAGAAATTACAAACGGAATGACAAACTTATATATACCCTTCCACCTATGGTGAAGGGTATAAAAAAAGTTTTAAGTAACCGCATAAAAAGAAACTGATTAATTATATACAACTGATATTCAGCTCGATTCTAAATATTCCCAGGGAATTGAGTTCCCGGGGAATTATTTTTCCCGAGAATAAAATCCTCCTATTCTAAACAGACGGGGAAAAGAATAGTAAGGGAGAGGGAATTTCGAATATTCGAAGTCAGCTGTTTTTCTTGAGCTGTTTTGATTGCAAATTTATGTGAAAAATATTGTGAAATATTGCAAATTTTTGTGAAAAACATTATAAAAGTAAAAAATAAAACTTTTTTAATTAAAAACAAGTAAGAGCGGCTAAATTCGGCTATGCCGAATCTTATATACCCTTCACCATGGTATTCTGAAGGAGATGAATACATCGTTGGAATCTACTACCTCATAGCTCTCCACAAACAAGCGGTATCCCCATTTATTTTTTCTTAAATGTCCAAAAATTTTAATCCAAAATAATATGTCATGTAAAATCTCAAATTTATATTTTTCCATATGTTTCAGCGCTTTTCTTGTCAAATTTGGCATTTTCTAGGCAAAAAAAAGTTGGCGACACTACTATTTATTTTTTATTTATATCATTCACAATAGTTGTGAAACGTATTTAACCTACGTATTTATCTTCACACTCTTATTAAACAAAGGGATTTTACTGGAAAAATTAGAGGTAGTCCTGGTTTTTTGCTAATATCTCAGCCATTTATTAACCGATCTGTCTGATTTTTAATAGCAAACAGAAATGGATCACATGTAACAGAAATAAAAACGAATCAAGTCCTCATCATGTCTGGGTTCTTCGGAAAACCCATTTCAACACACAGACGGACAGACGGACATCGTTAAATCAACTTCGCTCTTCATATGGACCCAGAATATATATACTTTATAGGGTCTAAGATCAATATTGTAGAAATTACAAACGGAATGACAAACTTATATATACCCTTCCACCTATGGTGAAGGGTATAAAAAGTAATAAAAATGTTCAGTGTAGCGTTTCTGATGGTAGCTGAAGCAGAAGAGCAGCAGCAGGACACAATGGAGCAAAGGATGGCAAGAAGAAAGTTACGTGATGCCAGCAACCCACTTGAATTGCCGCAAACTTTGTAAGTACATAAAGAAACTATTTTAATATTTATTTGTTCATTTTATTAATGAGAATTTTACTTTTCAAAGGTTTGAAAAGTATTATAGGGTGAACAAACCGGCATTTAAATATTTGTTAGATGTGTTAACGGCGCACATTCAGCCAAACCATAAGTCGTTCGCAATATCCCCCCTCGTGAAATTAAGTGCAGCTTTACGTTTCTTTGCCGAAGGTGGGTACCAAACGGGTATTGGGAAAGATTGCGACGTGTCTGTGGCCCAATGTACCCTGAGCAAAGTTCTGACGGAAGTTATAAATATATTTGAAGAGCATCTATGCCCAAGGTGGATTATTTTCTGCAGAACGGATGAGGAAAAACGAAAAATAGCTTTATCAATGTATGTAAAGCATGGCATTCCTAGCGTTATAGGATGCGTTGACGGGACGCATGTCCGTATTATTGCCCCTTCCAACAATAAACACTTGTACTACAACAGGAAGGGGTACTACAGTTTGAATGTAATGCTGGTAAGGATTTTCTATTTTTGAAAATATGCTTTATAGAACTCTCATCGGAATAATCAATAAAATTTTAAATCAAAAATGAAAAATATTTATAGGTCTGTGATGATGAGCTAAGGATTAAGTACGTTGATGCCTCCCATCCTGGTGCGTGTCATGATTCGTTTATTTGGAATTCCAGCGACATACGAGCTCATCTTGAACAAGAGTATCTCAGAGGAAGCAGCAACTATTGGCTTCTTGGTAATGTTTTAAACAACAACGTAAATATTCATGCATTAACTGTTTTTTTTTTAAATAGGAGACGCAGGATATCCTCTGGAACCGTGGCTTATAACCCCTCACAGATCTCCAGAGGACGGGTCGGTTGAAATGAAATTCAACGAAGTCCATTCGAAGAGCCACAATGTAGTTGAACGCACCAATGGCGTGTTGAAAAATAGATGGAGGTGCCTTCTTGGTGCTAGAGAGCTGCACTACGCTCCAAAAAAGGCAGCCAAAATAACAAATGTTTGTTGTGCATTGCATAACATGTGCATTTATTATAAATGCACTACTGATGTAAATGATTTACAAATTCCAGACTGTTTTGCCACACAAGGGAGTGCTGTGGTGTCCTTAGCCTCACCCCAATATTTGTCCCTTGCCCAAAATATTAGAAACAATATTGGCAATAATTTATAAAAAACATTTTTACATTTTATTAAAAAACAACTTAAAAAACAATTCAACAATAAAAAGAAAAAACAAAATATAATATAATAAAACATAAATCTTAAAACTACAAAACTATTGCATATTCACAGCACAATAAAAATAAAAAACAAAAAAAAAAATATAAGTCTTAAAACTACAAAATTATTTCATGTTCACAGCACAAGTTAAAAAAAAATAACAGTAAAAAGAAAAAACAAAATATAAATCTTAAAACTACAAAACTATTTAATTTTTACATTGTTCCAGCAGTCTACGGTTCTTCTCTATTTTATCTTCTACTTCCCTAAGCCTCAATTTTTCCATCACGTTATTGTGCCGCTTTTGCTCCTCTAATGCTTCCATCTTTAAATTATTAAGCCGCTTTTGCTCTTCTAATTGTTTTTTTAATACGTCATGCAGCCGGTCAATAGAGCGATATTTTTTTTTTGGTATTTTGCTGCAGGTCTTTTATTGCTTCCAGTATCTTTTTCTGTATACAAATCTCCTCTGCAAGGGCGTCAGTAGGAGAGATGTGTGAGGACAATGCAATCTGTGCCCGTTTTATTTTTTTCGCCGGTAGCTGTTGGTCATTAACTTTGACACTTTCGTGCACATTGCACACATCAATGTCATCGTCTGCCAATAAATCCTCCAGCAATGTAGGTGGAACATTTTCATCACGTTCCATAGAAGAGGCGGTAATGGAAGAGCCTAATCCAAAAGTTTTGGCCACACCTTCGACAGACTCCTTCATACCAATTAAATGGTATATTGCCTCTTCGTTGGAGGAAAACCTTAGTTCCATATTGGGGCCTCCACCAGTTCCTTTTGTGTTTTTAAGGTTCTGCGCCGCCTTGTGCCGCACATACTTCTTCTGGTCGCACCATACCTGAAAAACGTTTTGCACTTTAAACATTTGTGTCCATTGTAAGCGACGAATTTTGTTATACATATCTTCTTCCACTCAGTAACACTTTTTGATGGTGGCCCTGCTGAATTCAATTCCGCCTCCAAATTGCGCCATACCCGGTTTAGCTCCTCTTTGCTCCCTTTGTACATGCCGCGTGCAATACCAGGGTTAGATTCCATAGTGCTCAAAAGAATATCCATTTGTTTTTTATTTGTTGTTTTTGACCTGAAAATAACAATAATGCCATAATAATAAACAAATAAACATATTTAAAATGCTGATATATTACCATTGTTTATAAAAATATAAAATACTTACATTTTTTCGCAACACTCCCTTGCAATTTTTTGGCGGAATTATTCTCAAAAGTTCTGATCACATTCTCCCTTTTATTGACATTCGTAATACCTACTTTTTTCCCGGGGAAGAGTTTCCCGTTTTCGAAGTTCGTTTAGAATAAGGGAAAAGGGAAAAGAGAAAAATTTCCCGGGGAGATTTTATTTAGAATAAGGGAATAGGGAAAAAATTCTCAGGGAATTGTTATTTAGAATTGGGGTGATTATTAATCATATGCAATTGATTTTATTAAATAACTATTATAATATCAAGCTGGTCTTACTTGATCCCAAAAATGGTGGAGCGAATTAGATCCAGCAATATGTTTTGGGTTTTAGTTAAATTTAAGTTGATCCGAAAAATGGCAGATCAAATTGTTATAGATTAGATCCAACAATCTACCTGAGTAAAAAATTGCCACAACATTTAATCTTATCCAATTAGATATTCTTTAATATCCAGCTGATCTAATTAGATCCAGCAATATATTTGGGGATTTATAAGAATCTAAATTGAAAAATGACAGGTCAAATTAGAGACTAAGTAAGATCCAAATTTATCCAAAAAATGTCAGATCGAATTGTATCAGATTGGATTCAACAATACATACGGAATCTAGTTTTAAAAAAACGTATAAAAAATTTTAACCTAAAAAAATTAAAATTCTAAAAAACAACGCCTTCGCCAGCATTTGAACTCGGTCTGCCAGAGTTGTATTGAGTTAATCACTCAGCAGTGTAAGGTTGACTTTATTCGACTATATAATATGATATTATATTATAAGATAAAGCTACGTGTCGAGGTAGGTACTTAACCCATTAACGCCGAGCTGATCATAATTTTTACTAACTTTTCAACGTGTTTATTTATTATGTTGTCGGATTAAAAACCTAATGAAATATCTCTATTCCTACGCGAAATTTGATGCTCTTTCAGAATCTGAGCTCAAAATTTCGATTAGACAAAATGTCGAATAAGAACAAGGATTTATTATGAAAAATTCAATCTATATGTATGCAATAATTGTTGGGCAAAAAACCAGTGATAAAAGAAATTTAAAGTGAGAGGCAAGGTTACACACGAAAAAAAGCACCCCGAAACGTGAAAGGCAAGAGGATTCACGAAAAGAAAATACCCCGAAACGTGAAAGGCAAGGGGACTCACGAAAAACAGCACCTCGAAACGTGAGATTCAAGGGGACTCACGAAAAAATCACACCAAAGGAGACAAAGTTCTACCACGTCCACGCCGTTGTCTCTGGGTAATGCTAAGAGTATATGCACAGAATTAGCAAAGAAGTAATCAAAGAAAACTCTAAAATTTTTTCAAACTTTTTACATGTATTTTCGAAAAATTGGATTTTTTGATATTTTCGAAAATCAAAAATTGTCTCAAAAAATTCTGAAAAAATTTGAGAGTGTTCTTTGACTAATATTAAGACATTTTTTCTGAAAAATTTTTTTCTATAGTTTATAGTTTTTGAGATAACGATAGATTAAGATTTTTATAAAATTTTTTCATTCTCGCCGCCATTTTGAAAAACGCGTCGATGAAATTTTCTGAAAAAAATTCCTCTTAATGTTCAAATGCCATGATCACCTCTGATCATAGTAAAAAGTTGATACCTTTGCGGTATTATTGTAAAAAAAATATGAAAAAATTTGTTTGTAGAAAATTTTCACGTTTTTCACGTTTTAATCGGCCATATTTTTTTTATCTCGGTGTCTAATCGAAATTTTGAGCTGAGATTCTGAAAGAGCATCAAATTTCGCGTAGGAATAGAGATATTTCATTATGTTTTTAGTCCGATAACATAATAAATAAACACGTTGAAAAGTTAGTAAAAATTATGATCAGCTCGGCGTTAATGGGTTAACTGAAAAGTATCGAGTATCGAAAATAGGAGACCGTCTGAGTATTTTTGTTGAAATAATTTCTGGCAAATCCAAATTTTCATTTAATTTTTCGTTAGTGTAGTGTTATAGTCAATCTTGACTTACTGACTGTTTTCTTTATTTTTTTTTTTAAATTATAAAGTCGTTATTATAAAATAAAAGATAAAATAAACTTATTTATTTATTTTATAAAATAAAATTAATAATATTTAAACAAATTTATTTTAATAGATAACTTTATCACAAATAAACAAATTAAAACACTGAACTTTTAAGTCTGTATAAAGAAAAAAGTATCTTACGTCAAAATTGAAATTATTTTTTTACGATTTTTTTTTTTAAATTAAAAACACAGACACAAGAAAAAACAAGCAATGGAAAAAAGAAATAAAAAGAAAAATCATATGATGAAAATTAAACCTTGACCTTGAACCCCAGTAATATTTACTTGGACATAAAAATCATTTAAGTATGAAAACAAGTTGTAAGTGTACTAAAAGTGCACTGAAAATATTTATAGGAAAAGTGCAATATTATTTGTTAAATTGTTATTATTTTAAGTATTAAATTTTGTATTTTAAAAATAATTTTCTTAAGAAAACGTCATTATTAATGGCGCGGTTTACAAGTATTTGAAATTGAAAATTATTTTCTTTTTGGCAAAATTTAAATGAATTGTAAAAATAGCCAAATTTATGAACTTTTTTTTTTTGTTTGTTTTAAAAATCTTGTAAACAATAACATAAAAAATAATTTAAATTAATATTTTATTATTATTACAGTAGAGTGTGTTAAATTTAATGAGATCAATGGCAATGAAAAATTTTATCAAGTTATGATAGGTCAGTATTTAATAACAACCCATTAAACTTAGCCCAATACCGGCCAAGACATTTTTTTCGAATCTGAAATACACGCATAAAAAAAGGAAAATTTTTAAATAAAGAAATTAATCATGTTTCGTTTTTATACCGTTTTGTGCTGATGTTTGCAACTACCAAAAATATCAGGCTTAACCCTACCTTACCAATCGGCTCAGAGTCACCTTCCATGTCCATCCCTAAAGCGTCATCTGCTTAAAATTTGGCTTTTAAATGTTATTAGTTTCTATTGCATTTGGTTAAAATCAGTCCAAATTATTTATTGAATCTTCACTTAAAATATGTGAACTAACAATAAGTTTTCGAATCTTAAAACTAGAACTTAACATTAAGTCTAGCCTGTGCCAGACGATAAAAATTTTCGCATAAATTTATATTCGTGAATATGTTAACATCTATATATACTTCCTTCATATACGAGGGCGGATTAATAAGTCCGTGACTTTTCGAACTTCCCTCATAGTTATATGAAATGCAACACTGCTCCCATCAAATACCACCTGTCAAATTTTGAGCAAGTTCCGTCATTTACTTTGCGTTTATTAGCAGGATTTTTCGAGGTCCATAAAATAGGCATTTGTTTGATCAATAATTTCATCGTTGGAGCTAAATCTCTTTCCACCGAGCCAGTTCTTTAGGTTTGGAAAAAGCAAATAGTCACTGGGGGCTAAATCCAGCAATTCGCAGTCTACTTCATGGATTTTTTTCATGGAAACTGAGCTGTCACACGATTCCGTTGGTGGTCGATTGTGAGCAAACGCGGCAGCCATCTTGCGGAAAGCTTTCTCATACCCAAGTGATCGTTCAAAATTGAAACCACTGAGCCATGTGAGACAAAAAGTATATAATTTTCTATAGAGTATGTTTCTCTCTCACGAACTTTTTAGTACTCTCTTAGAACACGAACATAGTTTGGCGGCAACAAAGGTGAGTTTTGGTCGGCAACTTTTAGTAGTGTTTAGCGGTTTAGTAAAAAAATACAACAAAAATTTGCAATTGTGTTAAAAAATAGTTACGAATTCAAACATAACATTGTGACATGAAAAGTATTAAAGTGTGTACACACACATTGACCAACTATGTCTATTCATATCCATTATTTCCCATTTCTATGGTAAAAATATATAATAAAGAGAATAAATGTGATATTAGGTCTGTACGAGGTAATTTTGGGTAAAGTCTGGTAAAATGAGAGTAAGCAAAAAATTCTCTCACAAAACCATAAAAATGCCCAAAATACTGCGAACGCACAAAACCACATTTCATACCCAAAAATAAACGTAAAATTTATTCATATTAAAAAACAGCGTAATTAATAAATATATTTGAAATTGCAAATATATATTTACATTTTCAAATGTATTTTTCATTATTAAGAAGGAAAAGTTGTTTATAGTAAACTTTTATTTAACTTTATTTTTTTTAAAAATGCAAAACAGTTAATTTATTAGCAACAGCTGATGATTTGACAATTTTACCATTTTACCCAAACAAAAAGTACGGGTAAGTTCTGGTAAAAAGAGAAACACAATAACTCTCTCATGAACGCTCTCATTTACCCAATTTTTGTTACAAGAAACGCTTTCTGGTAAGATTGGGTTCCCGCGGGCACCCGCGGTAACGTACCTCGAACACACCTATTAATTGTTGCAACATATAACTAAAAATTTATAAAAAAATGCAATAATTTGAAAAAAAATGTTTTCATGAAAAAACTGGTAAACAGTTAAGAATCCCAAAAACTGGGATAAAAATTACACTGTTTATGTGGCAGCACTGCATACACCAAATTTAATGTTTTTCAACACTTTAGCAACTTTGAAAATGTTGCCGCTGAACTCTGTACAATGTTGAATTTCTAGTGGAGCGGGAAAAATACTCTATAGAAAATTATATACTTTTTGTGTGAGATGCCTATGTCTTCCACAATCTATCGCACATTCAATCTCCGATCGGCCAACACCATATCGTAAATTTTTTCAATTGTTTTGGGTGTAGAGACCAGATAACTGCAAAATCAACTTTTTTTTGATTTAATCATACACAAAAATTCTTGTTCACTTTTAATAATTCAACAAAATTCACTGTAGAATAAAATCAGCGTCATGTTACTGAACACTGTTAAGTGATTACATTTGCTAAAACATAAACGACAGATGATTCACACTGATTCCAATTACGCGTTCAGTAACATGATGCTGATTTTCTTCTACAGTGAATTTTGTTGAATTATTAAAAGTGAACAAGAATTTTTGTGTATGATTAAATCAAGAAAAAAGTTGATTTTGCAGTTCTCTGGTAGAGACCTCAACTGGGCGTCCATAACGTTTGGCATCTTCCGTGCTTATAAGGCAACGAAAGTCAATAAACCACTTTTTTACCATTGAAATCGATGGTGCAGAGTCCATCGTATTTATCAAGCTTTTCCTTGGTTTGATTGACAGTTTTTTTCGCAAAAAATAATGTTTAATGAGCACTCGAAATTCACTTTTTTCCATTTTTAAAAAAATCCACGATGTTGTATGTTAAACCTAAAGTAAATGACGGAACTTGCTCAAAATTTTACAGTAGTCTTTTGAGAGGTGGTACTTGATGGAAGCAGTGTTGCATTTCATATAACTACGAGGGAAGCTATAAAAATCACGGACTTATTGATCTGCCTTCGTAGCATAAAAATTAATAATAATACTTTTAATGCTACACCCAAAAAACAAGTTCGTGGTGGCCACCGAATTTGTCGCCAATTGGATTGGTTCAGTTGCAGCAACCAAATTTTTCGGTTATGACTACCGAATTGTTATTGAGGCAACCGAAATACTGTTGTCAGAGTTAAATTACTCATGTCTCAATTGGTTTTCTGTTGTCACAACCGAAAATTTTGGTAACCACACGATTCTGTTTTCTCTGTACTCCATAAGCATCCTGTTTAGAGTATTCAAAAACCGAAACCGAAAACCGGTCAACCGGTTTCTTTATTTTTAAAAACCGATCGGTTTCGAATATTTTGTAAATTCGAAGAAAACCGAAAACCGGCATTTTTTGTTCGGTTAACCGGTTTTTTTAGTTACATCACCAACTGGGTTACTTGGTCTCTTTTATTTTTTCCGAAGACATAATCGTTTGTTTGGTTATGAAGATTTAGATGTAAGCCTGATAGATCCCGATGAAGACTTAACTTTGGATATTCCAAACTCAAATAGTTTAATTTCTGATCTAAATAACTCAATAAACAGTATTCAAAATCCTCAAAAAGAGACTGTACAAAATCATTCATCATTATATGTGACCTTCTCCGAGAAAAGGGACCTAGTGTGTGAAAGTGAAGTTTTGGGAAAAACGCATTTAAAGTTTTATAACGCATTATCACTGTGAACACACCTTCAGTTTGGTATGGTTAGTTATGATTGGGTGCCGACTTTGGTGACGTCTTGCCTATGTGGTGACGTATTTTTTTTTCGCTTTTGGAGTGACAATTTAAAACCAAAAAATCAAAAAAAGAAAAATTTTAATGTTTTTTCCATTTTTATCGATTTTCCCAAGTTCGTTTTGTACGTTTTTATGGGGTAAAAAAATTTTTTTCAGAAATCTAACTCATTTCATCTTATTCTACACCCATTTAGGTACCAGAATCCACTATTAAGTCCAAACCCGTTTTTTGACACACTAGGTCTCTTTTCTCGGAGAAGGTCACATATGATGATTTCATATATCTTGATAAATGCGACAAAAGAACTGAAAAGTTGGAAAATTTATATATTTGTCTTTTGACTATTTGTCCAACATCTACTATTAGTGAAAGAGTATTTTCCACTTCTAGCTTTATTAAATTTCTGTTTTTTAACAAATTATATAAGCTTTTTATTCAAATTAAAAAAAAACCAAAAAACCGGTTGACCGGTTTTTCTGCAAAAACCGAAACCGGTTTTTTAAAATTAGATTTTTCGAAGAAAACCGAAACCGGTTTTTTCATAAGGCCGGTTTTTTGAATACTCTAATCCTGTTACTGATGTTGTCAATACCAGGTGCTTTTTTGAATTTTAGTTCAACCATCGCCGTTTCGACCTCTCGAATCTCGAACGATAAAGTGGAGTAATCTGCTTTGTGCTGGGGTACAAAAGGTGGCAGCTGTTTTATATAAAGTGATATATTTGGCGTGAACACTTGCTTCAGATGTTCTACGGACAGATCTCCCTTTTTCAGTATCATTTCGGGCCCAACCTCGGTTTGATTTACGCAAAGGGGGCTTACATACGACAGGTTTTTTAAGTTTTTTTGTAGCACGCCACAACGAGTAATCACTTTTTGATGTGGCATTCGAATTTTCAAGAAATCTGTTCATTCCTTTAAACGTTAATTAAGTTGTGGAGATCTGTTCAGTTGCCACTCTCTTCGAGCTCTGTTTTTTTTTCATTTAAGGTTCGTTCGACATCTTCTAAAAATATTATATTTTGTCTGCAGTGTAGGGGGAGGGGTTAGTTACAAGTAGGGCAGCATGTTTGAGATTTTACTCTAAATTTCTTATCGAGAGGTCAATATCGTCTGGTGTTCTTAGCGGTATGTTTTGCGAGCAATGTGTACTGTGAAATTTTCTATATTTCATCTAATCCGTTATATCACTAGTGGGTGATACAATTTCTCGGGGCATCATAATAGTAACAATAGAGGATATGTGATGTGAGGATAGTTCCAACGAGCACTCCACTCTTATTAAGTTCCTGAGAATTCCCTTTGTCACGCCAAAATCAATAAAATCCGGTATTTTTGCCGTTCTGCTGGCCATACCCACCCATTCCTATTTTAGAATTTAGCGAATTTTGACAAAATTATTACTTCCCCGATTTGAATTTTTTTAACCAGTTTTCTGATATATTTTTTGTTTTTTTATAGTAAAAATTCTTTAAGTTTCGAAAAATATTACAGATCATTAAATATTCAGTATATTTTATTTTTAACATTTGACGACCGGAAAATATATAAACTAAAACTTGTTAAAGACAAAATTAATATCATTTCAATAAACATTTTGTACAAAAAAAAAAAAAAAAACAATTTGTCAGGTTTAATGCACTTTCAGCACGTCAAATTTACAGCTCATGATCTGCTGCACCTACTAAACAAGCGCTATTAGGGAAGTCTGACCAATTAAAATAAGTCGAAAAAAAATAAAATTTTACAAATATCAGAAAATATAATAAAGATGTGTTCAATTTATGAAATTTGAAATATTAAAACTTTTCAGCAAAATTTTCTGCTTTAAGGAACAAGTTGTAGAATAACTTTGCTTCAAAATCTGTTCCTACTGATAGTTTACCGATGATTTTTCTTTAAGATTACACCAAAATCAAAACTAGAATTAGTTCCTTTGGAAAAACTAGTTCAAAAACTATTTTTGAGTTAAGTAAACCTAACAGTTTTGTTCTGTAATTTTTGTTTTTTAAATATAAATAATTTACCTCACCTGTGTCTGCCAAATGGTCAACTTCTCATTTAACTGGCTGACCTTAAGAACGCAAAAATAAACTTAAATAGTTAAACAAATGAACAGAAAAAAAAATAAATTAATTTCTATTAAACAAAAAATAACAACAAACAATTGTATCATTACAACTAGTATTTGATGTCTGAGATTTGAACAAAAAAAGAAATATAAAATGATAAATTATAGAAATGAACAATTTTAACAAAAGAAAGCTACACAAAACGTTTAAAATTTTTTTGCTTATATATTTTAGAAAGTAATTAAAACATAACTATAAATGTTTTATAAAATATTTAAGAAAAAAAACTTCCGTTTCAAAAAAAAAACAAGTAAATCAAAACGAGTTAAAAAGTTAAAGTCGACCATGCCGACTATATTTAATACCCTTTACAAGTCTGCTTAAAAGTCAACTAGTATTTGGATCCAAAATTTGAATGGATTAAAATGAACTGTTAATATTTGTCTATAAATGGGAAACAATTGAAATATCATTTGGAAATTTTGATTTTCTTCGATGTTAGATACGAGGGCGGATCAATAAGTCCGTAACTTTTCGAATTTCCCTCGTAGTTATATGATATGCAACACAACTCCCATCAAGTACCACATGTTAAAAGACTACTGTCAAATTTTGAGCAAGTTCCGTCATTTACTTTGCGTTTAACAGCTGTTAAAACATACAACCTCGTGGATTTTTTTTTTTTAATGGAAAAAAGTAAATTTCTAGTGCTCATTAAACATTATTTTTTGCGAAAAAAAAACCGTCAATCAAACCAAGGAAAAGCTTGATAAATACTATGGGAACTCTGTACCACCGATTTCAATGGTAAAAAAAGTAGTTTACTGACTTTCGTTATGGCCGCACAAGTACAAATGACGCTGAAAGTTTTGGACGGCCAATTGAGATTGTTGATGCCATTGGCATTTCATATGGCAGTGTGGTTTTGATTTTAAATGATCAGTTGGATTAAAGAAAGCTGTCAGCAAGATGGGTGCCGCGTTTGCTCCCAATTGACCATAAATGTAATCGTGTGACAACTTCAAAGGATTATTTGGAGTTGTTTAATCGCAATTCGAATGAGTTTTGGCGGCGGTTTGTAACTGTGGATGAAACATGGATTTGTTACAACACTCCGGAGACTAAGCAGCAGTCTAAACAATGGGTTTTTTTCGGGTGAATCGGCTCCCAAGAAGGCCAATGTAAGTTTGTCGGCCAATAAGGTGATGGCAACAGTTTTTTGGGATGCACGCGGTAAAATTCACATCGATAACCTTCAAAAGGGAAAAACAATAAGCGGCGACTTATTGGACCAATTTAACGAGGATTTAGAAAAAACTACCCCATATGGCCAAGAAAAAAGTTCTTTTTTATCAAGATAATGCACGGGTACACACGTGTGTAGCCTCAATGGTAAAATTCCATGAATTGGGCTACAAATTGGTACCTCATCCGCCATATTCTCCGAATTTAGCCCCCAGTGACTCTTTCCTATTCGCAAACCTAAAGAAATAGCTCGGTGGAAAGAGATTAAGGTCCAACGATGACTTCGAAAAATACTTTTTTTGGATGGTATACTAAAACTGGAGGAACGTTGGACTAAGTCTACGGAGCTCAAAGGAGATTATGCTGAAAAATTAATTTTTTATTTTTTTTTGCAAAAAAAGTTACGGATTTATTGATCCGCCCTCGTATATTTATGAGAAAATCGGTATTGGGTTTAAATATGAAGCAATAATTTTTTTATGCTGCGTAATTATTTTTCGGATATTATTTCCCAAATATGAGAAAATTTAAAAAGTATTATAAAGTTTACGAATGGGTTACTTTAGTTCCTTTGTATATAAACACATGAATATGAAGTTTGGTGCCGATTGCATAAAGAGAAGTCGAGGCGGAAATTGATTGAAAGATATCACAGATTCACATGAAATGATAAAATAATAATTAATAATATTTCTTAAAGCGTATAACAAATGGAAATCAAATCAAAAACATCCAAGTTATTCCAAATGTCCCAGGCCAATAATGTGTCAAACATCATTAGGTTAGGAAATTAAAAACCAAATTAACTTTTTGTTACAAATTTTTTAATGCTACATTATTTATATCTACAAATACTGAAAAAATAAGTTTTTTTCCGCGAAGATAGCGTTAACAAATTTTTGAGTATGACTTAAAATGCAATTTTTTTTTTAGCATTTTTAAAACTCTAATCCCAAATTTTTTAAAATTTTGTTTAACAAAATTAAAAAAATTAAGTTTCAGACACTGGGGTTTTATTAAGTACATTAGTGAGGGCAGCTATTTAATTTTGGCTGATTTCGAGGAAAAGTCAGATTTTGGAATCACCTACATAATAAGTAGGTCATCCCAAAATCTGACAAAAAATGTGATGAGCATTCTTAAATTTGACTGGTTTTTGGTGTTTGTGTTAAGTTTTGAGATTTTTTGTGTTCTGACATATGTAGTAGAATTTTATGGCCAACATTTTTGTAGAACCTTTCATTCCCGCCTTCCAACTTTTGAGGGGTGTTTTTTTTAAATTTGTTAGAATAAAGTCAAAAAATGCCGTTATGGGGGGGAGTTAGAGGGTTAATATGTTCTACAAAAATATTTGCCATATCATTATCTATAAAGTTGCTGAACATACCCTACACCTCAGATGTAAAGAAAACATACCCTACACCTCAGATGTAAAGAAAACATAGTTTTATATACCGATATGCTGCAAGAACAGGCCAGATCTAGGAAACTTTAACCACCTCTGAAATGAAATTCCGATGTGATCTATCAAAACGCCGACAAATGTATATATTTTTTTGGTCTTAATAAGAAACACTCGTCCGAACCCCGTTATTTTGAAAACAGTTTGAAATTGTTGTACAGTGTTATCAGATCCGAAACAGAAAGGGGGTTTTTTCATATATATTCCCAAGTATAAAAATTGATCTGGCGCAATATTTAATCTTATCCAATTTAATATTCTTTAATATATGGTGTAATATCTAGCTGATCCAAATTTTTCCGAAAAATTTTAGATCGAATTGTATCAGATAAGATTCAACAATATAATATATACAAAATCCAGTTTACTAAAAATTGCATAAAAAAATTTAAATTAAAAAAAAAAACAATGCAGCAGTGTGTGGCTGACTTTATAAGACAACATTTTTTGTACAATTGAGTTTATATAATTATATCTTCGGAAATTTGGGAAGAATTTATACATATCATATGGCTAAATTATTTCTGTACTTATCTGATTTTATATAATTACATTTATCCCCAGCAAAATAAAATAGATGTTATTCTTTACGAATCTCTTTTTCAGAACATCCAAAGAAGTTAATAGTGCAAATTTTTTGATTGTAAGAAGTCATTTTAAACAACTTCCAAAATGTTGATATTAACCCCTACTTATGAAGTCATAAGAATAAAATATTTTGTAACAATTCCATTGAAAAGCATATAAAGTTTTTAATTTTAATATTTTTTTATAACAATTTATAATTATAGTAATATCCACTTTGTCCTGGTCGGAATAATAACTTTAAAACAAAGCCACTCCCTATTTTTTATTTTGTAGTCCCTATATTTAACAACTTCCGTAAACTAATGAAAAAGTCCATCTGATCATCGATTTTTCATAGCACCGAAACAAACTACTTCCTCCCAATGACACGCCAATGTTAAAATCATTAATGATTCACCGAAATTTTCACAACTTCGGCTTCAGTTGATGTAGTGTTTAACTACTTCTTCCTCAGCTCTTATTTTGCTGGGTCTATATAATATTATATGTAATTATATATACTTATATCTTATGGACTAAGAAAAAATGAGGATAAATAATTAAAATATTTAAAACAGAAAAAAAAAAAATATCTTTGGAAACAAACACCATATATAATTTTATATATACCTAGATTATTATAGACTAACTATATCTTATATCGTACCAAAATTTGTAGGTCTTGTTGTCCCGAAATGGGTTAAAATTTGAAAGTTATGTAAGCAAAGATTAATATAAAAAACACTAAAATTTATCTTCTTGGCTAAAATTCGAAACGAAAAAAAATATGTCTTATATTGGACCACATAATGAATCATATATAATTATATCTTATACCATATTAAAAAATATTTTTGATAATGGACCATATATTATAATCTCAAATATAAGATAGCATATATAATTATATATAGTTCAGTATAAGTCATATATAAGTATATATGGTTCTGTATAAGCCATTTGATATTATATACTATAAGATACATTCATAGTCAAATCATAATCAAATCAGTTATGCCTACTGACATTTATATGATTATATATTATTAAATAAGGCCGCCACATATGATTATATCTAAACTTTTTTATTCGGGCTCATACATAATTACAAATGATCTAAAACGGTTATATGCCTCATATTTCGAATCCGTATATAAAACTACTGCCGCCATCAACAAGTTTATAAGGCTAATTCTGCGACCGCCCTCGTGCATAAATGGTGCCATATAACACTGTATACAGTCAAATTTTAAACAAAATATGCCCATGTATTTTTATGTTTGTTTATTTATAATCCCATTTTTACATGGGTATTTACTTTCAATTAAACACTTTTCAAAATTTCCCATTTTAAATTTTATTTTATCTTATCTAGACAATTGGCATTAATAGTTTCTTTTATATCAATTGTTCGTTCTTAAGCTTTTTTCTGAATTTTCAGCAAGTTTTTTTTTGTTTGATGTTTTAATGGAACTTTTCAATTATTAGGCAAAATAATATACACACTATATATATATATTTGTGTTTAAGTGTATGTAAGTATTTTATTTGTTATCTTTTCTTTAAAAAGTGTAAAAATTCGATATTGATTGAATTATTAACTTATCTAAATTAAGTTATTTCAAATGTGTATTTTTTGTTGCCAACTATTTACATAAAACACTTAAAAATTAGTGTACAGTGGAAAAAATATAAGGGGCACATATAATATTTTGGTCCTCTAAGGCTCAAATCCTGCCGAGGGCATTGGTTTTTTTTTAATAAATTTTTTATTTAAAATCTTTAATAAAATTTTTTATTTAATTTTTTTACATATACAATATATTTTTTAAGAAACTAAATTCCATACAATATATTGTTGGATCTAATTTGAAATAATTTGATCTGGCATTTTTCGAATCAATTTAGATCCTTCTTAATCCTCAAAAAGTTTGCTGGATCAAATTTGATCTGACATTTTTCAGATTGGATATGATTAAATATTGTACCAGATCAATTTTGTTTACTCAGATATATAATTAATATTTAAAAAAATGCAACAAAATATTAAAATTTTTTAGAATCTGCCATATTTTTGGTAAAGCAACGAGAATCTGGAAAAATGGTAAAATTTAAGCAAACAAGTGACAATGGGGGAGTACCCCAGCAGAATTTTGGTAATGGGTGCGATATTCTCATGCGTTACCTTGTAATGATAGCTCATTACCTTTGTCATTATTTGCAAGCATAAAGTAATAAGTTACTTATTATTGATTACGTAATATATGACTTATAAATGTAAAGTAATAATTGAAATATTTTTGAAAATCTATACATTAGATACATTACTTTGTGTTTTTTTGTAAGCAAAAGGGTAATGTATGTTTGTTTTTGATAACACTAGCAAAAAAACGAAGCGCATTAATTCATTTAAGTTTAAAGCAATCATATACTATATGCGTCGATAGCTCAGTGGGTAGAGTTCTTGGCTGGCAACCAGAGTCCCCTGGTTCGATTCCCATCATAACCACATTATTTTTAATTACAAAAATCTTAAATAAAATATTTGTAATATTTTTTTTAATAAAAATTGCTCTTTTTTAAAAATCTATTTTTAGACACATTACTTTTTTCCATTCTCGTAACCATATAAGTAACCCCTTACATTATCACCTCTAAGGCTCATCGCCTATAAAATTCATCAATGAAGTAAGGTGTAAAGTAATCCATCGGCCCCTATGGCTATACATTACTTTACCCATTATTTGGTAATGTGTGGTTTTGCTGGGACTTTAACTTAACCTATTCACTTTTGTTTTTCACAGTATTTATAAAAAAATCATATGTTAAGCACTAAAAAAACAAAGAATTCTTTAAAAAAATATTCACAAATTATAACATGCTTAAACAAGTGTTTTTTCAATTGCTAGATTATAAATAAAAAAATATTGTTTTGTAAAAAAAAAAATCATCAATATTAAAATAACACAAACAGCATTTTTTTTTGTTTTTCGTACATAGAAAAACTTTTACGCAAATAAATTTGTTAATTTTTCAAAACATTTACAAAAAAATTTCAGCATTTTATAAAAAGGAAAATAGTATCAATATAATATTCAAAGTAAATATAAATAAATTTAACCCATTCGGGTGGTGCACGGATTTAAATCATATTAAGCTTTATATCGAATTAAGTTTTAGTGAAAAGAATATTAAACAGTACAAAAAATATGATCATTTGCTTAAACGTAGCACAAAAGCTTTCCGAACAAAATCTGTTTATACAATTTAAAAGTTTTCCCTGTTCATAAAATTTAATTTTTCCTGTTTATAAAATTTAAATTTTTTGTTTATAAAATTTAAAAGCTTTCTGTTAGGTTTTAAATTATAATTTAAAATAATGAAAGCTTTTTTTCAAAACTTTAACAAATTTGAAAGCTTTTAAAGAAAAATAAATAGCTTTTTTATATAATAAAAACTTTTTGTTAGGTTTTTAATTACAATTTAAAATAATGAAAGCTTTTCACAATGTCCAGCTACTAACTAGAATTTTAACTGACACATTTGTTTTTGTCTGCCACATAAAATTTTTAAAGGGACATTCCGTAGTCAAGCCAAAATCAAATTAAGAACAAATTTAGTATTAACACAAAAATGCCGCTTTAGGTTATTTTTCCCAATGCTGTTTTAATAAAAAACTAATTAATGCAAGCATTTTACTAAAATTAAAATATTTTTTATTCTAAAGAACTAAAATATCATTTGTTTAAACTGAAAAATCAGTAAAAACCAATGATTATTCAGTTAAAAATAAATGTTAGAGTTTTACCTGCTAATTGGGAGCTAAAAAATAAATGCTGAATCATTTATTTTAAATTGTTTCAATTTTATTCCTTTTTAATCTACACAATGTATGCACACACATTACAAACATATATTTTTTTTAAGGTTTTTATGTGTGCGTGTCAAGTTAATCAAGTTTGCGTAATTTGAATTGGAATAAAAAACTAATATAGAAATATTTTGAATATTTGCAAACAAAAATTAAAATGTATAATAACTGTAATTAACACATTTGTTGTTGTTTGTTATATAAAATTTTAATTTAACTGTTGGTTAAATGTTAACGGGTAGCCGAACCTTTATTAAATTGAAAACAAATTTTATATTTTAAATAAAATATTCTAGAATCGGTTTATAAAATCTAAAAGTTTTCTGTTACCTAACTGGCAGGATTTTAGTAAAATTTGTGAAATGTTTATTCCCCATTTTTGTTAAAAACTTTTTAATTAAAAATTATTTTAGTTTTTTTTGATCTTCTTGATTTGTATATTAGTTTAAATTGAGCTTTAGATCCTTTTTTTAATTTATAAAAATTTATTATAAATATTTTTTATCGCAATATATTTATTTATTTATTATACAAAAAAAATACCCCTGCAGAAACCACCCAATGTGGTGACGTAATATTGGGATAAATAAATATTTATAATTAATTTTTATATATAAAAAAAGATCTTAAGCTCAATTTAAACTGATATATAAAATTTTATTGTATTTAAAAGCTTTTAAAAAAGCTTTTTTCATATAATTTTTTGTGAAGCTTTTTTTATCAAAAATATCTAAGAGCTTTTACAATTTTAGTAGTTGCTTGTTATATAAAATATTCCCATATTAACTTCTATTTTTAGCTTTTATACATTCAAATCCTTTGAACAACATTCTAATTTCTCTCTATAAAGTGTTAAAAATATTTTACAAAAATTTTTAATTTCACTGAACTTGAATTATTTTTAAATACATACATTAAGAAAATATTATTTCATACATGTTATAGTTTTCATTAAATATTTTTTTGCTGTTTTTTTTTATTTTTTCTTTTTCTTTTTCTTCAGTTCCTTCCTCATTAACATATTGTTGTAAAATTATTAGAATTTTAAACTTAATTAGATTAGTTGCAATAACATTACATGAATTATTTACAAAATAAAACCAAACAAATTTTGTAAATATCATAGAAGAGAAGAGACTGCAATAGGAAAATGTGCAGCAAAAAAAAACCGTATAATAATTATAATTACAGTTTGTGCCACATTTATTTAAAACACTTGTTGGGAAAATTCATTTTATTTTATCTCTTTATAATAAAAACGACCTTTGCCAGACATTATTTAATTGTTGTTGTTTTTTTTATATTATACTATTTTATAGTCAATCTGTCTGAGTGTGGGTGGAAAAAGCACGTGAGCAAAAACAAATTATAAAACGGATTTAGAACGAGATAAATGTAAAAGAAAACTTGAACATTTTAACTTTTAAGCCACACGCGGAAAAAAAAATATGGTTGCAACATAATCAGTGCCACTATATTATACTTATGGTCGCTAACATCATTATTAAAGTAAATATTTTATAATTTCATGATTGCCCACTTTCTATTTTATAACATGATTGGCTGTAATTATACTGTGGTTACAAAAACTCTGACTATGACAATTATGGAACTATAAAATGCTGATCACAATCAATGAATAATTATAAATCAAATAAAACAACAATTACTATCATGATACTGTCTTATTTTTATAATAATTTCATTCGCCCATGTAAAAATGATAATATTTTCACCTGGGGGCTTTTATGTTCGAAAATGCCTTATATACATAACATAATTTACACTAATCAATAAATTATTTTGAAAATTTGTTTTCAAAAAGATTCTATATAAAGATTTTACATTTTTTTAAATGTTTTCAATAAAAACAATAATATATATTTTTTTAAATATTTTTGTAAATTCATTTCTTGTAAAAAACGACTTCCTTGTAAATCGTAACAAAATAATTGTTTATAAGAAAACGTCTGTAGAACTCCAGAGTTATTTTATACAAAATACTAGATTTTTAGAAATTTTTCCGATAGAAACATTAAATTCTATGGACTTTTCTTTAAAGTAAAATTTCCCAGATTCTGCAAATTGTTTCTTAAATAAAAATTCCTATATCCTTAAAAAAAAATTAGGATTCTAAAAAATTCTTAGATTCTGAAAACTTTTCATCATGAAAAATGCTTCGATTGTAAGGACTTTTTCTAGTAGAAATATTCTTAGATTCTAAGGACTTTTTTTAAAAGAAAAATTCTGAGACTCTGAGTACTATCTAAAAAAGTCTGAAAAATGTCCTTAGAATCTAAATTTTTTTTTATTAAATAAGTCCTTGGAATTCAAAAATTTTTTTGAAGTATTTTTCTTTAAAAAAAAGTCTATTGAATAAAAGAAGTTTTCTTGAAAAAGTCATTTATATCAAATTTTTTCTTAAAGAAATATTCTTAAATTTAAACAACTTTTTCATAGTTTTGAATCATAATATAACTATAGGGATCATATTATAGTTAAATTATGGTTATCATAATATTATAACTGTATTATAGTAATACTATGGTTGGCCCAATCATAACCCCAAAAATATATGATGCTCTTCGAATATGGTTGCCTCAACTAAGTTTTATCTTTGCGTGCAGACATTTTTTTGTGGTTATTTTTGTTTTTTTTTCATCTATTTTAGGTGATATAAGCCGCAAAGGGTTAAAAGTAAATCAGTACAAAATAATGTTTAAAAAAGGGGGAATGATTCTGAGAAAATATTAATTGCAGTTTGATCAAAACTATTAACATTTCTTTGTAAGGATGTTATTTTATGTGAAATAATCCATTATTGAAGCATACAAAATGTATTGGGAATTAAAAACAGGAAAAGGAATTAAAAAACAATCCAATTATTCCATTACATTGTACAACAATTTCGATTTTTTCCAAAATTCGGGGTTCTGACAATGAACTCTGGTAAAGACAAAAAAAATATATATGTGTGTCGGCGTTTTGAAAGATCACATTGGAATTTTATTTTATGGGGGGTTAAAGTTTCCCCCCTTTGGCCTGTTCGCGCAGCATACCGGTATATAAAACTATGTGTACTTTACATCTGACGTATAGGGTATGTTCAACAAATTTGGAGAAAATATTAACGCAAATATTTTTGTCGAACATATCAACCCTCTAACTCCCCCACATAACAGTAATTTTTGGCTCTATTCGAACAAATCCTAAAAAATATCCCTAAGATTAGCAAAAACTTCCTTTGGGCTCAAATTAGCAAAATTTCCCGCAATAACCGAACAATTTTCAGTTGCCATTACAGATTTTTTTTGGTGAGTGATTAAATTAATTTCAATTCACTGGTTCTGGAACAATATTGGTTTTGTTTTTCAAGAATTTCCTTTAAATTTTTGTAATTGAAAATTTGTTTATTTTGTTTTAATAAAAGAAAGCTTTAAATACCACAATTACACAAGATTTTTCTTTTGTAAATCCTACGTCTTAGTAAGATTTACTTAATTTTTTGTATGTATATTTTTATATTTTATTTTAAAATAATTATATATGAATTTTATTATTTGAGGCATATTAATATTAAGTTAAATCTATTCATTTTTTAAAAAGTTACTTAGATAAATATATTTTTTTTTATTTAACAATAGGTATTTTTTAAATTTGTTGATTTTGTATTAATTTTTTTTTTAATTTTTCATAAGTTACATACAAAAATATAAACATTTATTAAGCGAAAACAAAATTTAAACACAAACACGTAGAATTTACTGATTAACAACAATAGAAACAACAGCAACAACAACTACAATACGTAAAAGTTTAAAAACAAAATATTTATTTTGTTTTTGAGAGATTATTTCAATAATTTCTAATAAAAAAAAACGCGCGCGTTAGCCCGTTATATGAATGCTATAAAAATGGACTAAATTTTTAAAAATTCAAAGTTTGCTTATTAGGTTAGAGAATTTCTATCTACACATTTTCAGTTAGCGGGCAAGCTAGCTGGATAAAAAGCTTTTTTGCTTTTTGTTGTTTCCCAATAATTCAAACAAAAACTATTTACCGTTAGTTTTAACAAAATATGTAATATTTAATAACAAGCAGTGTTGCCATAAAATGTATAGCTCATATACACATTTTGCAAGTTTAAATCCCCTTCTAAAATATTGCTAAAACCCCAATTTTGTCACCAATTTAATTTTTAATTTACAAAAAAATGCATATTATAAATTATGATTGATAAACAGGGGAGACAAACAAATATATATATTAGAAAGACACAAAAAAAAAAGAGAAAAAAGGACAAAAAAAAATAATGTTAAATTTAAAGAAAAAAAATTCTTTTGGGTAAAAAAGCACTTCAAGAGAGAAAAATCTAGTGTTTCCAATTCGATTAACCGATTCCTCAATTAATCACCTCTATTTCGGTTAACGTCGAAACAAATAATTGAAAACTTGAATAATTATTCGATCCGAATAATCGATTAACTGGTGAAATTTTTTATATAAATTTTTTCCGTTAATTTTTCTTTCAACTTTCAAATTTTTAAACTTTGGGAAAAAAATTAAAAATATAATCTGAGGAAAAAAAAAACTGAAATACAATGAAATTCTTTTAAAATCGAATGAAAGAGATTTTTAAGGCAACAAAAAATAAGTGTTATATAGGCTTTAAGATCTGCGATAGACAATTTTTTATTTTTTTTTTTTTTTCAATTCCTTTAAAAATTAGAATTAATATAAATTATATTTTAAGGTTGAATTTGCGACAAATCATTTTCATATAAATGTCTTTTTAATTCCGTAGGAATTCCTCCTTTTCTGCTTAAGAATATTTTTACAACCGATTTCAACCAAATTAATTCTATAGCATATGCCACTGGAGACAATTCTATGGAATCCGAGCTCATTTACATAAACATAAATGTAAGATATAGCTAACAACTAACTAGTTGCCGAAGTGGTTCTAGGAGCAATATAACAGATTACTTTTGTAACCATTTAAAACAAATATCATCGGCGTTAAAACCGTCAGAAACACATATTATATAGGACAAGAAATTTTTACAAATCGTTCTTTGGAAGAGAAAATTTAGCTGTTAAATTATTGTTCTAGATTATGGGAAAAAAATTAATTTTCAAATATATGATTCTGAAGCTATTTTATCCTTAGAATATGAGAAAAATTAAAAAAAAATATATATACATATATATTAAAACGTTTATTCTGCTGCTTAGCAATCAAACACCTGGCTAGGTAGTTTTCTAACAAGCACTATGACGTTACTTATGTTCTAATAATAGAAAATTGCTTGCGATTCGAAAATTTTATTTTTTAAAAAATTTTGCAACTTTATTGGTTTATAAAAAAAGAAAAAAAAAATAAATAAATAAAAAGTTGAAGAACTATTTGTTTTGTGAAATGTATTTAATATTTGAACAATTTACTAGGTAGGGGGTCCTCCTATGGAATATTATTATTCCAAAGTTTTATTGATTTTTGTAAATCTTGGAAAATTGTCATTGATCGACTTTTTGAATGCAGTTATTGTTCATTTAAAAATTTTTCTAATTTCTCGATAGTGTAAAATATGAGCTTTATCTACAAAACGCTCTGATCAATACCGACACGAAAATTTTATAACTGCGATTTTAATAGTGACAAGTGTCTTCTAAAATCACGGGGTTTATTTCATAATATTAACTTTTACATATTGTTATATCTGCAAAATACCGTTATAAATCACACCGATTCGGTAGTTTAGCGTTATTTTAACGATAGTTTAAGATAGTTCAAAATTAAACCGGTAAAGTAGCGCAATAAACTCGGTTATACAAAAAGACACATGCCTGGTATCGCCATTTAAAAATTTTCATATCGATTTTCAAGTGGCTGTGGTAACCAACTACCGCCATTATGAAAAGGTGTCGAATGACAACCATGTTATAAACAAACTCTTTTTAAACAAATGCAGTAGACTTAACTTGATATTTCACAAAAAAGCAGTTCATCGTGTTGTTATTTAGAAAAGAAATACATTTAGTTTGCATTACACGGTTAAACGATTAATCGCCAATTTTTGCGATTAATCGACCCGAAAAACCGATTAATCATGTTTTGTAATTTTTCGAATAATGCTCTAACCGGTTAACCGGCATGGTTGAATAATTTGAAAAACTAGAAAAATCTAAACTAGGCGATTTTAAAGCAAAAAAAAAATCACAAGAAAAACTATTTTTAAGTTCAATAGTTAAAAATCAAAGGATGCCAAAATGAACAAATACGAGTAAAAATGGCAAAAAAAAAAACAAAAGCAGCAAATAAAATGTATCTTCTTTGTCTAGAAAAGTAGCAGACTTGTTGCACTCGAAAACTTTTTATTAGTCGAAAACGATCCAATCACATAACACATTGGCTTAAAAATCCATAGGATGACACATGGGTTGCGCCACTAATGAAAAATCCATATGGTTTTTTGGAACTAAAAACATTCAGATGATACCTGTCAAAATTTAATGACAATTCGTTCATTAGTGAACAAGTTACAGCTGTTTTAGTGACCCTACTTTTGCGATTTTGAAAACAATGGATTCAAAGCTAATTCGTGTCTTGATTTATCATTGCTTTTTAAAGGGAAAAAAATACTGTTCAAGTCAAAACTTGGCTTAACAAGTGTTATTCGGACTCTGGTCTAACGCTTCAAATGTGGTCGTACAAACACCGATGACGCCGAACGCTCTGATCGTCAAAAAGAGGTGGTGATACCGGAAAACATCAAAAATGTTCACAAAATCACTTTTGTAGACCGTAAAGGGAAGTTGCAGGAGATAGCTGATACTTTAAAGATATCGGAAGCACGTGTCGGCTTTATTTTGTATGATCATTTGTCCATGAGAAAGCTTTTTTCGAAATGGGTGCCGCGTTTGCTCTTCACCAGAACAATGTCACAAATCATTGGCTACCTATTTTCCAAAAAATATTCTCGTTGCAAAGAGATTTGGTTCGAATTAAGAGGTGATCGCCGAAATAGAGGCCTATTTTGAGTCAAAATTTAATCATTAAAAAAAACTTGTCGAAATTTTAGAAAGGCGTTTGATTGAAGGAGACTATGTTGATGAATAAAGTGAAACTTTGCCAAAAAATTTTTTGTTTTATTTGTTATCCTACGGACTTTTTAGACGATGTATTATTTTTGATGTTTTACAATTTTTTTTTGCCAAATTATATAACTTTTTGTGCGGAAATAAAGGAAACTTTGTAAGACATGGTTTGATGGAAATTATTAAATAAAAAATATCAGAAATGGGAGCAATAAAATGTGCTCCATACTATGTAGTTTTTAAAACAATACAAAATTAATTTTTGCCGAGTCCAATTTCATAGAATATTTATGTATTATACTGTTTTTATTAATTTTAGAGTCAAGATTTTTTTTAATAATTCAAAGTATTTTGAATAAAACTTTAAATTTTTAAAATTTTTAATACACCTAATTTAATCATCTTTACAATCATTATGATACGCTTATAATTTATTTAAAATCCCTTCGCTTATAGACATGTTCCTAAGCCGAAGATGAAATCCCCCATTTGAGGTCAAATCCCCTTATCTGGCAACACTGACAACAAGCAAAAAACAGCCTACAAGTAAATATAAACAAATAATACTCATACGCCTTCTATTACCGGTAAAATAAAACTAAAAGCTTTTGTTTCCTTTTATAACTACTGATGATCAATCAGTGTTGCCAGCATAGCTGCCAGATAACTTATTTAAAAAATCGTCAAATCTCCGATTGTTTTTTGTTTAAAAAATCGTTAAATTGATTTGAAAAAATCGTCAAAATAAACAACTCAAATTTTTAAATATTTATACATTTTTTATAAAAATCAACAATTTAACATAAAAAAAAACATAAAACCTATAAAAACATTACATACACTTAAAAAAGTTTGTAAGTTAAAATAACTGAAAATATCATATAACAGAAATGATATTTCATTTAAAAATCGGTCTACTTAATTTTCATTTAAATAAAATGCCATTTGTTATTTATTTTTAAATGTTGCTTAATCAACTGACACATCCGTAAGAAACAAATGATATAATCAGTAAAAATAAATGTCAAAATTTTACCTACCAATTCTTAAAAAATAAATGTTTTTTTTTTCATTTATTTGAAATTATTTCCGTTTTTGTATTTTTTTTTTAATATACTTGTACAATACAAAATGAATGTATGCACATGAAGCTATAAACACTTTTTGTATGAATGTGTTTGTATATCTATGTGTGTTTATGAAATTCTTGTAATTTGAATTGAAAAATTATATATATATACAACCAATTTAAATAAAAAAAACAAATTGAAATTTTTAAAATATTTTTTTTTTTTTGAAACAGACAGCAAACAAAATTTAAATTTGTAATAACTGTTACGGACACAAATAAACCACAAGTTTCCGTTTTGTTGATAAATTTGTATTAAATTTCAAACAAATAAAAAAATAAATGAAACTGAAAAAAATCGGTAAATGATAGTAATTATTTCGAATAAATGTATAATAAAGTTAATATAGATATTTCTTTGAAATATAAATGTATATTCCTTTATTTTTAAATGAAACGGAAAATTTTTTTATTAAACTACAAACAGTTAACTACATAATATTCTGAGTGTATAACAGTTACTTGTTACTAACGAACTTTAATAAAATTTTACATTACTAAAGTAATTCAGTTTACGTATAAATACTAGAATTTAGTATTTTTAATAAGTCAGATTAAATAAAAGTATCATAACATTTTGAATTATTTAGTCTTCGGTAATCATTTAAATAAAGAATACCCTCCATAGAATTATTTTCAAAAGAATTTCGAAATTTATGCGATGCAATTGATTGCATGGTTTTTTCTCAATTACCTTTTCAAAGTTGCTTCCAAAATTTGTATGTCTATTTATACGGTGATTTTTTTTCTCTCTAAAACCGAATATGTATGAAGCAACAAAAGAAAAATACATATGAGTGCGAAAGAGAAATAACAAAAAATGCACGAAAAACCAAAACCGTGCTGTTTTTTTTTTGTTTGTTACCCCGTTCGCCACCAAACAAGAATTGCATGCAAAAAAAAATCACCGTCTAAATTGGCTCTTAGTTTTTGGACAAAAAAAAAAATAGTCAAAATGACGATAAATCGTCAAATTTGGTAGCTATGGTTTATTGGGCACAAAATCGTCAAAATTTTTGGAGTGCCCTTTAAAAAAAGTGAGTAATTTTTAACGAAACAACAAAAAAACATTAAAAATACGAGGGCGGATCAATAAGTCCATGACTTTTCGAACTTCCCTCGTAGTTATATGAACTGCAACACGGCTCCCATCAAGTACCACCTTTTAATAGACTGCTGTCAAAATTTGAACAAGTTCCGTCATTTACTTTGCTTTTAACAGCTGTTCAAAACATACTACCTCGTGGATTTTTCTTTTTTAAATGGAAAATAATGAATTTCGAGTTCTCATTAAACATTATTTTTTGCGAAAAAAACGCCAATCAAACCAAGGAAAAGCTTGAGAAATAGTATGGGGACTCTGCACCACCGATTTCAATGGTAAATAAGTGGTTTACTGACTTTCTTTGTGGTCTCACAAGTACAAATGACGCTGAACGTTCAGGACGGCCAATTGAAAATCCGAAAATGTCGAAAAAATCCACAATATAGTGTTGGCCGATCGAAGAGTAAAAGTGCGTGAGATTGTTAATGCCATAGGCATTTAATATGGCAGCGTAGTTTCGATTTTAAATGATCAGTTGGATTTCAGAAAGCTGTCTGCAAGATGGGTGCCGCATGCACGAGTGCACACGTGTGTAGTCTCAATCGCAAAATTCCATACATTGGCCTACGAATTGGTACCTCATTCGCCTTATTCTCTGGATTTAGCGCTCAGTGACTATTTCCTAATTCCAAACCTAAAGAAATGGCTCGGTGGAAAGATATTTAGCTCCAACGATGAAATTATTGATCAAACAAATGCCTATTTCATAGACCTCGAAAAATCCTTTTTTTGTAGGGATACAAAAATTGGAGAAACATTGGACTAGATGTATTGAGCTAAAAGGAGATTATGACTTTTTTTTGCAAAAAAAAAGTCATAATCATAATGTTTTATTCAAATCATAATGTTTCATTCATAATCATAATGTTTCATTCAAAAAGTCAACGACTTATTGATCTGCTTTCGTATGTACCTTATTAAAGACATTTTAACTAATAGAATATTTTCGCAAAAAAATAGAATAAGGTTCTGCAATATTTTTCCAAAATCGTATACAAAAATAAGGAAATAAAAAAAATTTAAGATTTGAACAAAGAAAGTTATTGAATTTTCATAATTTTAAAGAACTAAAAAAAAAAGGTTTTTGATTTTTCTATTCAGAGAATATAAAAAAATGTATTTTTTGTAAATTTCATTTAAAAACCGCAATTTTGAAGGAAAAATTTTGTCAAAACATTTGGCTATTTTTGATAGTAGAAATTGTCAAATCTGGCAACATTGTGGAAGATAATGAGAGCCCGTGAGAGAATAGCAGCAAAAAGCGTAAGTAAAAAGCTTTTGTTCTTTTTTTTTGAAGAAAATTTTAAAAATAATTTAGTATTTGTCTCTGCACAAATAAAAGGCATTTGTTTAAACACTGACAGATGTCAGTAAAAAAAATACTATAAATTAAAGTATGAGCCTATGACGATTTGTTTTTGCTTGACATAATTTTTTGTCATTGTTACCATCGGAAAGCCCATAAGAGTTAATCGTTATCGTATTTTGCTTTTATTTCAATTATCTTTACCAACTTTTTGTCTGCTTTTTATACCCTCCACCATATATGGTGAGGGTATATATCAGTTTGTCATTCCGTTTGTAATATGTCGAAATATAGGTTTAAGACCCCATAAAGTATATATATTCGTGATCCTTATGCAATTTTAAGTCGATTTAGTGATGTCCGTCTGTCTGTCCGTCTGTCTGTCTGTCTGTTGAAATCACGATCACGACGCGAAGACGCAAGCGGGGGTGCCTATTTTTACCCAGATTATTGAACATCCTCCCGAGCAGTTTGGTATTTAAAATGAGCAAAATCGGTCAAGCGGTTCAAAAGTTATGAGTGAAAATGTGAAGGTACCTCTAAATTTTCTATACAAATTTGTACAATTTTTCTGTATCTATTTTTTTTTTTCTGTTAAGTAAAAATGTTATTAAGTCTTCTTATTGTTCGATTACATTTATTGTCTTACATACTATGATAACTAAGTTAACGTAAAAATGAACAATGTTAAAGTCGCTAACAGAGCAGACCTCTGTAAATAACATTGCTAAAACTAAATAACAAAAGTTCGTTACATAAATTGACAAAACATATTCATATTACAGTTCATGCAAAATTTAGTATATACGTATATCATCTTCATCCCCTTTGGTGGAGGGTATTCAAAGATTCGGCACAGCCGAATTAAGCCTCTTTTTACTTGTTTATATTAAATACTTTATTTGATTATGATCATTTTCTATGGCCATACTGGCACACGATATTAGGTGATAATACACTGTTTGATTTAGATTAATTGAATATTGGCAATCTTTGATTACAAACAAATAACAAATCAATCAACAATTGCGTCAGATGATTGATTAAACAAAAACAGAAAAATATACAAATAATTAAAAAAAAAAATCAACAGGTTTCTAATGTGAATTACAAAAAAAATGGAATTTAAATTTTTTGCAGAAAACTTTCTTAAGTTTAATTTTGGTTTTTGATATACAGGGTGGTCCAAATATAGGCATATTTTTAAATCATATGTTATTTTGACACTGATAAATCCGTCAGTGTCATATATCCGGGTTTCATTGGTATTCCTACACACACCAAAAAAAGTCTGTAGTGGCAACTAAAAATTTTTCTGTTATTACGAGAAAATTTTGCTAATTTGGGCCCAGCGGTAGTTTTTGCTAATCTTAGCAACACACTTGCAATACAATGAAATTAGTAGCCGCTTCTAAATTTTAATAAACTTTTTGTAAAGTGAAATAAAAAAACGGTTTACTAAAATCAGCAACAAAAAAAAAATACTTAATATTATTAATATTAGTACAACCAAATTAGTATAAAAAATTAGTAAGCGCTACTAAGTTTTAGTAAATTACTGCAAACTTAATGAATTGTAAAATATAGCAAAGTTTTAATTTATAAAAAAAATAATAAAATGCACAAATTAACTCAATTATTTTTAGATACACTTGTTACACTTTAAAGGTGCTAATTTCTTTCGAAATTGCCTTACAAATTCGAATATACTAATTTATATTTTTTCATCAAACTACATTTTTTAATTTTTTATATTTTTTTCAAAAATATTTTAGACAAAATAAAAAAAATCAGACTTAAAAAATATTAAAAACATAAAAAATTTATGATTTTGTTTTAATTTTCTAATTTTTTTGAAAAATATTTTAATTGAATTTTTTGGATTTGAAGGTAAAATTTTAACTGTTTTAAAGGCTGATTTTTAGTGCTATTTTAAGTTTATGTCCTATTTTTGGACATAAGTCGGTTGTCAAAAGTATCTTCACTCCCCATCCCTTTTTGTCCACTTCTGTAACATTTTGAGGCAATTTAAGTTTGTATGTATGTTTTAATTATTAGAAACATTTGAGAAATTATTTCTAAAGTTAGCAAAAAAAATTTTGTAAAACTCTGTAATTTGTAAATAGCAAAACAAAAATACTAAATAATGATTTGTTTACTAAAAATCAGTACAAAAATAGTAAAGTGGGATTGAAAACCGTTTACAAATTTGTCTACTAACTTTTTTTTCTGAGTGTAAAACTCTTAACGCCATCTTAATGCCAACTCTTCATCTTTAAGCAACTTTCATATCTCCTTTATGCCCTTTCCAAGGAAAGTAACACATTATTTGGTAAGGAGAATTTCGATTGTTGCTTTAAAAAAATGAGTCGCTTACTCTTGAAGATTGTTGGGAATTATTGAAAACTTATTTTAAAAGTAAGTGCTGTATTGCCAAAACTTGGCTTAATTGAAGCACACACCGCGCGTGCTGTACGCAAGTTGTACAAAAAGTTCGTGGTCCCTGTCTTCGTACCGATGAAAATGTGGCGGCTGTGGCCGAAAGTGTGCAACTCAATCAAAGACCATCTAGTCGATGGTCTTAACAATTCGGCATTTCACGCACCAGCATGATAAGAATTTTCCACAATGATCTCGGATTATTCGCTTACATGGTCCATTGACTCAGCACAGGGAAAACAGATTCATTGTAACAACCGAATTTATTGCCAACCAAATGGTTTGATTTGTTTGTCGCATTCGAAATTCGGTTGATGCAACATAACTTCGGTTGAAACCAAATATTTCAATTGTATTAGGAAAACATTTGTTTGGGACAACTTAATAATTCGGTTACTGCAACCAAAATATTCAGTTGTCAAGAAATTCGGTTGTCTTGATAAAACTGTTTTCTCTGTGAGCAATTGAAGGCAAACGACCATCCACTTCGTTATTACGGCTTCTTTGGCCCATAATTATAAAAAACGCTGCTGAAAACGCTAATTCAGTTAACGGCGAGCGCTGCAGACCCATTATTACAAAATTTTTATGGACTGAAATGAAAGATATGAACTTGGATAATCTTTGGTTGCACTATGTCACACAGCTGATGAAACAATCGATCAAATGCGCACTAGGCCGTCTCGGAGGTGTGATTTGACCCGTTTAGACTTTTTCTTGTGGAGTGGTGCCGTTAAAGACCGATGCTATGCAAATAATCCAGAAACGATTCACACCTTTGAGGCTACTATCGTCCGAGCCATTCGTAAGATAGAACGTGAAACCATCAACAAAATCTGGGAATATAATACTGACTGGTTGAGCTACTGCGAAGTCAGCCGTGTCAGCCACATGAATGAAATCGTGTTCTATAAATAATGGAAATATTTTTTATTTCTTATACAGCCATAATAAACCATTTTTTAATTTAGAAAAACATACTTGTATTTGAACCACCCTTTATTCTTAATTTTTAAATAAATATTAGACAATTTTATTGTAATTCCAATGCATAAGAATTCAATAACTAGAGCCCCTTTGGAATTTGGACTTTATTTTTTTTTATTTAAATACCGAAAAAATTAACTGTAAACAGTAATTCTTTTCTTTTGAAATTTAAAATTTATCATTAGTTTTTAAATTAAAAAAAGAAATAATAATAAAAAAATGTCACAAGTTTATTATAAAACGTTTTTTGTTTCTCCTGAAAAGTAGTAGCATTTGTGATATGAGGTTGACTCAGAAAACCATTGAAATGACGACAAATTGCTACAATCACCAATAAAAGTCTGTAACGGTAACTGAAAATTTTGCTGTTATTACGGGAAATTTTGCTAATTTGAGCCCAGCGGTATTTTTTTTTTGCTAATCTTAGCAAAACATGTCTGCTGACGTGTAGTACAATGAAATATGTAGAAAAATTTAGCTGCTGCTACAAAATTTTAGTAAACTTTTAGTAAAGTGGAATTTAAAATCTCTTTTTTTTTCTTTTTTTTTTTTTTACGTTAGACTAACACTCAGGGGATGTCCCCTACTAATGCAGTGCATTGTGTTAGAATTAGGAAAATATGTTATAAGAGGGAGGAAAGAGGGAGTAGTGTTTGTGGATATTTGCGTTGAACTTCTCTATATTGCAAGTGACAGGAAAGACCCCTGCGGGGAGTTTATTCCACATACGGCTTGTACGACTGATAAACGAATTTTCTCTGTAATGCGATGTGCGGTCAACGGGACAATCGACTACAAACGGATGTGCTCTGGTAGATGAGCGAGTATCTCGAACATAAACCCGGGCTCTGGGAATCAGTTCCCTTTCCCTTATGTCGACAGAGCACTTCCCATGGTAATATCGATAAAACAGTGATGCACAACCCACATTTCGACGATGCTCCAATGAATCAATAGAGTTCGATATCCTAATGTCATTGATGAGCGCCGACGCCCTCCTTTGCACACGGTCCAAAAGCTCCAAAATAGACTTTGAAGCTCCTGCCCATATATGGGAGTTGTATTCCATTTTCGGTCGGATATAGGTGATATAAATAGTAAGGAGATCGGATGGAGTGAAGTATTTCTTACACCGTTTGAGGAAACCAAGACACTTGAATGCTTCTTTCGACACTTCGAATACATGCTTATTCCAACGGACATCACACTGAATCTTCATGCCCAGAACATCAAGAGTATTCGATTCCTTGATATCAACACCACCCATATTTGTTGATGACATTGTCGATCCCACAGCCCTATGGGACAACATACAACATTGAGTTTTCCTTGCATTGAAGTCGACCCTATTTGTAAGACCCCACTCGGAGACCGTCGAGAGTTCACGATTGAGTGTGTCATTCATTAGCTGCCTGTACTCAACCTCCAGAAGGCTTGGTCTACAGCTAAATGAAAATGAATGACAAATGTTGCTGTCATCAGCGAAAGAGTAGATAGGATTGGAAGTTTGATCAAGAAGATCATTGATAAAGATAAGGAAAAGAGAGGGAGAAAGAACAGAACCTTGTGGTACCCCTGAATTAAGCTGAAACTCGTTGGATGAGATCCCATCTATAACAACACGAATAGTGGGATCTCTGAGAAAGCTCGAAATAAAACGAGAGAAGTCATTACCGACACCAAATGCAATAAGCTTTGTCAACAGTGCGCCAATATCCAGTGCAACCACTTTATTTTCGCCAAATTGGTGAATGGATCGACTCCAACGCTCCGAAAGGAGCTCTAACAGGTCCCCCGTCGAACGGCCACTACGAAAGCCATATTGTCTATCACTCAGAAGCGAGTTGGACTCTAGATAATTAACGAGATGATAATTGATCATGCTTTCCATCACCTACGAGAGCGCTGAGCATATTGCGATTGGGCGGTAATTTTCAGGGTTAGTAGCCGCACCCTTTTTAGGGATTGGTTAAACATTGGCAACCTTCCAGCAGGAGGGAAAGACTCCCGCACGGTAGGAAGAGCTAAAAAGGTTGGCCAATGGACGAGCTAGCGTCGAAGAGCACTGTTTCAGCACCAGTGCTGGTATACCATCCGGCCCCGGGGACTTATTTACATTGAGATCCGCAAGAACCCTTTTAACTGCACGAAATCGGAAGAATATCTTAGGCATAGTACACGATACTCTTGGGAGTTCTGGCAGTGGTTGATTGTTATCCGGCAAGAATGAGTTTCTTGCAAACATTTCCGCTAAAAGGTTAGCCTTATCAACCGGGTCAGTGAATATTTGATCATCCACTAAAAGAGTTGGGATAGCCGAACTACCATTGTCCCTTACTCTTTTAACGAAAGACCAAAAGCTCTTACTACCCTTAGGAGCAGAAAGAACTTTAGCACAAATGCGCTAAGATCAGCAAAAAAAATTTACTAAACATTATTATTATTAGTACAAAATTTAAAATTAAATTTTTTTTATCGAGCATTAAAATATTTTTTTTTTATTTATTTTTTTAAAAAAATATTTTAAACAAAATTTAAAAAAAAACAACGGCTTAAAAATTGTAACAACATAAAGGAATTTATCATTTTATTTTAATTTGGTAATTTCTGTTTTGAAAAATATTTTTAGTTATTTTTTTTTTTTTTTACTTTTAAGGTCAAATTTTAATTGCTTTTGGGGCTGATTTTTAGATCTAAAAAAAAACTTTAGAGCTATTTTAAGTTGATGTACTACTTTTAAGTATGAGTCGGTATCTTCACTTCCGATCCCTTTTTTTTAATCTATTTTATTATTAGAAATAACATTTCCTTCAATATCCACTTTTTAAAAATAAGTAAATTTTTCTGATAATTTTAGCAAATCGGGTTTTAAAAATTTGTAAAATGATTTCGGAAATTAGCAACAAAAATTTGTAAATATTCTGTAAAAATTCTGTAATTTGTAAAATGTAAATACCAAAAAGATTTGCTAAGTAATAATTTTTTTTACCAAAAATCAGTACAAAAATAGTAAAGTGGGATTGAAAACCGTTTTCAAATTGTTCAACTAACTTTTTTTTCTGAGTGTAGACAAAATATTATACAAAAAATCATTTGCCACTATCTTTGTCGACCCAATTGTGTGTGATCTCTTAGCTTTCTTTGAATATTGTACTTTTGCCTAAATTTAAGTTTTTAAAGTGGGTGGCACTTATGGTTGACTTGTGATTAAAATGTTTATATTTTTTACCATAAATAAATCTTCAGTGTGTAATATTTCAACGTTGAAATGGTAGTAGTACACTGTAGTTTGATAACACTGTGCAACAAATTTTGGGCAACCGATGTCGGTCTCAATAATTCAAAATCGAAATAATAGTAAACACATAACACAAATAAATGTCACAAAGAGTTTTGCAAAAATAGCTCAGAATCGTCTCTTAAGAAAGGTTGTACATTTTTGCTTATATGGTTTGAGTTGGAAATTCTTAATATTTGTCCAATGTTTGGGAAAATGTGATTGAAAGTATGAGAACACCTTTAAAATCTTCATACAAAAGTGGTAAACTTTAGTAAAGCAATAAAATACATTATTTTCTTTGGAAAATTCTTAAGCTGTTCGCATATTTTCACTCGCAACTTTTTAACTTTTGGGCCAATGTTGCTTGCAAGCAATTTGGGTAAAGTTAGCATCATTTCTTGCGTCATGACAAGAGATTTTCATAGACCATAAAATAAAACTCTGATCTAATTTTGCAAAAACCTTTGGGTGATTTGTTTGTGTGATGGGATTTCTTTAATTCGAGACAGAAATTACCTGTTGCATTGTGTAATTTATGTTAAAGGAAAAGAAATTGTTTTGAACAAATCAATAACGCTTAACACCCACAACGTTTAACGTCAAGTGGACAAGTAAAAAAAATTAACGGGGTCAAAGAATTATTTAAATAAAATTATTAATATTATTTTTCAAAAATTAAGGCTGAATTTTATACGTTTCATAAAATTTAATTTAATAAAACTTTAATTTAAATACTAAAAAATTAAAGAAACATTAAAGAAAAAAATTTTTCATTGAAATATTGTTACGTAAATTCGATTCATCAATTTCCAGTTACCCGCGGAAACAAAAAATTCCCATATGGCAGCTCAAACTGGCAACTCTTCTACAATAGCAAGTTCAGCCTTCAGTCACATACAGTAGTGTTCAAAACATTTGAAACTGAGATCACATTTGAACTTTTGTTTGTTTTTTTTTTCTTTTGAAGACTCTTCGTTAATATTTTTTATTAAACAAATAAGAAAAAACCGAATCCGTTAAATTAAAATATATATTAAAAGAATTTATAAAAATTCAAGTGTTCAAATCATTTGCAACTGTCATTTATCTTACTTCTAATGAAGCAATTAACACTATAAAAAATACTTGGATATAACGGTAATCGCATTATTTTTAATTATTTTATATTATTATTATTGTCTTAGCATTTTATTAAATAACTCATTAAAACTATTGCATTGCAACAGTATTAAATTAGATATTGAAAGGCTCTTCGTAGTACTTTTAGTGCAAACAAAAATAAAAAAAAAATATGTCCAAAACTTTAAATTGATTTTCAAAATGGACTTTCTCAAAAGAAAAGTTTTGTTTAAATATTCAATTCCAAATTAAACGATATGCCAAATAGTAAATAGTGGCAACATAATTCATAAAGGAAGAAGATCATGTGTAAGTAGCAGCTGCAGAAGAAGATCACAAAATAAGGAATTTTGTTTTTGACATTCCCAAATGATAGCGACCCCAAACATACGACAAGGATTGTTAATGCTTGTTTACAGGAAAATGTCTTTCGATCTCAACCCTAATAATTTCAAAATGCAATAGAGTATTCCGAAATGGTGATAAACTTTTCGTTGAGTTGGAAAATCAGTGGAATGAAATTCTCAAAGATTATATTAAAAAGCTCATAGCCTCAATGCCTAAAAGATGTACTGAGATAATAAAAAATAACGGCTATGCAACAAAATACTCAATATTGAAGTCAATTTTTGGATTTGTATAATAATTTCTTTGTTTTTGTAAAATAATATGCAATAACTGAATTTAATAAAAACAAGTAAGAGCGGCTAAATTCAGCTATGCCGAATTTTATATACCCTTCACCATGGTTGGGAAAAAACTGAAGTTTATATATGGACATATATGGAATGGACAGATTTATATACGGACGCCTTTAAGAGGAAATTAACCATTTAGTTTGGTGACTCGGGAAGATTTATGGTTCCAGAAAATAGGTATTTAAAAAAAATTTATGTTTTGGGCATAACTTTTTTGGATCTGAACCGATATTTCCGAGTTTTTTAGCAAATATGTTATACTAAAGATTTTCGATCTTTTGCTATATAAGACGAATCCATACGTCATTATTACAGCTCTAAAATAATATATGAGAAATAAAATAATAAAAGAGAAATAAAATGGTTTAAAAATCTTTTTATAAATTCTATTAAATCGGAGCAAAAAATAGAAATAAAACCTTTTGTATTTTGTTTGTATCAGAGAGTTTTTATAAAAATTTTGATGTTTTTAGCCTATTTATGGATTATTTAATTATTAATATAAAATTTTATTTAAATTAATTATTAAATGTTAAAAAAAAACAAAAAATAAACAAAAAAAAAAAAAAAGTCTTAAGAAAATAAAAAAAAAATTGTACAAAAAAAGTTGAATTGATCGGGTGTAGGATTCGAACCCGCGCCTTAGAGAAAAAAAAGCATTTGTGATATAGCGTTGAGACAACTGAGCTATTAAGGTCATGTGGAATCATCGTTAATAGAATTAAATAAACAGTTTTCGTTCAATAGGGATTTGTTTGGTTTTTATTTAAATGACAAATCTTTGTATGTGTTTGTTGTTTGTGTACAAAAGGTGAAGAGTTGAAAGAAAAGAATTTCAACAAATGGATGTGTTTGTCATGCGTTATATTCAACATGCATATAACAAGTGCTGTTTGTGGTAAATTTAAATTATGTTGTTTTTTATCATAATGTTTGTTTTTGCTTGAAATCAAAGGATCTGAAGTTATAAGAAACCAATAAAAAATGTCTTCATTCGATTTTTCGGAACTGCATTTTTGAAGTCTTTATTACGAGCTTCTTGTGCCTCCTCAGAAAGTTTGCCTATTGGCAATAGAGCATGGGATACTGCTTCGGGTCGATGAATCAAGAATATGTGTAAATTGGGAAAAGTCTTACGAAATGATTTTACGAATGAGTCGCGAAATTTTTCGATGTGAATCTCCTGGCCACAGAAAACAACAATATTTCTATTAAATCTACATAAATTTTTGTAATTTTAGCAGAAAATTTTGCATTTCGGAAAAACCGCATGGCAGTGTTATTTAATTATTAATGTAAAATTCAATTATTAATATAAAATTTTAATTATTAATATAAAATAAACAAAAAAAAGTCTAAAGAAAATAAAACAAAAATTGTACAAAAATAAGTTGAATTGACCGGGTGTAGAAATCGAACCCGCGCCTTAGAGAAAAAAAGCATTTGTGACATAGCGTTTAGACAACTGAGCTATTAAGGTCGTCATCGTTAATACAATTAAATAAACACTTTTCGTTCAATAGGGAATTGTTTAGTTTTTATTTAAACAAAAAAACAAAGGGAAAACCCATTTCAACACACAGACGGACATACGGACATCGTTAAATCAATTTCGCTCTTCATAAGGACCCAGAATATATATACTTTATAGGGTCTAAGATCAATATTGTAGAAGTTACAAACGGAATGACAAACTTATATATACCCTTCCACCTGTGTTGAAGGGTATAAAAAGTAAAAAAACGTATGCTGAGTCTTTGTTAAAAAAAATAAAGCATTAGACAAAATGTGATATCAGTTGCAAATATTTTGAACACCACTGTATGTATGGTGGAGGATATAATAATAAAAACTTATGCTGAAAGGCTTTTGATAATAATTACTAATTTTTAGTTAATATGAGGTTTCAGTTGGAAATGTTTTGACCACCACTGTGTATAAATGAGCTATCAGAGTTATAATATAGATTCTTAATACAGTAACAACTTTGCCGATTAATTTTATTTAAAATTTACCGATTAATTTAATCTGTGGGTGTATAATTGCTTAAATAAAGAGTTGCTATAAGAATAAGAGGAAATAAACGAGACATAAAAATGTTGTACTTTTTAAAAACATTTGGGCCAACTTTAATAAATTTTTCCGAAAATCCTAAAATTTTTTAGAAATTTTAAAATATCTCCTACAAAACCCAAAATTGTTTTTAAATCCCCACAAAAATCCTGTGTCTTCAATTGAAGTGTTTTTGAAAAATGCATGTAGTGTTTCTAGGTCAAGTTTTGCTTCAGATCAACGAAAATACAATAAATAACAAAATACATGCATTCACACAAGCACGTCACGACAAACGTCGTATCGAAAACATCTCCCTTATATTTATGCACTCAAAATCTAAAATATAATCGGCGCCTACTAGTAACAAGTAGTTAAACTAACCAAAAAAACTACTATAGTGGTGCGTATTTTGGCTGAGAAAGGTGTATTTCCTAAATTCACCTCATGCAGCATTAGCAAAGTTTCACACCCGAAACGAAAACACAACGTAGTGTAACAACGCCTTCCAAAAGATAGATTTCTTTACAAATAAATATAACAAATAAATAAATGAACTCAACAAACTCACCGCTTTACGTTTATCAGCTTCGGTTGCCGCAGAATTTGAACGATGTCTAAATAAATCCATTACTTTGGTCATTGGTGAACGGTTAGCATCGGCTCTTCGTACAGCGGTAACTGTATGATAATACTGGAACATACAAAAAATACCATTTAAATTTGATATGGATAGAGAAAACATTAAAAACAACAAATCAAACTTACTTGAGCATCACTACCCTGATGTGGATGGGCTGAACCATCTTTGTACTTATTCTTAACTGATGTACCCTCAGCGGTTGTTATCGTTACGGCGGGATGTTGTTTCTGTTGATGACCGCTACCGCCACCAATAAGGCCGGAATTTTGTAAAGCTACTTTCATGGAATTCATAACACCCGTATGACTGCCACCGGCACTACCACCCGACGCCGAATGTGAACTACTTGCACTACCCATTTCATTGCCGGTGGCCGCTGCAGCCGCCGAAAGCGGATCCAATAATATTTTCTGTTTTCCCGCTGTCGATTTAGCACGCGGCCGAAATACATCGAATATTGTGGGTCTACGATTTGGACTAGCTATACCGTGTACTGTGGACTGATTGAGTACCGGCGACTCATCGCCACTACGTCGTCGCTCTAATGAGCCCGAACGTGTTGAGGCACCAATGCGTTCGGTACTGCGTGAGATCTTTTCGGCATTACGATTAAGTTTTTCCAATTTAGCAGCTTCACGTTCTAAACGTCGTGCTGTTTCACGTTCTATTTTGCGGGCTTCTTTTTCACGGCGACTAGCTTCTTTTTCTTGGCGTCTAAAAAAAAGAAAAGGAGACAAATAGGGATATGAGGAATGTTTTTTAATTGTTTTGTGTTTTGGTTTTTTGTGTCTTTTTTTTATTTATTTATTCAGTTTATTTGTCTATGAAATTTTAATCCCTACAGACATTCTAAAAAATAATTTAGAATTATATAACAACAAATTTACCATGAATTCAGAATAATTTAGAATTATGTAACTAAGAGTTTTCAAAAATTATAATAACATCTTTTATTTTACACTAGGATAAGGTAAAAAAATTATAAATTTGTATAATTGGTTAAATGTGTAATTTCATAATATTTTAATTAAATAACACACTCAGCATAGTTCTCTGGCATATTTAAGTCCATTCTGATGAACTAAAGACAATGGTACGTATTCTTTTGGAGGTCTAAAGTACACTTTTCTTAAAAGTACAGCTTTATCAATTGTATTTCAGATATAGTCAATTGTATTTCAGAAATAGTCAATTTTATTTCAGAAATTGTCAATTTTATTTCAGAAATTGTCAATTGTATTTCAGAAAGAGTCAATTGTTTTTCAGAAATAGTCAATTGTATTTCAGAAATAGTCAATTGTATTTCAGAAATTTTCAATTTTATTTCACAAATAGTCAATTGTAATTCAGAAATAGTCAATTGTTTTTCAGAAATAGTCAATTGTATTTCAGAAATTGTTAATTTTATTTCAGAAATTGTAAATTGTATTTCAGAAAGAGTCTATTGTATTTCACAAATAGTCAATTGTATTTCAGAAAGAGTCAATTGTATTTCAGAAATAGTCAATTGCATCTCAGAAATTGTCAATTTTATTTCAGAAATTGTCAATTGTATTTCACAAATAGTCAATTGTATTTCAGAAAATGTCAATTGTATTTCAGAAAGAGTCAATTGTATTTCAGAAATTGTCAATTTTATTTCAGAAATTGTCAATTGTATTTCACAAATAGTCAATTGTATTTCAGAAAGAGTCAATTGTATTTCAGAAATAGTCAATTGTATTTCAGAATAGTTAATTGTATTTCAGAAATTGTCAATTGTATTTCAGAAATAGTCAATTGTATTTCAGAATAGTCAATTGTATTTCAGAATAGTCAATTGTATTTCAAAAATAGTCAATTGTATTTCAGAATAGTCAATTGTATTTCAGAAATAGTTAATTGTATTTCAGAATAGTCAATTGTATTTCAGAAATAGTCAATTGTATTTCAGAAATAGTCAATTGTATTTCAGAAATAGTAAATTGTATTTAAGAAATTGTCAATTGTATTTCAGAAATAGTCAATTGTATTTCAGAAATTGTGAATTGTATTTCAGAAATAGTCAATTGTATTTCAGAAATAGTCAATTGTATTTCAGAAATTGTCGATTGTATTTCAGAATAGTCCATTATATTTCAGAAATAGTCAATTGTATTTCAGAAATAGTCAATTGTATTTCAGAAATAGTCAATTGTATTTCAGAAATTGTCGATTGTATATCAGAATAGTCCATTATATTTCAGAAATAGTCAATTGTATTTCAGAAATAGTCAATTGTCTTATCCTCAAATATCTTTTACTGCACTCAAACGCTAACATTGTTATACTGAATATTTAAGTTTCGATTCAATCTGTAAAACGTATTAGGGATTCCAATCGGGAGTGATGTTTTGAAATTCTGGCATGTTTGAATTTTATATTTTGCTTCCCTAAAATGCTCGTAGTGCTTTAAAATTATATTTAATCATATAAACCTTTGATTTTTTGTTAAAATACAAAAATGATTTTAATACAAGACAATATCGAAACTAAATACAACAACTCCAAAACGTAGGGTGTATTGTTCTTTTATTTCTGAAATGCAATTGGAAAAGGTGTATAAGTAAATGGAAAATATTTTTTTAAGAATCTGAAAGTATTTATAGTAAAGTTTTCGGTAACAAAAATATTTCAGAAACTGAAAAATTTCTCAAAGCTTATTAAATTTTTTATTTAATATTAATTTATATTTTTTGAATTTCAATTATTATTTTCGAAATTTCAAGTGAATTTTTTTTTGAAAATCAAATGGAAATTCTGAGTTTTAATTGATATTTTTGAATTCCAATTGATATTTTCCGACTAACAGTTGCTAAAGTTTTCTTAAAAACCCTTATTTGTTCAAATCTAATAAAAAAAGGAATTGAAAAACATAAACTTACCGTGCTTCTTCTTTCATCTTTTTGGATGCTTTGCGAGCAGCTTTGGCATTTGGTTCAGCGGGTGCACTTGAAGGTCTAGATGAGGGTAATTTAGCATCTTGTTCCTGTCAAAATAAATACAATAAATTATAAGTAATTTTGCTAGCAATTGTTCAATAAAAAAAGGACGACCTTGTTATCAAAGAAGAAAAAAAAAATATATATTTTAATTCACTAATAATTCCATTAAACTATCACATGGTGTATTAATGTAAAATCAATGAAATAACATTTGTATTTAATTATGATTAAAACACAAAAAAATGTAGGAAAACGTGCGAAACCTTATTAACTAAAATTAATCAATTTCTTAGTATGAAAACAAAACAAGATCTAACCTCATGCCCACCCCAGCACTTAATGACGCGAATGCTTTCAATATATTGCTATTAATAAATTAATTAGATTATGAGTTTCGCGTATTGAGGATTCTTTAAAATCCCAGCAAAACTAAATCGAACTTTAGAAATATATATTTTTTTTATAAAAATGTGTCATTATTTTAAAGACAGTGATGTGATTGCAGAAACCTGATTAAATTTCTGTTAAGTAATGTTAGGTTGAAAAAGAGGAACATACTTTTCACAATCTACTCATGTCCAAGATAGGTTCGAATTTTATTGAGGATCGGACCACTCCTTTAACTCAAACACTCGCCATTTTTTCGGGGCTTGCGAACGACTGATTTTAGTCAAGATAAGATTTCTTAAGAAAACCTTTGGCTTACTTAAATACAAATTAAGTAATTATTTCATCATCACCTTTTGTATCGATTGGTTGTGTTTTATAACTTGTATATTTGTCAACAAATTGTACACTCAGAAAAAAAATTAGTCGAATAATCAGTAAATGAATTGCATTTTACTATTTTGCTATTGATTTTTAGTAATTTTTTTTTGCTATTTACATTTTACAGGGGGCCCAATAACTGGCACGAGTAGTGGGGGTACTCAAATGAAAGGAAATTTCCTCAGCATCTCAAAAATTTTTTTTCTAACTTCGGCACACAGGCCCCCCACTCCAAAAAATAGAAATGTTTTAAAAAATCACGCGATTTTAAAAATGGGGACGATTTAGCGCAATTTTTTGGAATTTTTTTTTAATATTTTTGGGAAATCAGTCTCTTCTTTAAAAATTGTTTTTTTGTATTGAGGTATTGAATGGATTAAAAGGCGGCGGAGGGCAAAATTTTGTCGAAAAAATCGCGCGATTTTTTCTAAAAATTTTTTAATACTTTTCGAAGTCGGCTCAAAGGGGTCTTAAATGGATCGAGATGGAGCCACATAAAATGGATCATGAAACAAAATTAATTTTTGATCTAAAAGTGCCGCAGGCAAAATTGTTTTAGAGGGAGCCACAAACCATATATCAGGAAAGAAAAGCACTTTCTGATGCAAATGCGCCGCAGGCAAAAATTTTAAATTTTTGGAGAAATTGTCCCAAAGGGGTCTTAAATGGATCTAGGGGCAGCCACATACCATGGATCGTGAAACAAAATGCATATTTGAGATTCTGCGGAAATATCCTTTTGAGTATCCACACTTATATGTTACTATGCGTACCAGTTTTTGGGCTCTGGGGGCCCCACATTAAAGATAAATCCAGAGGGGGTCATTTATTTTGTTTTTTTTTTAATGTAAACTTTTTTGGGACCCAAAAGGGGGATCTTTAATGGACCTAGAGGGAGCCACATACCATGGATCGTGAAACAATCGTGAGATCCTGAGGAAATTTCTTTTCATTTAAATACCCACACTTATATGTTATGTTATACGCAGCCCCGGTCCTTAAATAGAAGATAGAGAACAATTTATTTTTTTATTCCAGAGGGCGTCATATATTTTTTATTTTTTTTAAGCAACGCCAAACAAAGTCTATTTCAGCCTTAAATTGCAGTTTTTCAGCAATTTACCAAAAATTTAGTAGATCTTACTAATTTTTTTGTACTAATTACATTGTACTAATATTAATAATATTTAGTACATTATATTTGCTGATTTTAGCACACCGATTTTAAATTCCACCATACAAAAACTTTAATAAAATTTAGTAGCAGCTACTCATTTTTTCTTATAATTTCAGACATGTGTTGCCAAAGGGATCAAATAAGCAAAAATTTCCAGTTGGTTTTGGTAGGTTTAGTTAAGTGTAGGTTCTGAACTCCGCCTACTTTTCAACCCATAAGTAATGAAAGTTTTTCCAGGGATTTAACAAGTTTTTTATTTATTAAAACACTTTAAATTTATGATCAAATCATCTGATAGTTTGGTGATTTAAATGCAGTTTGATTAAAAATATTTTTATAACTTCACAAAAAATAAAATTCGATTTTGTTAAAATATTTTGTTTTTATTTTCCTTTGCAAATTAATGAAGTGAAATGACGCCATAAAATTCATTATTGATAAGCAGGGCAAGGAAGTGCATGCATTTATAACCATATTTTAAATAAAAAATATATATATATATGCATTTATTATTGAAATAAATTTTCAGTATTATCAATTAAATTTTGAGTAGTTTTTAGTTTTTTTAAAAATTAGTTTAAATTCTTTGGAATGTTAGTAATTTTATTTTTCTTTGTCATAAAATAGAAACAGTTTAAAATTTATATAAAATTTGATTTAGGATATAAATTAAAAAAAAA